>SJYT01024107.1:100180-235890 GCA_006410635.1 Cephalophus harveyi | reverse complement strand
TCAACCCTCAGGGGTGGGTCCCGCCCCTCCCGTCCCCCACCCACCACCACAGCCAGGCCAGGAAGGGGGCACTCTGGGGGGTCCTGGCTGGAGGTGGGGGCAATGCCCCTCTGCCCCACCCGCCTGGCCTGGGCTGGTGTGGCCTGCCTGCCAGCAGCTGCAGCTGCCCTCCCGGGGCTGGGCGGGGGACGGGGCGAGAGGGCAAGGCCAGGCGGGCTTGGACAGGCCGGTCCCCCAACCCAAGCTCCAGCAGGAAAGGTCACAGGAGGCCTTCTCCTCCTGAGGATGTGGGTGCCCATCTCAGCTGGAACACCTGGGCAATTGGCTTGCTTTCTCCTGTTCTCAGTTTCCTCCTCCGTAAAATGGGAGGAAAATCCATTCTACCTGCTGGGGAGATGAATGCGATGAGCTCATGATGTCCAGAGGGCCCAACACACTGAAGTGCAGAGGAGCTGTTGGGATCAGAGCCCCTCCCAGCTCTGGGGTCCTGGCTGGCTGGTGCACTCTCTCCAGTCCTCCACGAACAAAGCGCCAAGGCATTCAGCAGAACTGGGATGCATACATTCCAGCCCCAGCAAAGCAGCTGGGGCCAGTCCACTGAGGTTGGGGGGGGGGGCTTGGCCTGGTTTGGGGGCTTCCTAGAAGGCTCCCCAAGCAGATCCCTGGGCTAGACTTTTGGACAGCCCCCCCCACCCCCTTGTCCCATGCTCCCTGCCTCCCCGCCCTTTTCCGCAGAGCTGGGGCCTTTAAAAGTTTTTTCCTCTCCCCCTTCCCAATCTGGAGCCACTGCCATTATTAAAAAGGAACACCATGTGTTTTAAAAGCGAAAAGTGTGAGATTCTCTGCAAGCAAGGCAGGAGGGTGGCCTCCATCCTGGGGTCCCCATCTCCTGTCCTGCTGGTACCTGCAGACACTTTACGACCTGCTCGCCTGCTGGTCAGGTGCTAAGACACACCGTAAGTAGAAACATATTGCCGAGGTGTGAGAATCTTTTATTTAATTTCTTCCTCCTTAAAGGAAAAAACACACGCACAACAATCCCACCACCACCTTTGCTTGTTGCTCTGCTGGCTGGAAAACAAAGCCTGCCATTAAAGGTGGCATTCACGAGTGTTGCCCACTGCCTGGCAGAGCTGTCAGGAATCCGAGGAGGGCCTTGGGGCCACCCCTCACCTGTCCAGGAGCCTTGGGCATGCTAGGCTTTTGGCAAGTGCCCCCAGGGCACGGGACCCTGAGCCTTCTGGAGGAGCACCTCAGGGAGCCTGCAAACAGCTCTGTGCAGTGTAGGTCCACCAGGGGAGCGGGACGTGCACCTCCTGGTCGACTTGTGAGCCTGGATGGGGCCCTTGGGGTGACTGTGAACATCCAGGGCAGGCTGTGCCTGCGTGTGTGCCCCGTGTCGCCTCCCCCTTGCAGAGTGTGTGACCATGAATGTGTGTGTGTCAGGGATGGAATGTGTGTGTGTGCGCCCCGATGGTGTGAGAATGTGCATCTGGGATGCAGTGTGCACGCATCCGAGGGCGAGGGTGACGGGCCACAAGCCAGTGTGAGTCTTTGTGTGTCTCTGGGTGTGTCCCAGAATGGGTCGGGATGTGGAGACGGTGTCCTGGCGAGGGTGTGCATCGGGTGGGGGGCCGGAGAGTGCCGGAGGCCAGGAGCTCCCGACAGGGTGGGGGTCTGTCGGCCTGCGGGGGTTGGGGGCTCCCGGTGACTGCCCCCCACACACACCCAGGCTGGGCCCACGGTGCCCGGACTCGCTGGCTCCCGCTCCCTCTCACTCTCACCCACTCTCTCACAAAGATTTCTCTCGCTGGAATCTCCTAGTCCGGCGCAGCGTGGCCGGGAACTGTTCTAAACGCCGCCGGTGGCGGGGACTCCGTAGAACCCCGCGCGCGGGGTCCCGCCAGGGGAGGGCGGCGGCGCCGGCCCGCGGAGAGGCGCGTCCCCGGGGACCCCGGGCCGCGCGCCAGGCGGCCAGAGCGGCCCCCTCCCGCCCCGCCTTCCTCATGGGGCTCATCCCTCCACCCGGGGGGGCCCTGCTCAGGGCCGGCACCCAGCGCGCCTACTGCGTGCGCCCCCGCCCGGGTGCGGTGACCCGCAGTCTCCGCGACTCCAAGTCAGGAGACCCTGTCGCGTGCGCTCCCCGCTCCCGCCGTGCAAAGAGTCCCAGGCCGCGGCCCCCTGACCCCCTGGGGCCGAGTCGGGCGTCCTCCACAGGGCAGCCCAGGTAAGAAGGCCTCGGTAGCGGAAGCCGGACCCTCGGGCCAGGGAACTTCTGCGCCGTGCGCCCCACAGGTGAGGGCGCCCCGAGGGCCGCTCCGGGGGCGCCTTCCTTTGTTCCCGGGCCGTCCAGGTGGCGCCCGCGCCCCCTCCCCCCGCGGTTGCCCCCGGGGCGCACGCTTTCGGCCCCGGCGGGAAGGAGGGAGCACGGCGCACCAGAAGGCGCCCTGTCTCTTATACACATCTAGATGTGTATAAGAGACAGGAGCCCCGCCTGCTCGCATCTCCAGCCCCTTGCCTCCCCGGGGGCCTAAGAGTCGCCCTCCGTCCCGCCCCACGCCCTCGGCGCGCGGGTCCCACAGGTTTTGGCCCAGCGCTCCCCCTCCCATTTCATCCCGCCTCTTCTGGTGCTCCGCGCGCGCAGCCTCGGCCCCAGGCTTTGCTGGAGGGAAGACGGAGCAAAAGCTGCAAGGCTTGGAGTCCCCGGACCTCGCCCAGGCTCAGCTGTCCCCCTCGGGCGGGTCCGAGCCGGGATTCTGTGGGGGCGCCCGGGGGCCTCAGGAGGGAGTTCTCGCGTGGGCAAGAGGGGAGAAATGGGCCCCGTGGGAAAGGAGACGGGGGCCTGCGCGGGTTCCGTGTGCGGGCAGGAGGGATCCCCCAGGAGGAGAGCGGTAAGCAGGCCCTCCCCCGACTTACTAACACCCCCCCACGGAAAAATCCGCTCAGCGGCCCGCGGGTGGGGTGCGCCACGCAGTGAGTAATCGCTGGGGCGGCCGCCGCCCGCCGACTCCAGGTAACGCCGGCTGCCCCGAGCGACGCATAGTTTGTCTTCCTTTTTTGTTGCGCAGGGATCCTTCTCCGTGTTATTATTTTTGGCCACTGCTTGGGTTTCGGGACCCCTCCCGGCCCCGCTGCCTCACCCTCCTTCTCTCGGTCCTCACCCGATTCGGGCGCCCACGATAAAAGGGCTCCTGGACTCCAAGGCCCCAGTGGAGGGGGGAGCTTGAAATGAGAGTTCCGGGGCTGCCTCCTGCCCAGTCGTTGGAGTCGCAGCCCCGCCCACAGCCGTGTGCCCTGAGAAGAAGGGCTCTATCTTCCCCTTCAGGGGCTCCCTTAGAGACCTGGACCCTCCCTCCAGGTCCCTAACTAGCCAAGGGGGTAAAAGTGTCTGAGGAGGGCTCAAGAGTTCCCGCCTCGTTTGCCTAAGGCGGCCCTCCACCACCCCTGCTAAGTAAGTAGTCTGAGGTCCCCAACTCAGACCTCAGACTATCAAAAAAGAGGATTGAAGGCCGGAGTTCCGGGTGTGCCTCCGCCCCTCCAAGCCCAGTCTGGACTCTGGATGAGTTTGTGAAGGAGAGAGTTGAGCCCTGGCATGGTGATTTTCCTGGGGAAAATCAGGCCCCTGTGCCTCAGTTTCCTCCTCAGCACCATGGGGGACTCCTAGCCAGCCTACGCCTTTCTGTGGAAAGTTGCAGTGTAGCAGAAGGCTCCACAGTCTAAACACTTACGATAGTGCCTGGCACTGGGGCACATTCTTTTGGAGTCTCAGTGTGTCACCTCTGAAAAATGGGGCCACAGTCCCACCTGCCAGAGAATTAAGTGAAGGTGGCCGTTCTTGGCTGGAATTGTGTTTTCAGGATATATCCCAAGCCTCCCCCACAACCTCAGTTCAGCAACGTTTGACTTCCACCTGGAGGACTTCAGGCTTCTGGAGAAAAAAAATCTTAATATCCCCCCACCCCATCTCTGCTCCTCCCCACCCCCACTGCAATCATCCCAGTCTCGGGGAAAAGGCTCCCCCATCCACCCAGGTGCTCAGGCCAGAGACCTGGACGTGCACGTGACAACTCTCTCCTTTGCTCATCTCCCACGTCCAATCCATCAGCAAATCCTGTTGGCTCTGATTCCAAAACGCATCCCCATTCTGAGATTCGGACCTCTTTTCTCCACCCCATTCAGGTCCAGGCCCCACCATCTCCATCTGGGATACTGCCCAGCCTCCTAGGATAACCCTCCTGCCCTTGTCTGTACATTAGGAAGAGTGAGTGAGCCTTCATTAGGAAGAAGGAGCTTTTAAAAGAAGCGAAGCAGGTCTTCTCTGTCCTGCCACCCTCTCCCCACTCCTCCCCTCTCTCCTCATCCTCTTCCTTCCTCTCCCTCACGCTGCTCCAGCCCCAAGGCTTGTACATTTGCTGTTCCCCTCTGTGGGGATGCAGTTCCCCCCAATTCTTCCCCCAGTTAGCGCCTTCTTTTCCCATCAGGTCACAGGTCAAGTTTTCTCAGAGGGGGCCCCCCAACCTTTCCAGGCACTCTCTGTCCCCTTCCTCTTTTAAAATTATCTTTGTAACACAGTTCTTCAAACATCATCTTCTCTTGAGACATTTTCTTTACACTGTGGGCATCTGGAGAGCCTGCGCCCAGGGAGGTCCACGGGAGAAGAGCTCAGTGAACATTTGCAGAAATCAAAGGATGGAGGAGGAGATGGGAGGATATTACAAAAAAAAAAGAAGAAGAAAGAAAGAAAAAGAAAGGATGGAGAATTCTCAGTCCCTTGGAGTAGCAAGAAAACTCAGTCCCAGTGAATCATGCTGTCTTGGGTCCCAGCCAGGCCCTGGATTTGCTCTGTGACCCAACCTGGTAGCCACCCCCCTCTGATCCTTAACCTGTAGAAGGGTATCCACTGTTGGCTCAGTCCCTCCCTGGAGCATGCCCTCTGCCCTCAGCGTGGCCTTAACCTCATACCTTTGACTTTCTAAGGAAAGTGATTTGACCTCTAGGTGCATCCTTCCCTGCCCTTGGTTCTCCAGGCGGCTTAACCCCTTCCTCATCAGTCCTGCCGCCTCTTTGTGCAGGAAGGGGAACCAGCTCTGGTGGAACTTCTGGCAAATATTGACCCAAGTCCTCGAAGGTGGCTGGGAATGTACTGAGGTGGCAGATGGAGGGAGGGGCCCCTAGGGGGAGGGACTCCTCCTTAGTCTTTGCACTTAAGAATTACCTTGGGGGAGACCCTCCAGCCCAGCTCCCTGCCGAATTTCAGGGCACTGAGGGGCCCCTGGGGATGGGCAATGGTAACAGCACCTTCAGAGTCCCCTAGGGAGTGAAGAGGGCATAGAGCTGCCTTTCCCATGCTGAGACCTACAGGGTCAGGGCCCCACAGTATGGGATTAGCTGCCTTGTGTCCCAGGCCAGTGTTCCCAGGGAGCAGGGACAGTGAGGGTCTAGCCTGGATGTGTGCTTAGGGCAGCAGAACCCAAGGTCCAGACCTGTATGCAGGAGAAGGTGGGGTTTTATCATTTCCACCCTGGAGGTTCAGCTGGAGGAGCTTGGATTCCAGGGTCTCAAGCTTTGTACTGTATGTAATTTATAAACCCAGACCCCATGGGCATTCGAAGTGAGATCTCAGGAGTGCAGAGCTGCCTATGTCCAAATCAGGACCAGTGTTCACCCCGCCTGGGAGGTCTGGCTTCCCTGCCCTCTACACCCTGGAGAACCTCCGATGTCTCGGGTCCAGAAGGCGCCAGCTATGTTGGGGGGTGACAGCTATGCTCCTTCCCCTCCCCCCACCCACTGTCAGCAAGTCGCCGGCGCCAGGGTGCCCTGCTAGCTCCCCAGGCTGTACCCGGCTTGGGGGTGGGGGTCAGCGGGGTCGTGGCGAGGGCGGCAAGGGACAAAGGGTGTTTGTCAGATGCCCGCCCTGACCTCGGCCGCCGCTTCTCGGACGGCTGGCCCGCCTCTGATTCACGTCCAGGCGGGCCGCAGCGACTCCCCGCTAGCCGCCCCGGCCGGGCCGCCCCGGGGGGTAGGAAGTGGGGGGGGGCGAGGGGCGGCGCCGAGTCAACTTTCCCTCTTAAGCCCCGAAGGAATGTCGGCGGATTTCCTGAAACCCGACCCCGGCCGCCCGCCGGCCCGCCCGCCCCTCACCTGGACCAGCTCCCCCGGGAAAGGCAGGAGGGGCGCGGGGGCTCACCTGGGGGCCGGGGTCAAGTCCTCCTTCCGCTCCCGCCCCAGGCGGCCTTTTGCAGCGGAAAAGGGGGTGAGTAGGAGGCAATTAAATCTTCTTACTCCTCTGCGGTGACCTAGGCCAGCGTCCCAGCTCCTCCAGCCTCAGTTTCCCCTTCTACTTTACACACGCCGCGGGTGTCCTTCCTTCCGTTCAGAGACGCCTCTGAAGCCGGATAACCCTGACGCCCCACCTCCCAGTCTTGGCGGGGGTCTGCCCACCTCTCTTTGCTTCTTTCGCTTGTCACCTGGGCCGACCCCCTTTGACCATCTGATCCTCAGCTTCCTCATTTGTAAATTGGATAACGCTACCAGTTCTTCTTTATAGAGTTGTTGCAAGAAAATACTGCGGAAGTGTTTTGTTTGGAATGAATGAATAACAGTAATTGTGAAAGGCTTCAGCGCGCGGGGCTCTGGAATTGACATGTGTGGGCTTGAATCCTGGCTCTGCGGAGGGGTCCTGGGGACTAAGTTTCCCACCTGTGAAACGGGGAACAGTATTGGTCAGAACCGTTGGCTGTTCCCCAAGGCGCAGGCCTGGCGCGCGGTGGGCTAAACGCGGGGTTCCCTGGCTCTCGCACAAACCACAGGCTGGAGGCCCTCGCCGTAGGGTCGCGGCGGCCTAGCCCGGGAGGGGCGGGGCGGGGGAGGGGCCGCCCGGGGATCCAGATGTTCAGGGTCCGCCAGGCACAGCCGCGCCTGATTAAGCCACGTGGGGGCTGGCTGAGGCCGAGGAGATGAAAGCGCGGCGGCCGGCCGGCGGAGGGAGGGTGCACTAGACACCCCACCCCGGCCCCTCCTCCTTGGCCGGAATCTGCGGCGCCCTCTGACCCGCCGACCCCGGGTGGCTGCCGCCGCGTCTGCTGGGGCGGTGGACAGAGGATGCGCGGGCGGCAGGCACCTGCGCGCCGGGCACACCAGCGAAGGCGAGGGTGCCACTTTTGCAGGGTCTCGAACTTAGAGGGGCGTCCTCACTCCCATGCCTGCAGAAGAGGAAGTTAGGGGGACCTCCGAGGTCAAGATTCAAGGGGCTACCCTTTGTCATCTTGAAGTGCGGCAGTTATGAAAGCCAGACGTATTCCTCTTTGTCCCATGTTTTCCCACAAGAATTAGAAATTTTAGCAGCACCCCATCACCCTGTCTGTGCCCCCTCCTACTCAGCCCCAGGTCGAAAGGCTCCCAGTCAGGGAGAGCAGGGGCCAGACCCCCCAGGTCTGCGGATCAGGGCTGGGCCAGAGAGAGGCGACGCTAGGGGAACCCTGGAGGGACTTGGAGAGCTTCCTACGGAAGCCAAAATGCGCAGAAATTACCGGCTCTCTGATTTGGGTATCAAAAGAGATGAAGCTTCAGAAAGCCTCCTCTAACCCAGTTCTGCGACCCTCATGACCCTCCATCCCCACTCTGGCTGGGTTCCAGCCAGCCCCACCGCCCTCCTATTTCCTTTTCCAACAAGCTCGTCCGAACCTCGCTGTTCCCTCGGCGGCCTCCTCGAGTCGCCAGCTCGGAATACGTCTACTCTGGGAGGCCTTCCCTGATCCCCAGGCGAATAGATCTCTCCTCCACTCTATCATCCTATTTGTTTCCTTTTGGCCCCTAGTGATGACTGAGATCCCCTCGGCTGTGGATACTGGGTGAGGTGTCATGGGATCCCGACGTGGGACAGACGGCAGGGGCCACGATCCACCTGCCTCGCCCTGCCGGTATCCCACGTCAGCGACCCGGTCCCCGCCGCCGCCGCATCCTCCGCGCCCGCCAGGAGCCGGCGTCCCCCGCGCTCCTTGCGCTCGGCCTGGCCATGGATTCGGTCGCGCTGATGCCGCTCCTGCTGCTGCTGCTGCTGCAGCCTCCGCCCGCCACCCCCGCGCCGCCCGTCCGCGACCCCTTCGCCCTGCAGCTTGGGGACACGCAGAACTGCCAGCTGCGGTGCCGAGACCGCTACCCTAAACCTCAGCCTGCTCAGGTGAAGCGCGCGCAGCGCCAGCAGAAGGACCTGAGAGCTCTCCAGTGGGGGATGGGTTGAGGATGCAGCTCCTTCCGTTGGGAGCGGGAGGCCAGGGTTCCTCGGAGGGGGAGGGGGTCAAGGAAGGGGGTTCTTCAATGATGGTGGGCCCTTCTGGTGGGGGAAGGGCTGGCGTTCCTTCGACGGGGGCGAGCGCAGAGATCAGGGGTCCCTCTGATGAAGGTGGGGATGTTTCTCCCGCAGAGGAGGGGCCGTGGGGTCCCTTTGACACGGGGGGCGGGGTGGTGGTTAGTGATGCCAGCCCTTCCGAAGAATTCGGGGTTCCGGGAGTCCCTCCAAGCCGGAGGCGGGAGGGGACTGAGGCTCTATTGCTACCCAGCGGGTTCTGGCTCCCCTCTGCTGGGCCAGGGCCTTGGGGGCGCCCAACCCTCGCCTCACTCAGGCCCGACAGTCCCCCTTTCCCCCCTCTACTCAAGCATCTTCCAGATCCTCTTCCCTACCCCGCTTAGAGCTACCAGTTCCCACCCCATCCTGACTACCCCTCCCCCAGTCAGATCCCAATTTTCCCAGGCCTGAAGGATGACAAAACCTCCTCTGAGTCCCCCTTCCTTCTTCAGGCCCAAGAACCCCTCCTCTCTGGATGGTTTTTCTTTTTTTGTGGGGGGGAGGATAATTCCCCTTCATCTTCTCCAGTTTTTCAACCATTACCCAAACCCAGCAGCATCCATTGTTTACTCTCCTCAAGCCGCCCCCCTCCCACCATCCCTCTCTCCTTCCTGGAGCTAATAGCCTCCACTAATATTCTTAGCCTCCTCATCAACCTCACCCCAACCCCCCTAGAAGATTTTGGGGGATCAAGTCTTCTACCTCCCCGAGGGCTGCCTGCGCTGCTGGCCGCCTCCTGCCCCTCCCCCTGCCTGAGCCCGCAGCTTCGCTTCCAGGAGGAGCTGGGGGAGGACCCCATTCAATCCAGGAGAGCGAAGGCGTATGACAGGGCCGTCCTGACCAGCGCTTGCGAGCGAGGCTGCCGCCTCTTCTCCATCTGCCGGTTCGTGGCCAGGAGCTCCAAGCCCAATGCCACCCAGGCTGAGTGTGAAGCAGGTGAGTGCTGGCTGGGTGGGCCAGGGTGGGGAGAGGTGGTCTGGGACGGACTGTCCCCCAGTTACCCCCTCCTTCCGCTGCAGCCTGTGTGGAGGCCTATGTGAAGGAGACGGAGCAGCAGGCTTGCAGCGAGGGCTGCTGGAGTCAGAACCCAGAGCCGGAGCCTGAGCCCGAGCTGGAGCAGAAGGTGGGCGCCCTCCCACCTGCGGCCCCAGGCCCATCCCGCCTCTCGTCTACCCCCTCCCCAAATCTGCACTCATATCCAGTCTCTCCCAGGCTCTCCATGCCATTCCAGGCCTCCTGGGTGTCCTGGATTAAGCCATATGACATCTCAAGACTCAACTGTCATCTCTGTGACATGGGAAGTCCTCCCCCGCCCCCCGCCGCCTCTCCCACCCAAACTCCCACATTTTACATTATTTAGCAAGCTTTTGTCCTGGTCCAGGCCTAACCTCAGCCTGTCCCAAATTTCTTGTGCCACCCGAGGCACCTGAGACACTGTCATCCCCATTTCATGCCCACGGAGCAACTGGCCAAGGTCACCCAGGGATGTGCAGAGGTGGAATTTAGAGCCAGTGCCACCAGGGCTTATGACCGCTCCTCACCTCCCTCATCTTCGGAGCTGACTTCTGAGCACCTACATGTTAGCTCCTGGTCTAAGCCCGGTCCTTGTGATGAACAGGTGGTCAGAACGAAAGTGTAGGGAGGAGGAGCTTCCCACACACACATAGCTCCTCCTTCCCCACCCCAGGAAGAAATAATAACTGTACACTTATCAGTGTACAGAGTCTAGACAGTGCTGCACCAGGGGAAACTGAGGCACAGGACATCCTTCATCCCAGTCAGTAACCCATGGGCTGGGATTTCCAAGAAAGCCCTCTCCTCTCATCGCTCGTTTTCCTGCACGCTTCCCAGGCTTTCCCTGTTCATGAAAGCCCCATGCACCATCATTTCTTCCCATTCCATATTCTCTTCTGATGCTGTTAAAACAAGAACAATGATGATGGTAACATTTTCAATCACAGCAGCTACTATATATTAGGCACTTGTGCTTTTTTTGTCTGTGTGACCCCAAGGACTATACAGTCCATGGAATTATCCAGGCCAGAATACTGGAGTGGGTAGCCTTTCCCTTCTCCAGGGGATCTTTCCAACCCAGGGATCAAACCCAGGTCTCCTGTATTGCAGGCAGATTCTTTACAAGCTGAGCCACAAGGGAAGCCCAGGAATACTGGAGTGGGTAGCCTATCCCTTCTCCAGCAGATCTTACCGACTCAGGAATTGAACCAGGGTCTCCTGCATTGCAGGCGGATTCGTTACCAACTGAGCTATCAGGGAAGCCCTTGTGCCATTGTTTAATTGAAATCTCATAGCAGATCCCTGAGGGAAGAGTATCATTTCCCATTGTAGGACTCAGAGAGGGCAATCCACTTTCATAGGGCACACAGTCAGTCAGCCAATGCAGTGCTGAGATCTCTGTTCATAGTATGTAGCCCTGTTGCCCCAAACCACTTAGTGAATTTTGATCACAGTGAATTTTCCCAGCTCCCCTCCCACTTAACACCCTACATTGGTGACATTTCTGTGCCTTGGGCCTCCCCTTGGCAGAGAAAGGTCCTGGAAGCTCCGAGTGGAGCCCTCTCGCTCCTGGACTTGTTTTCCACCCTCTGCAATGACCTTGTCAACTCGGCCCAGGGCTTCGTCTCCTCCACCTGGACATACTACCTGCAGACTGACAATGGGAAGGTGGTGGTGTTCCAGGTGAGGGCTCTGGCAGGGGCCACACCAGAGAAGTGGCTGGGTGGTCAGGGTAAGGAGGTGGGATGAGTTGGTTCTTGGCTCATGGGATGTACAGTCTACAGGTCAGTAAGCTTCGAGCACAGCTGGATCCAGGGGTTCAGTGTCTCACTCCACCCCTGGGTTCTGCTGTCCTCTTCAGCAGCTTCATTCTCAGACAAACATGTCCCTCCTCACAGCAAGGTGGATGCCTACGGCTCTAGATTACAACCTCTCAGGTTTTAACTAAGTTGATTGGCCCTGGTTGAGTCATGTGAGGACCTCTCAGCCAGTCCCTGTGATTTTATTGGCTAGTCCTGAATCACATCCCTATCTTAGGTGCTGGAGGATGGGGTCAAGACAAATCAGGGTCCCACAATAGCAGGGAACAGTATCCCTGATATCACAGCCCGCAGCTGTGCCCTCTCTGTCCCCAGTGGAACTAGGTACCAGCTGGGCATGGGATAACGTAACCTACATGGGGCGCAGAGAGGTGCCTGCTAGGGTCAAGGTGGTGCCTTTCTAAAGGGCTTCTCTGTGCTGTCTTGTTCCTGCCCCAGACCCAGCCTGTGGTAGAGAGCCTGGGGCATGAGGGAGCCCGTCTGCAGCGAGTGGAGGTGACCTGGAGGGGATCCCACCCTGAGGCTTTGGAGGTGCATGTTGGTAAGGTTCAAACCTATACCAGTGTTCCTTCCAACAGTGGCTCCACTGTCACAAGGGGTTCTACTGGCAAATGAACCCTTGAGGATTGGTATTTCCATCTCTCAGTTCCTGGGGTTCCTTGATCCATCTCCCAGGGTTCCATGGTCCCTCTCCCAGGGTTCCATGGTCCCTCTCCCAGAATTTTATGGCCCATCTCCCAGGGTTCTGTGGTCCATCTCCCTGAGTTCTGTGGCCCATCTCCCAGGGTTCCAAGATCTTTCTCCCTGAGTTCCATGATCCATCTCCCTGGGTTCCATGGTCCATCTCCCTGGGTTCCATGGTCCCTCTCCCAGAGTTCCATGGCCCATCTCCCAGGGCTCTGTGGTCCATCTCCCTGAGTTCCGTGGCCCATCTCCCAGGGGTTCCATGGTCCATCTCCCTGGGTTCCATGGTCCCTCTCCCTGGTTCCATGATTCATCTCCCTGGGTTCCATGGTACATCTCCCTGGGTTCCATGGTCCATCTTTCAGGGTTCTGATTTATTCCTAGACCCCATGCCCCATTGCCTTCACTCTCCATGGCTGCTGTCCCCTCTTGGCCAAGACCTTGAGGCTACTGAAAGTTACTTGTTCTCTCAGACCCTGTAGGCCCCTTGGACAAGATAAGGAAGGCCAAGATTCGAGTCAAGACCAGCAGCAAGGCAAAGGTGGAGTCTGATGAGCTGCAGGACAATGACTTCCTCAGCTGCATGTCCCGGTGGGTGGCAGAACCCTGGGGATGGTGGCGGGGAGGGGCCTGAGGGAGGAGGCTGTCTGGTCCCACCAGGGCCCCTGAACATGCCTGCTGGGCGGGGCAGGCGCTCGGGGCTTCCTCGCTGGATCCTGGCCTGCTGCCTCTTCCTCTCCGTGCTGGTGATGCTGTGGCTGAGCTGCTCCACCCTCGTGACCGCGCCTGGCCAGCACCTTAAGTTCCAGGTGGGCAGGGCCCATGGGCAAAGATGGGAAGAAAACTGTTCCCTCATCTGGACGGGGGCCCCCCCTTTCCCATGGAGACAGGGACCTCTGACTTGCTCTGTGACATTAGGCAAGCTTCTTCTCTCTCATGAAATGAGAGGAACGACTCCCACCCTTAGTAGGGCAACCTGAGATCTGAGATGGGAAGGAGCCTTGCCAGGGTGGGGACTCATGGCCCTCTCTCACTCTTTCCCCTACAGCCCCTGACTCTGGAGCAGCACAAGGGTTATATGGTGGAGCCAGAGTGGTCCCTGTACCCTCCCCCGTCGCATGCCTATGCAGACAGCCCGCCGCCCTACAAGCTGAAACTGGACCTGACCAAGCTGTAGGCCTCCACTGCCAAGTTCAGAGTCCCTGGGGGTCTCACTTGCCCTGTGCCTAGGCGTCCAGGTCAAGGTGGGACCATCCTTGGGCTCCTCCCTCCCCCAGATTCTGTCTCCAGCCCCGCCCCTCACCCCCTGGATCCTGGGGGTGCTGTGCCCCTGCTGGGGGGCGGGATCTGACCTTGGTTCCTCCCTGTCCCCCTTCCCCAGAGTGTGTTATTTTGTCTTCGATTCTGTAGCTTCTTGAGTATTTGAACCCCAGTTCTGTGCTGCCTTCCTCCTTCCTCCTCTCTCCCCTCTCTGGGGGGCTGAGGCCACAGGGGAGCCAATTTGTGCTAAGGCTCCCCCTTTTCTCCCCACCCCACCTCTGGAGACATAGCCCCATGAGAGGAGGTCCAGTGGGTAGCTGGAGGAGGCAGTGGGTAGCTCCATGCTGGGAGGGCGAATGAGGCTGGTGTTGCAACATGGGGGTCAGAAGGAATAAACCATGTATATAAAACCCATCTTGGATTGAGCTCACTGCTGTGGGTCTTTCTGTCTGCCTCCTGGGGGGAGACTTGAGTGTGGCCGTGACCCCTGCCCACCAGGCCCTTCCTGAGATGTGGGACCCCAGGAACTCATGGCTTGAGTGGTGTGAACCAGCTGCCACCTGAAAGCAACCAGCACATCATATTCCTAGCTAGGGGTGACTGGCAAAGTGGCTCCTGCCACCTGCCTGGCCCAGGTGGGTCAGTGCCCCTTCCTGGGCCTCCAGATTGCTCCTGTGAAGTGGACAGGGCACATCTCGAAGAGGACATTTGTTAATTTTGTCACCAGCTGGCTTCCATTCCCCTTTCTTTTGGGGATGGAGCTCTGTCCCGTTGGAGGCAGTCTCACGGCCCTGTCCACAGGTTCCCCCCACTTCCCTACCCAGGGGGTCCAGCTTTGGTGAGTTGGCATTCTTTCCCTGCATTCTGCATTCAAGAGGAGTCTTTCTTGCCTGGAAAATCCCGTGGACAGAGGAACCTGGCGGGCTATAGTCCACGGGGTCACAAAGAGTTGGATACAACTTAGTGACTAAACACGAGTGCAACAGTGAAGACCCAGCATAGCCATAAAAAAATAATCAAAATAAGGAGTCTTGTAGGGCAGGAGCAGCCCACCATGATGAGGCGGTAGCCGTGACTCTCCATCCTTCCACCTTCCTGTCGATTCTGCAGACTCCCCAAAAGCCTCTCAATAAATCTGGTGTAGTAGGCTAGAGTTGTTTCTGTTGCTGGGAACCAAAGAGTCTTGTTTGGTGGAGGCCACATCTCCTGGGAAGAGTTTGGGATGATGGACATGGTGGTCAGTGGGGCAGGCGTTTCCAAGGGCTAATGGAGGCCTATGGGTGGTGGGTGGGTGGTTGCGGGGAGGTGGATTAGGCTGAGTGAAGCTAGTGCCCTTCCACTTTTCATCCTGCCCTGTGTCCCGAGGAGCTGATTCACTTGGACCCTCAGCCTTCTGCTAGAGTCGGCCAGAGGGGGCCACCAGCAGGAGGTAGAAGGAAAGAGAGGTGAGAAGTCCCCGGGGTGGTGGTGGGGAGTGTTCTCGCCCCATTTCTCTCTCTGTATCCCCCAAACCAAGACCACAGCTCCACCAAGTGGACTGTCAGCCTGGGCATGTTAAAAGCTCCTGACTGTTGCCCCTCCTGTGTGAGGCACCACCCCATGTCAGTTACCTGCCCCTGCTGTGCTTTGCAAATATCCTCTTTATTACCACTCTCCTGCATTGTCCATTCTGACTGACTCCTGCTTGTTGCCTGGACCCTGCCTGATATCGTGAACATCAGGATTCAATCAAAAGGCAATCTAGGCCCTTGAGTAACATTCTGACCCCAGCATGGGATTTCAGGGAAACCCCTAAGAATGTCACCAGGAAATATGACCTGGGCATGGCAAGCCAGTGCTGCCCTGTAGAACATTCTGTGACGATGGAAGTGTTCTGTCTGTGCCGTCTCCAGCCACACGATGTTGCAGAACTCTCGCAATATGGCTAATGCAACTCAATTGTCTTTCTCATTTTCTTTAGTTTGAGTTGATGTACATTTAAGGTTTTTCCTCTATTTTTTTTTCCTTTGTGGCAGTGAAAAATATGCATCATATAAAATATGCCATTTTAGCCAGTTTTTTTGTTTTATTTTTTGGCTAGGCAGCATGTGGGATCTTAGTTCCCGGACCAGGGATCGAGCCCGCACTCTCTGCAGTCGAAGTGTGGAGTCTTAACCACTGGACTGCCCAGGAAGTCCCTTAGCGAGTTTTTTGTTTCCTTGGCTGTGCTGGATCTCTGTTGCTGCTCACGGGCTTTCTTTAGTTGCAGCAAGCTGGGGGCTACTGTGTGGCTGTGGTGTCAGGGCTTCTCTGCAGTGGCTTCTCTTGTCACAGAGCACGGGCTCTCAACGCGTGAGCTTCAGCAGTTGCGGCACGTGGGCTCAGCAGTTGCAGCTCACGGGCTCTAGAGTGCAGGCTCATTAGTCGTGGCCCACAGGCTCGGTTGTTCCGCGGCATGTGGGATCTTCCTCTACCAGGGATCAGACAAGTGTTCTTTACATTACAAGGTGGATTCTCAACCACTGGACCACCAGGGAAGCTTCCCCTTAAAAATCGTACAATTTTTAAGTGTACAATTCAGTGACAATAGGTACATCCGCAAGCTATAACAAACCTAGACAGTGTATTAAAAAGCAGAGACATCAATTCACCAACAAAGGTATGTATAGTCAAAGCAACTGGTTTTTTGGTATGGTCGAAGCCAGTCATGTAGTGATGTGAGAGCTGGACCATAAAGAAGGCTGAGCACCGAAAAATTGTTGCTTTCAAGCTGTGGTGGTGGAGAAGACTCCTGATAGCCCCTTGGACAGCAAGGAGATCAAACCAGTCAATCCTAAAGGAAATCAGTCCTGAATATTCACTGGAAGGACTGATGCTGAAACTTAAGTTCTTTATGGCCACGTGATGCAAAGAGCTGGGCTCGTTAGAAAAGACCCTGCTGCTGGGAAACATTAAGGGCAGGAAGAGAAGGGGACGACAGAGGATGAGATGGTTGGATGACATCACCAACTCAATGGGCATGAGTTTGAGCAAGCTCTGGGAGATGGTGAAGGACAGGGGACCCTGGTGTGCTGCAGTTCATGGGGTTGCAAAGAGTCAGACATGACTGAGCTACTGAGCAGCAGCAACAGTGTGGTGGAGTTATCACCATCATCTATTTAAATGGCGGTTGTAATACCTTAGCCCAGATTAAAGGGGAGCCTGGCTGCCCTTTCGCTTGTAGATCTGCCCTGCCCCTGTCCTCCCCAGCTCAGTGAGTCTAGATGCTTGAGTGGCACCTTGATCCCTCTCTGTCCTCACTCCGTGTTGCTGCCTCAGCAGTGCTTTTCCTCTTGGCCTCCAGCCCACACGCTTCTCTTTGCTTTCCTTGGCAATAGCCAAGGTCCAACCTCCCTCATCTCTTGTCCAACAAATGTCCCCATCTCTTCTCGGGGCTCCCTGCTTCCCTTCTGGCCAGCCTCTAGCTCCAGGCAACAGCTGGGGAGCCATTGGTATAAAGTATATCTAATCCTAGACATCACCTGCTTCTGGGTTCTAGTGCTGGAATGAGGAGCCCAAATATCCACATGATCCAACAAGTACCCCCATGACTTGGCCCTGTTAGCATCTCCAACCACTTCTATGAAGCTGCGTCCCTTGCTCGCTATGCTCCAGCCACACAGGCTCTTTCTAGATTCCTTGAACCTATCTTGTTCCTTCCAACTCCAGGGCCTTTGCACTTGCATTTCCCTCTGGCAGGAACACCCCTGAAGCCCTGCTCTAACCAAGTTCTCAACACAAAGGACTCCTCCGCAACCAATCACATCCTCGCCACCCAAGTTTGGGCCAGCATCCCCTGTTACACCAATGCTCAACTCCTTGTTTGTCTTCCCTGTGCCGACCACATTTATAGTTGATTAATAATTATTTGTTTCAATGTCAGCCTCCTTTAACATAATTTTATGAGCTCCATGAAGTCAGCTTCCTAGGGTTTCACGTGTGAACTGGCATGGAGCAGGTAATCAGTAATTATTCTTGATTGGGTATCTTTCTGCTTCCCTCTCAGACCCCAGAAGCAGCATCATTCAGTCAAATCCATTCCCTATGTGAGCTCTGACCTTGTCCCTCTCTTACAAGCTCCTGTTGCCCTTGGATACCACCTCATTTCCTCTGCTTACCTTTTGAAAGTGAAGTTGCTCAGTCGAGTCCGACTCTTTGCGACTCCATGGACTGTAGCCTACCAGGCTCTTCCGTCCGTGGGATTTTCCAGGCAAGAATACTGGAGTGGGTTGCCATTTCTTTCTCCAGGAGATCTTCCCAACCCGGGGATCGAACCTGGGTCTCCCGCATTATAGGCAGACGCTTTATCATCTCCACCATGCTGGCAGCTACCACCTCCAATGTTCCTCCAACCTTTCATTCTGAAGACAGAAGGGGCATCAATGTTCTAGCCTGCAGACCTTTGCTATAGCTGGTCCTTCTGCTCAGAATTCAGGAGACCCTGGTTTGATTCCTGAGTCGGGAAGATCCGCTGGAGAAGGCATAGGCTGCCCACTCCAGTATTCTTTTGCTTCCCTGTGGCTCAGCTGGTGGAGAATCTGCCTGTGACGCAGAAGACCCAAGTTCGATCCCTGGGTTGGGAAGGTCCCCTGGAAAAAAGAATGGCTACCCACTCCAGTATTCTGGCCTGGATAATTCCACATACTGTATAGTCCATGAGGTCACAAACAGTCGGACACGACTGAGCAACTTTGGCTTTCACTTCCTGCTCAGGACTTCCCTGGTGGCGCAGACAGTAAAGAATCTGCCTGCAAAGCAGATCTGGATTCGATCCCTGGGTTGGGAAGATCCCCTGAAGAAAAGAATGGCTACACACTCTAGTGTTCTTACCTAGAGAATTCCACGGACAGAGGAGACTGGCGGGCTATAATCCATAGGGTCACAGAGTCAGACACGATGACCCACTAAGGCTTTCCGCTCAGATACCGTCATAGGCTTGGCAGGAATCAACCTGGCACCTGGCTGTGTCATCTCTTCTTTCCTAACAGAACTGATTTGCTTTGGCCACACCTATGTGGTTTAGGGGAAGTTGAGCAGCATGACCCAGCCTCCTCAGGTATTGATGGGATATATTGGGAGAGGCATGCCCTGTTAACTGGGATTGTTGAGCTTGGGAGAATGAAGCATCTGTCTGAAGCAAGAGGCACGGAGAAAGACAGTGTCTTTATGCCATTGACGGAAGTCCTGAAACAATAAAGCCATCCTTACTCCTTGGAAGGAAAGTTATGACCAACCTAGACAGCATATTAAAAAGCAGAGGCATTACTTTGCCAACAAAGGTCCGTCTAGTCAAGGCTATGGTTTTTCCTGTGGTCATGTATGGATGTGAGAGTTGGACTGTAAAGAAAGCTGAGCGCCGAAGAATTAATGCTTTTGAACTGTGGTGTTGGAGAAGACTCTTAAGAGTCCCTTGGGCTGCAAGGAGATCCAACCAGTCCATCCTAAAGGAGATCAGTCCTGGGTGTTCATTGGAAGGACTGATGCTGAAGCTGAAACTTCAATACTTTGGCCACCTCATGCGAAGAGTTGACTCATTGGAAAAGACCCTGATGCTGGGAGGGATTGGGGGCAGGAGGAGAAGGAAATGACAGAGGATGAGATGGCTGGACGGCATCACCGACTCGATGGACCTGAGTTTGGGTGAACTCCGGGAGTTAGTGATGGACAGGGAGGCCTGGCGTGCTGCGATTCATGGGGTCGCAGGGTCGGACACAACTGAGCGACTGAACTGAACTGAACTGTCCTTGATTTTTGGCTTAATCCCATTTGTGTGGGACTCCTTGGAACTGAAAATTGTGACTGATCCCTGTCTCTTCGTCCTCCCTCAAGACAGAGTTTTGCAAGGCAGAGTTTTGTTTGAATGCTGCTATAAAGCATCTGCCTACAATGAGGGAGACCCGGGTTCAGTCCCTGGGTCGGGAAGATCTCCTGCAGAAGGAAATGGCAACCCACTCCAGTGTTCTTGCCTGAAAAACCCCATAGACAGAGGAACCTGGTGGGCTCCTGGTAGTCTATGGGGCCGCAAAGAGTCGGACACGACTGAGCTACTTCACTCACTCACTCATGCGTCTAGTGCGTTGGGTTTTTTTTTTCTTTTTCCTGCTGTGCTGCTTGGCTTGTGGAATCTTAGGTCCTTGACCTAAGACTGAACCCAGGCCCCCGGCAGGGAGACCACGGAGTCCTAACCACTGGACCACCATGGAATTTCCTAATGCATTAATTCTTGAAACCCCTGTGACCATCCCAGGGTTGGACCCAGATGCCTCATAGGTATGGAATGAATAATGTCAGATGATGCCGGTAGAAACCGAGTCCTGCGGATGTGTGGAGGTGGGAGAGGAGTCCTTTCCAAGCAGGTGGTGAGTGATGGCTTCCTGGAAGAGATGGCAGCTGACTTGGGCTGCCAGGGACAACAGAGGGTGGAATAGATAGAATGGATAGAATCCAGGGACAACAGAGGGTGTCCCGGGTGCATAGGTGTGTGTGTGCATTCAGAGAAAAGTAATACCTATTCACATTACCTGTCTCTCTCAGGGTTTCACTGGGGAAGGGGCCCTGCCAAGTGAAGACTCTTCTGGAGTCTCAGGAGAGAGGGGGCCCTTCACCTCCATCTGAGGCTCCTTCCCAGGGAGCTGACCTGAGGATAACTCCTGACTCGCTGCAGTTCTTTGAACCTCAGTTTCCTTGTCTGCCCTCCCCAGCTCCACAAGGCATCTGGGAAGCCGCCCTCTCTGCGCCTCCCTCTGCCTTCCTCTCACATCCCAATGCAGACCTGGTGGAGGGTGGGTGGGTGACTGGTGTCATGGCAACAAGCAGGAGCGCCCATGTGTCCGTAGTGAGGGTTGCCGTGGCAACCAGCAGTCCTGGTTCCCTGGCGACAGGCCTGAGTTCTGGGCTTAGGGGTGGGAAGGGAGGGAGGGAGGTGTCCCTGGAGACACTTTGCAAGTGCTTGGAAGGAAGGATGGGGATTCATGTCTTTCTCTCCTGTGAAGAGGGAGGCTCAGGCCAGATCCCAGCTGAGGCTTGCTGGGGTCCCTGCTCCGAGCCAGGTTGTCAGCGGAACAGGGAAGCTGAAGCCTCCAGGGTCCTGTGTCACGGGGTGCTGGCCACCATCCCCTTCACACCCAGTCCCACCAAGCTCCAGGCGGCTTCTGAAATGCTCCCTTCTCAGTGTCCCCGCACAGTCTGTTCCTTCTGGCTGGAAGGCTCTGCTCTCTTACCAGCTGAGTCTTCACACTGAGTGTCCCTCCTTGGCCTCCTGGCTCAGCCTAGCCCTGCTAAATCACTATACCCTAAGCCTCTATCATGTTGACAATTAAGTTATTGCTTCTTTGCTTGTGTGATGATTGGTTTAATAAATGTTCCCTCTGCCAGATGCGACACTGTAGCAGTCTCGGTCGCAGCTGTGTCCCACACACTGAGGAGGCTGACCTCAATACATCTTTGTCAACACGCTCCCTCCTAGCTCCACATCAGTACAGCCACTGTGGTCTCCTCTCCGTCTCTGGGGCTCTTTCCGGCACCCATTTGGTCCATACCCATGACTTCGACCAGAAATGTCCTGGAACATTCTGGACCCTTCCACAATGTTCTGGAATGTCCCAAAACACCCCTCCCTGCTTCTGTCTCCCTGCTTTTATTAAAGCTGGAACATTGCTTACTCAAAAAGACTCTCCTCCGCCTCCGGGTTAAAACAGGTTCCCCCCTCGGTCACTCTCAGCCCATTGCCTTCATGACAATTAAAATCATCTCGGCCCTTTATTGACTCGTATGTCTCAGGTTTGTCCTTCACATAAGGATATATACATTCCAGAATACTCTGGAACATGAAGGGTAGGGATCATGTCTGGTGTGCTTACAATCAAAACTCTAGCCTCTCGTGCATAGCCGATGCATAAGTTCTTGCTTTTTTAAGACATTGAAGTTAATTAACGAATCGTTGGCTGTGCTGGGTCTTCGTTACTGTGCAGGCTTTCTCTAGTTGTGGCACGCATGGGCTACCCTCTGGTTGCGGTGTGCGGGTTTCTTGTGGTGGTGGCATCACTTGTGGAGCAGGGGCTCTAGGGCACGCGAGCTTCTGGAGTTGCAGCACACGTGCTCAGTAGTTGTGGCTCCTGGGCGTGAGCGTACAGGCTCAATAATTGTGGCACATGGGTTTAGTTGCTCCATGTCAGTACAGCCACTCCATTGATGGTCCTAGGCATGCAGGGTCTTCTCGGATCAGAGATGGCACCTGTGGGTCCTGCACTGGCAGGCAGAGTCTTTACCACTGAGCCACCGGGGAAGGCCAGTAGGTGCTCGTTGATTGGATGGAGGGAAGGGGCGAAGAGACCAGGAGGTGGTGATGCGCTCTAGGGTGGGCAGCCCTGACACCGTCCTGCTGGAAACTCGGGTGAGTTCCTTACCTCTCTGAGCACCAGGGTCTTGCTTTTCAATCCAAGTGTAATTTATAAACAACATAGCACACTTGGTTTTACTGTTGTGATCCAAATACAGAGTACTCCTAATCCCCAGGGGCTCTCTGTGCCCCTTCCAGTCACCTCCCAGGGCTAATCCCACGTCTGACCTCTATCCCCTAGGCTCCATCTGACTGGTTTTTTGTTGTTGTTTTTACCATGCTGTGTGGCTTGCGGATCAGTCCCCCCACCAGCAATTGAACCTATGACGCAGCAGTGAAAGCCTGGAATCCTAATCACTAGGCCACCAGGGAGCTTCCTATTCTGTTTAATAAACCAGCTTTAGTGAGACAAACTTTAATGATGCAACTGTTTTAAGTGCTCAATGAATTTTGACAAATGTAACCCCCCCTGTTGACCCATAATTCAAGATATAGGACATTTCCCTCACCCCAAGGCCACCTGCCCCTGTGTGGCCACCGTTTCTGCTCCCTGATGATCCCCACCAAGAGGCCCCCGGCCCAGCCTCTGTCACCATAGGTTAATGTGGCTTACTTGTGAAGTTCACATAAATGGAATCACAACATGTGTCCTCTTTGCTTCTTTTGCTCAGTGTTGGTGAAGTCCCTTGTGGGATACATGTGTTAATAGCAGTGGGTCATTCTTTTTCTTTGCTGCATAGTATTCCACCAGTGGCCGTTTATCCATCAGCTTGTTGATGAACCTGTGGGCTGTTTCCCGTTTGTGGCTCTTATGACCATTTATGTTTATATCTTTGGATGAAATCGTGTCCCTTTTTCTGTGGGATGAATACCTGTAGTGTGTTGAGTGGTGCCCCTACCACCCTCAATTCATGTCCACCTGGAACCTCAGAATGTGACTTGACTTTATTTGGAAATAGTGTCTCTGCAGATTGAATTTAGCTAAGAATCCAAATGAGATCAAACTGGATGAGGGCAGACCAAAAATCCCATGAGAGTGTCTTGGTAGGAGATAGAAATCAGTACACAGAGAGGCACAATAGGAAAGCCATGTGAAGATGGAGGCAGAGACTGGGGTGATGTAGCTGCAAATGAAGGGATGCCAAAGATAGCGGACAACTCCACAAGCTGGGAGAGAGACATGATTCTCCCCTAGAGACCCACAGAAGGAACCAACCCTGCCAACATCTTGATTTTGGACTTCTGGCCTCCCGAACGGTGAAAGAATAAATGTCTGCTGTTTTAAAGCATCCCCTTTGTGGTCATTTGTTAGGCAGCCCCAGGACACTCATGAAATGCCCATGGATGGAACTGCTAGAGTGTAGGAACACTCCCTTTCAGCAAATATTGCCAAACGGCTGTCTCAAGTGGTTGCATCAAATGACATTCCCACCATGAGTGTAAGAGCCATCGCTTCTTCATCTTTAAAATGCGGCCAGTAATAACCCTTCATGGATGTGGTGAGAATACATGAGAAAGCACAGCTCTGGGCATTGAAGTGCGGGGGCTTCCTTGGTGGCTCAGTGGTAAAGAATCTGCCTGCAATGCAGGAGACCCAGGTTCAATCTCTGGGCTGGGAAGATCCCCTGGAGAAGGGGGTGGCAACCCCCTCTAGTATTCTTGCCTGGAGAATTCCATGGACAGGGGAGTCTGGCAGGCTACAGTCCCTGGGGTTGCAAAGGGTTGAAAACACTCTGCAAATGGTAACATAAAAAAAAAAGTTGCAGAGAAGGTGCAAATCCAGCTCCATATGTCTTCAATATTGGACTTTTTCTGCTCTTTCCCAGAAGAAGTCATATACAAGGAGTTCAGAGTGGAGACTCTCCTCCTATAGGAAGACCCAGTGAGGGCTGGGTTCTGGGGTGATAGTGAGGTCCCCGAGAGACCCAAGAGAGGCTGCAATGTTGAAAGCAACTAAGGAAAGAAAGCCAGACCAGAACCAGCACAGGAAAATGTTCTTCTTTCATTCACCAACAGATTCATTGCCAGTCAACGCTTGATTCAAGAGGCTGGTACCCCAGAAAGGCACCAATATAAATACAGGCTAGGCAGCCAGACTGGGCAGGGGGGAAATGGGAGCTCTGCTGAGCAGCCAGGAAGGCTTCCTGGAGGAAGAGACCTGAGCTGGATTTGAAGAATGTGAGAAGGCGTGCAAGACCAACTTGACCATCCTTTCTGCTATGCCAGAAGTCTGAAATCAAAGTATTGGCAGCTGTGCTCCCTCTGAAGGTTCTAGAGGAGGGTCCTTCCTTGCCTCTTCCAACTCTGATAGATCCAGGCATTCCTTGGCTTGTGACCACATCACTTCAATCTCTGCCTCTATCTCCACATGGTCTCTCTGTTTGGATTTCACTCTTCTTTCAAGGACACCAATCATTGCATTTAGCTCCCTCACCCAATCCAAGAGGAACTCATCTCGAGATCCTTACCTTAATAATATCTGCAAAGACTCTTATTCCAAAAAAGGCCTTATTTTGAGGTTCCATGTCTTGGCGGGGTGGTCACCATTCAACCCAGTACATTGAGAGGGTTTGTTCAGTTTATTTTCAGTGAGACTGTTCTCTTGCGGGTAGGGTTGTCTCTGTCTTGTCTGAAGCCTGTATTCTGTGCCTATCACAGGGCCTGGGGCACAGGGGGCTGTCAATAAGTTCTGCTGAATGCCTGAATAAAAGACAGGAGGAGGGACTTCCCTGGCGGTTCAGTGGCTGAGATTCTGTGCTCTCAAGGCAGGGAGCCTGGGTTCGATCCCTGGTCAGGGAACTAGATCCCACATGCCTCAACTAACTTTTCAGCATACCACAAGTGAAATTGAAGATGCCACTTATCGAAGCTAAGACCCAACACAGCCAAATAAACAAATAAATATTAAAATAAAAGGAGAGGGAGTCAGCACGGGGTACTGGAAGAAGGCACAGCTTTGGGATCAGAGAGTAGGGGTCCTATTTCCTTCTCCTGAGCCTTGCTTGGCAAGACACTTCCACTCTCTGAGCCTCACTTTTACCTACTTTGCATGGCTGTCGTGAAGATAAATGTCAAAGTCTGGAGGTTTCCAAGTTACCTGGTAGGATCTTAGGAGGTGCAGCTATCGTGGTGGGGGGGAGGGCGACGTAGGCAGGCAACATTCTAGGCCTGAAGGTATAAAGTTAGAGAGGGCAGATCCGGTGGAGACTTCAGGGGGGCGCTGCGACATGTCCAGCTGGGCTGTCAGTGAGAGAGGAAGATCAAGGGCCCCTGTGTTTATCTGTCACTGAGCCCTTCTCAGGATCCTGGAAAGAAGTGATCTATATGCTCCTTCTTTCTTTTTTTTTTTTCATTGACGTGAGATCCACATAATATAAAATTAGCCTTTTTTTTTTTTTTTTCTTGGTCTCTCCTTGCAGCTTGTAGAATCTTATTTCCCCACCTGGGTATTGAACATGGGCCCTCGGCAGTGAAAGGGTGGAGTCCTAATCACTGGTGCGTAAGTGGGTGAGTCGTTCAGTCATGTCTGACTCTTTGCAACCCCATGGACTGCAGCCCGCCAGCCTCCTCTGTCCATGGAATTTTCCAGGCAAGAGTACTGGAGTGAGTTGCCATTTCCTCCTCTAGGGGATCTTCCTGACCCAGGGATAGAACCCACCTTTCCCATGTCTCCTGGATTGCAGGTGGATTCTTTACCACTAAGCCACCAGGGAAGCCGCTAACCACTGGACTGCCAGGGAAGTCCCTAAAATGAACCACTTTAAAATGAACAATTCAGTGGCATTTAGTACATTCATAATGTTGTGTAACCATCACCTCTGTTTAGTTCCAGAACACTTCCATCCCTGTTCCCATTAGCAGCCACTCCCTACACCCCCCTCCTCCAGCCCCTGGCAACTGCTAATCTGCTTTCTGTCTCTATGGATTGGCCTGTTCTGGACATTTCTTATAGATGGAATCATACAAAAGGGGACCTTTTGTGTCTGGCTCCTTTCACTCGGCATGTTTCTAGGTTCATCCGTGTTGTATTAATAGCATGTGTCAGAGCTTCACTCCTTCTCATGGCTGAGCAATAGTCCATTGTTTGGATGGAGAGCATTGTGCTCACCCATTCATCACTGGATGGACACTTGGGCTGTTTCCTCTGTTTGGTGATTGTGACTAATGCTGCTGCGAACTTGTGTGCATGTGTATCTGTTTAAACATCTGATTTCACTTCTTTTGGGTGTACGCCAATTGTACAGATGGGAAAACTGAGGCTAGGAGGGGATGAGTCAGCAGTGAAGAGTATGGATTTTAAGTGAGGTGAGATTTGGATCTGGCTTCAGTCTGGCTCTGCCTGGCTCTGCCTGGTTCTGCCGGGCACTCACATGTGACTTTGGGTTGGGGGAGTTACTGGGACCCCTAGCTCATAGGAAGAAGCTTCTGGAAGGACCTGTCACAATGCTTGGTCCATATTGGCCACTACATTATTAATAGTGACAGTGGAGGAGGGGACTTCCCTGGTGATCCTGTGGGTAAGACTTTGCTTCACAATCAGGTTCAATCCCTGACTGGGGAGCTAGGATTCCCACACGCCCCCTGGGCCAAAAAAAAAACAAATCAGAAAACAGAAGCAATATTGTAACAAATTCAATAAAGACCAAAAAAATAAAAAATAAAAAAGGTCCGTATCAAAAAAGTCTTTAAAAAAACAAAAACAGCAGGGAAAGCTGAGATTTCCACCCCTGCTCACCCAGAGGCCACTGGGATCAGTTACTGGGGCCTGTTTTGCCCACCCTGCATGGGGTCCCCGGGGGCTGGCTCACCTCCAGGCAGCAGTCCCGGCTGTGGACTGGCATCTGTCCGCAGCACGCCAGCCAAGGTGGGGGTCCCCAGAGCCGCCTCTGCCTCAGTTTGCCATATGGGCCACTCCCTAAGGGTGCAGAGTCCAAAGCCCTCCCTGGGTGACTGCAGCGGTCCCTCATCCTCTCTGCCCTTGACCTTCTCGGCCATTCAGATCCCAGCCATGGGGCATCAGGGCATCCGTGGAGGCAGGAGTGGGAGGAAGAAATGCAGAACTGGTGATTCTTTGCTCAGGGACAGTTAGCAGCCCATCGTGCTCACCCTGAGGACATCTGAGTAATATGCTCAGAGCCTTTTCTGGAGGAAGAGGGGACTAATTCTTACCAAGGGAAGGACTGTGTTCATACTCACTTCGCAGATATGGAAACTGAGATCCCAGAGAACCTAAGACTTATTGTTCAGCCAAGAGTCACAATGATTTGTTTATGCATTGTGTGTTTACTTAACGTGCTGGGTGCTGCCCAGGGCTCCGTGGAATGACCAGAAAGAAAAGAAAGTCCCTGTCCCTTGTGGAGATGACAAATGACAAGGAAGAAGAGAAATTGCAGGAAATCCCCTGGCAGTCTAGTGGTTAGGACTCTTGGCTTTCACCGCCAAGGGCCTGGGGTTTAATCCCTGGTGGGGGAGATAAGATCCCACAAGGCATGGCCAAAATAAAAAAAAAAAATAGAAAAGGCAGGACAGTTCCTCAAAAAAAATTCCTCATTCAGCAGTTCTACTCAAACCCCTGTCTCTTATGTCTCCTGCACTGGCAGGGGGGTTCTTTACCGCACCCCACTCCAGTACTCTTGCATGAAAAATCCCATGGATGGAGGAGCCTGGTGGGCTGCAGTCCATGGGGTCTTGAAGAGTTGGACACGACTGAGTGACTTCACTTTCACTTTTCACTTTCATGCATTGGAGAAGGAAATGGCAACCCACTCCTGTGTTCTTGCCTGGAGAATCCCAGGGACGGGGGAGCCTGGTGGGCTGTCATCTATGGGGTCGCACAGAGTCGGACACGACTGAAGCGACTTAGCAGCAGCAGCAGCAGCACCACCTGGGAAGCCCACTCCTAGGTATGTGCCCCTACAAAAGTGAGCACAGAGACTCTGACAGACACTTGTACCCGTGTGTTCACAGCAATACTAGTCACAATGGCCGAAAGAGGAACTACTGAAATGCCCATCAATGGATGAATGAATAAACGAAATATGATCCATCCATACTATGAGTATTAGCCAGTCATAAAAAGAAATGAAACACTGACATGTACTACAACGAGGATGGACCTCGAAAACATCATGCTGATAAGTATAAGCGAGAAGGACATATGTGATTCCATTTAAATGAAATGTTCAGAATAGGTAAATCCATAGGGACAGGAAACATTAGTGATTATCAGGGGCTGGGGCAGGGAAAGGGGAGTGATCGCTAATGAGGATGGAGTTTCCTTTTGGGGTGATGGAAATGTCTTGGAACTAGACAGAGGTGCTGACTGGGCTTCCCAGGTGGCATTAGTGATAAAGAACCTGCCTGCCAATGCAGGAGATGTGGGTTTGATCCCAGGGTCTGGAAGATCCCTTGGAGGAGGGCATGGCAAGCCACTCCAAAGTTTTTGCCTGGAGAATCCCGTGAACAGGGAAGTCTGGCGGGCTATAGTCCATAGGGTTGCCAAGAGTCAGACAGACTGAATCAACTTAGCACACATTCACGCAGAGGTGTTGATTGCATAACACCACAAATGCACTAAATGCCACTGAATTGTATACTGTAAAATAATGAGTTTTATGGTATGGGAATTGTATCTCAATTTAAAAAAAGGAAACTTAAAACACAGAGTTTGTTAGATAGAAAAATCAAGCAGGGCTAGGAGGTCAAAGGGCAGGTGTGGGAGAGAAGAAATGCCCACAGCTGACTTGGAGTGAGGGCCTACGACCTGAACTGCCCTGAGTGTCGTATATGCTTGTTTCATCACGGCCCCTGCTCTGTCTCACAAAGACATTTCACATATGGGTACCCCCCCCCCCCAACTCCTGTCGGCTTCCCTGGTGGCTCAGAGGGTAAAGAGTCTGCCTGCAATGTGGGAGACCTGAATTCAATCCCTGGGTTGGGAGGATGCCCTGGAGAAGAAAATGGCAACCTACTCCAGTATTCTTGCTTGGAAAATCCTATGGATGGAGGAGGAGCCTGGCGGGCTACAATCCATAGGGTTGCAAAGAGTCAGACACGACTGAACGACTTCGCTTTCACTCACTCCAGTATTCTTGCCTGGAGACTCCCATGGACAGAGGAGGCTAGTGGGCTACAGTCCGTGGGGACACAAAGAGTCGTACATGACTGAGCGACCAACACAGTTACAGTTACACCCTTTCCTGTGCTGCATGGTACTGGGGCATCTTAATTCCCCGACCAAGGATGGAACCCATGCCTCTTGCCTTGGAAGCATGGAGTCTTAACCAGTGGACTGCCAGGGAAGTCTCTCAAGGACATTTTAAAGATGGAAAAACTAATGTGTAGAGCTGGAGCAACCCACTCAAGGCATGAAGACTGATAAGAAGTGGATGCAGGACTTCCCTGGTGCTCCAGTGCTTAAGGATACCCCTGCCATTGCAGGGGATGCAGGTTCAATCCCTGGTCTAGGAATATCCCGTATATTGTTGTTTTTGTTCATTTATTGAGTCATACCTGAGTCTTTGCCACCCATGAACTGCAGCACGCCAGGCTTCTCTGTCCTCCACTGTCTTCTGGTGCTTCCTTAAATTCATATGCATTGAGTCGGTGATGCTGTCTAACCATTTCATCTTCTGCCACCCCCTTCTCCTTTTGCCTTCAGTCCTTCCCAGCATCAGGGTCTTTTTTTCCATTGAGTCCCCTCCTTGAATCAGGTGGCCAACGTATCGGAGCTTCAGCTTCAGCATCAGTCCTTCCAGTGAGTAATTAGGGTTGATTTCCTTTAGGATTAATTGGTTAGGTCTCCTTGCTGTCCAGGAGGCTCTCAAGAATCTTCTCCAGCACCACAGTTTGAAAGCCTCATCTTAGGCACTCAGATTTCTTTATGGTTCAACTCTCACATCTATACATGACTACTGGAAAAATCATAACTTTGACTAGATGGACCTTTGTTGGTAAAGTGATGTCTCTGCTTTTTAATATGCTTTCTAGGTTTGTCATAGCTTTTCTTCCAAGGAGCAAGCAAGATCCCACATCAGTTCAGTTAAGTTCAGTCACTCAGTCGTTTCTGAGTCTTTGCGACCCCATGAATCACAGCATGCCAGGCCTCTCTGTCCATCACCAACTCCCGGAGTTCACTCAGACTCACGCCCATCGAGTCAGTGATGCCATCCAGCCATCTCATCCTCTGTCATCCCCTTCTCCTCCTGCCCCCAATCCTCCCAGCATCAGAGTCTTTTCCAATGAGTCAACTCTTCGCATGAGGTGACCAAAGTACTGGAGTTTCAGCTTTAGCATCATTCCTTCCAAAGAAATCCCAGGGCTGATCTCCTTCAGAATGGACTGGTTGGATCTCCTTGCAGTCCAAGGGACTCTCAAGAGTCTTCTCCAACACCACAGTTCANGAGTCAACACTTCGCATGAGGTGGCCAAAGTACTGGAGTTTCAGCTTCAGCATCATTTCTTCCAAAGAAACTTCAGGGCTGATCTCCTTCAGAATGGACTGGTTGGATCTCCTTGCAGTCCAAGGGACTCTCAAGAGTTTTCTCCAACACCACAGTTCAAAAGCATCAATTCTTCGGCACTCAGCCTTCTTCACAGTCCAACTCTCACATCCATACATGATGAATCAAATCCTCAATAACCTGACACATAAAGAAAATATGAGGTAAACATTTTAAGATGTATGAAGAATATTCCTGATTGAATTTCCCTGATTACTGTTCAGAGCCATCCATCATTGTCTCCATCAAAAAACTGAGCACTGTCAAAGAATTTAAATCTTCTTAGAAATTTATCCTTTTAATAAAATCAGATTTTATCTGATTTATTATTATCACAGATTCAATATTATTATCACAGATTCACTGTAATATCATTTTTTAAATCAAATCATTTTTACTATTAAATTAGAATGATTTATTCAAAATGTATTTTAGGCTGAAGATGGAAATTTGAAGTAGCTCTCTTGTCTTTCTTGTAACCATCATCCTTCTGCTTGGTGTTATATTTTGTGTTTTCTTATATAAACAGGTATGTTCCTTAGATCAAGGGTCAGAAGACCATGGCCTGTGGGGTATCCAGCCCATTGTCTGTTTTTGTGGTCCATGAGGTAAGAGTGATTTTTCTATTTATAAATGGTTAAAATGTAAATAAAAATGAATCATATTTTGTGACACATGGAAGTTATATGAAATTTGAATTTCAGAGTCTGTAAATAAAGAATGAGTCCATCTCATTCATTTGTTGGCATATTTTCTGACTGCTTTCTTGCTCCAAGAGCAGAGCTGAGTAGTAATTGTTATTAAAGAAAAGTTAATTTGCAATGTTGTGTTAGTTTCAGGTGTACAGTAAAAGTGATTCAGTTTTACATATGTATTCTTACATTCTCTTTCATTATAGGTTAGTACAGGATATTGAGTATAGTTCCCTGGTGAGTAGTTTCAAAATAGCCTATATGATCCATGAAACCATATGCTTATTGTCTGGCTCTTTGTGGAAAGTTTGACCCTTATCTTATATAATAGGTTGGAATGCATCGCCAAAATATTGCCCTGTATAGCCCTCATAATTAGTATTCTTAGCTATCAGACTCAGTAGTAAAGAATCCACTTGCAATGCAGGAGACACAGGAAATTCTGGTTTGATCCTTGGGTAGGGAAGATCCCCTGGAGGAGGAAATGGCAACCCACTCCAGTATTCTTGCCTGGAGAATCCCGTGGACAGAGGAGAGCTACAGTTCATGGGTTTGCAAAGAGTCACGCAACTGAGCATATACACACACTTCAGTTAAATGTTGAAAGTGTTACCCTTTTTGCTAATTTCAGAAAAGGGAGAACTGGAAGTACAAGAAAAGAAGTTTTTGGGTCAAATATTTGAACTTATACTTTCTGATAGGACATTATCCACTGGTGTTGAGTCAAAAAGTTTTCATCAAAGCCTATAGAGAGCATTTTTTGATGATTTTAATATGTGTTGAACATGTATGCCTATGGAGAACGCTGTGTGGCCACTCCTAAGACCAATTGAATATAAATATAGAGGGTTACAGTGTTTGCACACTTTTGTAGTCTGAAATCCTAGAGTACAGCAGATGAGGTATAATCTGAATTGTTTTGGCATTGCTGGCCTCATGGAAACCCTTCACACACTTGGCACATCTGTGTCTGGAACAAGAAGGGATCATTGTTCGGCTCTGCTATTGCTGTTTATGAATCAGAAGAACAAAAAGGCAACAGAATAAGCAAAATGTCATGTTCATACAAATCTTGATTAGGGTAAAATCATCTGGCTGGCATTGCCTGCATACGACATCACCAACAGTGCTGCCAGCTCATGAGGGGAGCCTCCCAGGTCCCGTGTCTTGGATCTTCAAAGCTTGGAACAGCTTATTTGAAGGTTTACGTGAAAGCTAGATCTACCCAAAATAGTTAAGATCTAGTCTCTGAGTCTTTGCTATTATTAACAAACTTGTCTTTAAGAATCCCTCAAGTCCTAGGAGATGTCTGCATAACTGCAGCATCTATAATGGATGGTCCTTTGGTAAGGGTACTTACCAAAATAGGCTTGATTAAAATCTTCAAGCAAGGTTTCTCGACTCCAGCTCCATGGACATTTGGGGCCAGATCGTTCTTTTGGTGATTCCTGTGCACTGTAAGATGTTTAGCAGTGTCCCCAGCCTCATCCTGATAGCTGACAGCACTCTCCCAGTTGAGACAATGTCAAATGTCTCCAGACTTTTCCGAAGTTCCCTAACCTAGTTGGGAACCACTGTTTCAGATAATTATGAAAATTTGCCTCATTCCACAGTGTCATTCAGGCATCTCTGAGGAGTATTAGACCCTGAGAACAGAAATAGATTAAAAAGACTCAGAATCTGAGTTTATGGACATAAAATAATTATCTAAAAAATGAAAACCTGATTATGTATCCAGATTTCCAAAATACCCTTCAGTTCAGTTCAGTTCAGTCACGCAGTTGTGTCTGACTCTTTGCAACCTCATGAATCGCAGCACGCCAGGCCTCCCTGTCCATCACCAACTCCTGGAGTTAACTCAGACTCATCCCCATCAAGTCAGTGATGCCCTCCAGCCATCTCATCCTCTGTCGTCCCCTTCTCCTCCTATCCCCAATCCCTCCCAGCATCAGAGTCTTTTCCAATGAGTCAACACTTCGCATGAGGTGGCCAAAGTACTGGAGTTTCAGCTTTAGCATCATTCCCTCCAAAGAAATCCCAGGGCTGATCTCCTTCAGAATGGACTGGTTGNGGATGAGATGGCTGGATGGCATCACGGACTCTATGGACGTGAGTTTGAGTGAACTCCGAGAGATGGTGATGAACAGGGAGGCCTGGCGTGCTGCGATTCATGGGGTCACAAAGAGTCGGACATGACTGAGCAACTGAACTGAACTGAGCCAAAGATCCCACATGCCTTAGAGCAAATAGGGGCCCTGAATGACAACTGCTGAGCCTATGCCCCTAGAGCCCATGTTCTGCAGTAGGAGAAGCCATTGCAATGGGAAGCCTGTGTGCTGAAACAATGAGTAGCCCCTGCTCACTGCAACTAGAGAAATCCTGTACAGCAATGAAGACTGAGTGCAGCCAAAGAAAAGAAAATTCACAAAAAATACTTCATCAAAAACAGCAGTGGGTGCAGAACTAAAGGTCGTAGCAACAAACATCAAGAGCATTTATTTCATGGCTGCTGCTACTGCTGCTGCTAAGTCGCTTCAGTCGTGTCCGACCATGTGCGACCCCATAGACATCAGCCCACCAGGCTCCCCCGTCCCTGGGATTCTCCAGGCAAGAACACTGGAGTGGGTTGCCATTTCCTTCTCCAGTGCATGAAAGTGAAAAGTGAAAGTGAAGTCACTCAGTCGTGTCTGACCCTCAGCGACCCCATGGACTGCAGCCCACCAGACTCCTCTGACCATGGGATTTTCCAGGCAAGAGTACTGGAGTGGGGCGCCGTTGTCTTCTCCAACTTCATGGTTACCTCTCTAGTTTCTGGGCTTCCCTGGTGGCTCAGTTGGTAAAGAGTCTGCCTGCAATGCAGAAGACCTGGGTTCAATCCCTGGGTCGGGAAGATCCTCTAGAGAAGGGAATAGCTACCCACTCCAGTATTCTTGCCTGGAGAATTCCATGGAAAAAGGAGCCTGGCAGGCTACAGTCCATGAGGTTGTAAACAGCTGGACACAACTGACTCACACACACACACACACACACACACACACACTTCTAGTTTATAGCGAAACAGAAGGTGATGCCAGGAGTTCCAGCCGCAGGCTCTGAGACAAATCAGTGGTGAAGGGAAGACAGGGTGGATAAGGCCCCAGCATGTGGCTGGAGGAAACCAACACATCCCCTACGTCCTAGGCCTCAATTTCCTCCTCTGGAACACCTGGGGGTTATAAGGAGGCCTCCCAGCTCAGACCTGGGACTGTGAGTTCTGCAGCTGGTATGGAGCGGGGAGCAGGTGGTGAGGCCCTTGCCTCTGGGAGAGCCGTGCCAGCTGTGGGCCAGATGGTGGCCAGACCTGTGGACGCTGCCTGCCATGTCGTTGCCTGTGGACTCTGCCAGACCACAGGTCATCATTTTTGGACCATGGTGTGCAGTAACCTGGGGTTCCTCAGTGCCTCAGTGGTAAAGAATCCGCCTGCAATGCTGGAGATGCAGGAGACATGGGTTTGATCCCTGGGTTGGGACGATCCTCTGAGGGAGGAAATGGCAATCCACTCCAGTATTGGAGAATAGCAACGGCCAGCCTGGAGAATCCCATGGACAGAGGAGCCTGGTGGGCTACAGTCCACAGGGTCACACAGTCCAACACGACTGAGTGACTAAGCACTTGAGCAGTAACCTTCCTGGGTCCTTTCTGTCCTCAGTTGCCCGTGTCTCATTCCAGGTATCACAGCCAGGCCAAGGACCTTGGAGAGATCTGTGGCCTTGCTCTGCCTCCCTGCCACATCCCACCTGCCCTATCTCCTGTTGGCTCCACCTGCAAAGTACATCTTGGCTAGGATTCTCTTCCTCCCTGGCCACCAGCCTGGGATAAGCACCATTTCTGCCCAGGAAATCTTGCTTCCTAAATAATGTCTCTAATTTAAGATATTGCCTCAACTGCAAGTGTTGGTTATACTCCCTCTGCTCACAAGTGCCCCCATCCCACCCTCATCTCACGCAGAGGAAATGCCTCCACTGTGGTCCGTAGGACTCTCCATGACCTAGAGCACCCCTCGTTTCTGTGCACCCCATCTTCTCCTCCCCTCTCCCTCACCTTTTCCCAACATGCAATACTTCAGGCTTGCTACCTCGGGGCCTTTGCACCGACTCTCCTGTGCTATGTGAGCTTGAAGTACCTAGTGTGTCCACAGATCGTGTATCTGCAGGGTGCTATGCGTGAGTGCACAGCCAGGGGCCCAGCAAACCTCTTCTTGCTTATCTTCAACTGTGGGTCTGACATATGGGTCAAATCTGGGTGTTTATGAAGTGTGCGTGCATCTGGATGCCATTGACTGCAGCTGTATGTGTGTCGGGCGTGTGAGCTGTAGGTCTGTGCTGAGTGGGGTTTGATGCCTGCATGTGGTTGCTTTGGAACAAAGGCTCAAGTGGCAGGCAGACCACGGAGGGTGAGGGGGTGTGTACAGAGCTAGCAGGAACGTGAGCTGCTCAGGCCCCCACACATTCAGTATTTATTTGAGTGCTTATTGCGTGCTGTAGGGGTCAGCAGGGCCCTTCAGCACCTGGTATCTATCAACGTTCACAGTGTCAACTCCTGAACACTTCACACACAAATGATTGAGTACCCACTGTGTACGGACCCTCTGCTAGAGATGGATCAGTTGCGTCTGGTTCTACCTCTGGGCCCTCCAACCCTGTGTCCACTCTCTTTCCCCATCACTGACTGCAGGAAAGCTCTGAGCCCCATTTGGATCCCTGGACCCTGCCTAAACTATGGACAGAGGTTCGCAACATTGCACAGGAGGCAGTGACCAAAACCATCCCAAAGAAAAACAAATGCAAAAAGGCCAAGTGGTTGTCTGAGGAGGTCTTAGAAATGGCTGAGAAAATAAGAGACACAAAGGCAAGAGATAAAGGGAAAGATATACCCAACTGGATGCAGAATTTCAGAGAACAGCAAGGAGGGATAAGAAGGCCTTCTTAAGTAAACAATACAAAAAAAAAAAAAGAGGAAAACAATAGAATGGAAAAGACTAGAGATCTCTTTCAAGAAAATTGGAGCTATCAGCGGAACATTTAATGCAAGGATGGGCATGATAAAGGACAGAAATGCTAAGGACCTAACAGAAGCAGAAGAGATCAAGAAGAGGTGGCAAGAATATATGTAAGAACTATACAAAAAAGTTCTTAATGACCCAGATAACCATGATGGTGTAGTTAGTCACTCACCTAGAGCCAGACATTCTGGAGTGTGAAGTCAAGTGGGCCTTAGGAAGTATTACTATGAATAAAGCTAGGAGATGATGGAATTCCAGATGAGCTATTTCAAATCCTAAAATATGATGCTGTTAAAGTGCTGCGCTCAATATATCAGCAAATTTGGAAAACTCAGCAGTGGCCACAGGACTGAAAAAGGTCAGTTTTTGTTCCAATCCCAAAGAAGGGCAATGCCAAAGAATGTTCCAACTACTGTACAATTGTTCTCATTTCACATGCTAGTAAGATTGTGCTCAAAATCTTTCAAGCTAGGCTTCAGCAGTACATGAACTGAGAACTGCCAGATATACAGGCTGGACTTAGAAAAGGCAGAGGAACCAGAGACCAAACTACCAACATTCACTGGATCATAGAGAAAGCAAGGAATTCCCCAAAAACTTCTGCTTCTGCTTCATTGACTACATGAAAGCCTCTGACTGTGTGGACCACAGTAAACTGTGGAAAATTCTGAAAGAGATGGGAATATCAGAACACTTTGCTTGTCTCCTGAGAAACCTGCATGTGGGTCAAGAAACAACAGTTAGAACCGGACATAGGTGTTACTTTCCCTTTCAAAATTGGGAAAAGAGTATGACAAGGCTGTATGTTGTCACCCTGCTTATCCAACTTATTAATATATTCAGAGTACATGATGTGAAATACTGGGCTGGATGAATAACAAGCTGGAATCAAGATTGCTGGGAGAAATAATAACAACCTCAGATAGGAAGATGATTCCACTCTAATGGCAGAAAGTGAAGAGGAACTAAAGAGCCTCTCGATGAGGGTGAAAGAGGAGAGTGAAAAAGCTGGTTTAAAACTCAGCATTCAAAAAACTAAGATCATGCCATTGGACCCATCATTTCACAGCAAATAGAAGGGGAAAAAGTGGAAGCAGTGACAGATTTTATTTTCTTGGGCTCCAAAGCCACTGCAAATGGTGCCTGCAGCTATGAAATTAAAAGACGCTTGCACTTTGAAAGGAAAGCTTTGACAAACTTAGACAGCGTATTAAAAATCAGAGACATCACTTTGCTGACAAAAGTCTGTATAGTCAAGGCCATGGTTTTTCCAGTAGTCATGTATGGATGTGAAAACAGGACCATGAAAGAAGTGTGAGCACCAAAAAACTGATGCTTTCAAATTGTAGTACTAGAGAAGACTCTTGAGAGCCCCTTGGATTGCAAGGAGTTCAAAGCAGTGAATCTTAAAGGAAATCAACCCTAAATGTTCATTGGAAGGACGGATGCTGAAGCTCTAATACTTTGGTCACCTGATGAGAAGAGCCAGCTCACTGGAAAAGACCCTGATGCTGGGAAAGATTGAGGATAAAAGGAGAAGGGGGCAGCAGAGGATGAGATGGTTAGACAGCATCACTGATTCAGTGGACATGAATCTTTGCAAACTCCAGGAGATAGTGGAGGACAAGAAAGCCTGGTGTGCTGCAGTCCATGGAGTCACAAAGAGTCAGACATGACTTAGCAACTGAACAACAGCAACAACCCTGCCTGCGGCTGCACAAGGAAGAGCTTTCTAACTCAGAAGGTGAAAAAATAAATGGGTTCAAGCCTGAAAAGAAAATTCCGGAAGCTTGGACCCGTTCAAGGTGAAGATTCTAGGCTTTCAGTGGCCTTGAAATCTCTGGAAGCTTTACAGAAGACTTCTTGGCTTTCAGCTCCATGGGGTTCAGAAGGGAGGAGAGGAAAGCAAGGCAAGAAAAAAAAAAAAAAATAACAAAGAGAAAAAGCAAGGAAACAGATGCAGGTCTTTGCACCCTGGCTGAAGACTAGGGTGTTTGGGCCTCTGGAGCTGGGAGGTCCAAGCGGGTTTGGTCTGGTGAAATGGATTTTGTTGGGGGGGAAGTGTGGGTTTGAAGGGTCTGTGGGCAAGGATCTGGGGGAGTGGAGTGGGATTTGAGTGGAGCATGGGGGAGATAACTTGAGGGCAGGGGGTTGGGGGTATAGGAACCAGAACTGAGGGTTCAGCAAGAGGTTTGGTGATCTGAGCTCAGTCCGAGGGTAGAGATTCTTGGGTATGAGAGAGGAGGCTCTGGGAAGATGGGGGAGGATTGGGACCCAAAGCTGGGTTGGAAGTCTGATGCCTGGGTTCTAGGTGAGTTCCTGAGACCCAGGGAGGTCTTGGGGAGGGAGTGACCCTGGAAGGAAAGAGGGGGCGGGTCTCAGATTTCTTAGATCAGTTTCTCCAAGTTCCTCCTCTCATCTTGGCTCGGGGCCCGCCACTCCCCCTTCCCAGAACAGACCCCGCTCCTGAAGTGCAGTGTTTCACCATAGGGGAGTTCCTACTCCTGTGAGTGAACTCTGTCCCTCTCCACCCACTTCTCCCGCGTCCCACAGGGGCGGGTCTCAGATTTCTTAGATCAGTTTCTCCAAGTTCCTCCTCTCATCTTGGCTCGGGGCCCGCCACTCCCCCTTCCCAGAACAGACCCCGCTCCTGAAGTGCAGTGTTTCACCATAGGGGAGTTCCTACTCCTGTGAGTGAACTCTGTCCCTCTCCACCCACTTCTCCCGCGTCCCACCGTCGCCTCACTCCTCCCAGACAAGCACAGCTTGCCTTCGCCCCGCCCCTCCAAGATAGGCCCCTCCCCCTACTCGGGCCACGCCTCTCCGTAGACCGTGCCCCCCGCCCCTTCCCTGGCCCACCAATCTCTCGTCCCTCCTCAGACCCCACGCCTGCACCTCTTCCCAGACTCCGCCCCTTTCCCCAGGCCCCGCCCCTCCTATCCCAGGGCTGTACCGCCTCCTGCTTTTGCCTTCCCCCGCCCATTCTCAGACCCCGCCCCCTCCCGGGCCAGGACCCGCTCCCTTCTCAGACCCGGCTCCGCCCCTCGCCTAGGGCCCCGCCCTTCCGCAGAGCAGGCCCCGCCCCACCCCCCGCGATTTGGTCTCCAGAGCTGGCGCGCGCGGCTCCCGTCACTAGCACGCGCGGTGGCGGCGGCGGGAAGATGGCGGAGTCCGGCGGCAGCGGTGGCGCTGGTGGCGGCGGCTTCGGCGCCGCTCCGGGCCCCGAGCGCCCGAGCAGGTGAGACCCAGCCCGCAGGGTGGACCTGCACCTGCCCCAGGACAAGAGTGGCCTATGAGGAGTCCTGGAGGTCCTAGGGGTGCGGGATGGCTTGGACCAGCTCGAGGATCTTTACGGGGGCTGCGGGCTTTAGGTGGCCATGGAGTACTGGGGGGACTGAGGGCTATTCATGGGGCATTTGATGGCGGCTTGGGGGCCCCAGGATCTCCAGGCATCTGCATGCGTCCTTAGGGGCCAGAGAGGGCTTTGAGGGACATGGAGATCTGAAGGGAATCCCAGGGGTTCCTGATTGTGATATGGCCATGAGTAACTGAGGGTGCCAAGAGGTCTGGGAGGCAGGGAGGTCCTGAGTAGGGGCCATAGGCCATCTTGCAGTTGTTGAGGCTGTCCTGGGGACTCTGAAGGGGGGACTGGGGAAGCTTGGAGGGCTGAGGCCCAGGGCTTCCTGGAGGGTGCTGAAGGACCCTGAGGTTTCTAAGGGTGGTCCTGAGAACGTACTAAGGGGATTTGGGGTGGGTGAGGACTGTGGAAGGTTGGGAGTAGGAGGCACAAGTGAACCTGAGGGCCTGAAAGAGACCCAAGGGATCTGGGAGAATCTGAAAACAGAAGCTGGTGCTCCCAATGAGTTCTGATGGGCAGGGAGGGGTCTGGGGGTTCTGGAGATCCTAAGAAGCTGAAGTGGGTCTTGGGAAGCCTGAGAATGGTGTAAAAAGTCTGAAGATTAAAAAAAAAAAGATACATGAGGAGGGTCCATCTTGGGTCTCCTCCCTCTAATCCTCTTGGGGTGTAAATTCCCACTCCCTAGGGCAAAGAACTTGAAGCAAGGTCTTGCTCTCAGATCATGGTGGAAGAATTCACCCCTTTTGGTCTGAGAGAGGCCCCCTTTATCTTTGGCCAAGTCCTAAGAATGGTTGTTTGAACCCCAGAATTGGCGTAGCAATTGAGGGTGTTTATATGCATTGTTCTGAGTTCTCAGAGGGAAAGAACACCTGTGTTACGATGCAGGATCTTCCTCTGTCTTCCCATTGCCCAAGGCCAGCACGGTCTAAATCTCTTCATCCAGGCCCACCAGGACAGCCTACTACCATTGGCTGGCCGAGCAAGTAATTTGGCCTTTTTCTCGCTTGTGAGCTTATGGGAGCAAATAATTTCAGCCAACGTGATAGATGATAAAGTGGTTAATACTGGTGTATTACAGAGTCAGTCCTCGTTGTGGGGACCTGGGTACTTGAGTTGGGCTTTAGAGGCCTGTAGTGGGGAGCAGGGAGAAATCAGTAGATTTGGGAAGACATTCTGGGGGGTAGAGTGGATAGGACTTGGTGACCAGCAGGAGATGGCATGTAATGGACAGATAAGAGGTAACATCGAACCCTAGTCCCTGCTTTGGGCCCTGAGTAGGGATAACTTGGGGCAAGAGCAAGGTATAATTAGTAACATGCTGTACAATTCACTCATTTTACCTGAACAGCTCTTTAGTTTTAATAAATTTATAGAGTTATGTATCCATTAACACAATCCAAGTTTTCAGAACGTGTCCATCACCACAATGAATTCCTTCAAGCCCCTTGCAGTCAATCCTTCTCCCAACCCTGGCCCCAGGTACACTCTGATCTGCTGTCACTCTCTGTAGTTTTGTCTTTTTAGAAATTTTATATGAATGGAATCATGTAATATGTAGCTTCTTGTGTCTGGCTTCTGTCCCCTAACAGGTTATTTTTGAAGTTTCATATGTGTTGTCACAAGTATCAGAAGTTCATTCTTTTTCACTGCTGCCTAGTATTCCATTGTATTGATGGACACAATTTGTTTGTCCGTTTACTGGCTGATGGACATTTGAGTGGTTTCTATTTTGACAATTGCAAATAAAGTTGTGGTGGACATCTGGGTATGCATCTTTGTGTGGACATATACATTCTTTTCTTAAAAAATTTTCTTAAAAACATTTATTTTTATTTATTTGACTACACTGGGCCTTAGTTGTGGCATGCGGGAGGTTTTAGTTGTGACATGTGGGATGTAGTTCCCTGACCAGGGATGGAACCCAGGCTCCTTGCCTTGAAAGTGTGGAGTCTTAGCCTGTGGACCACCAGGAAAGTCCCTGTGTGGACATACACTTTCATCCTTTAGGAGTGGAATGTCTGGGTCCTATGGTAGGTGCAGGTTTAAGTATTTTTTCTTTTTTTTCAAGGTAAAATGAGTCTTTTATTTATTTGTACTTAAACTTATAAACCAACCAGTCAGACTAGAACTATTATTATCATGATGTGGCAAAATACAGAACATCTTTCCACAAATACTAGAGTGATGAACAAATAGGAGTTGTAATAAAACAGAGCAAAAGCAGCAGAGGAATCAATGAAGCACATTGTGCTGTAGCCCTTCACCGTAACAGTTGAGGTCCTTAACAGGCAGGGCCTTTGTATCCCAGAAAAATGTTAAAAATAGTTAATCACATCTTTGTACTTTTGTTTCCTATTTTTGAGATTAGATTAAAAAATACAGAATGCATCACAAATTTGAGTGTCATCCTTGTTCAGGGACCGTGTGAATTTCAATATTGTTCCAATCTTAGTACACGTGTTACCAAAGCAGCTCTTGTAGGTTTAATTTAAGGAACTGCCAAGTTGTTTTCCAGAGTGGCTGCACCCTAACTGTACTCCCACCAGCGAAGTGCAAGAGTTCCAGTTGCTCCCAACACCTGACTGACATAGCCAGTCTTTAATTTTAGCCATTCTAAGTGTACGTTGGCATCTCATTTTGGTTTTATTTGCATATCCTTATTAACTCATGACGTTGGACATCTTTTCATGGTCTCAGTGGCCACTCAGGTCTTTTGTAAAGTGTCTTTTCCAATCTTTTGTTCATTTTTTTCTTGGCTTGTCTTCTTGACTTGGACTTCTTTTCGTGTTCTGGATACAAGTCCTTTATCAGATATACTATTTGCAACTATTGTCTCCTAGCCTGTAGCTTGCCTTTTTGTTTTTTTAATGGTATCTCTCATCGGGCACAACTTTTATCATCTCGAGGGGGGTCTCCTTTATCTAGTTCTTCATTATAGATCTTGTTTCTAGTTTCATATCTAAGAAATTTTTTCTAAACAGAGGCATTTTCTTTAAAAAAAAAAATATTTACTTGTTTGGCTGCACTGGGTCATAGTTGCAGCATGTGGAATCATTGGTCTTTCATTATGGCACACAGGATCTTTTAGTCAAACCGGGCCTCATGCATGGGGAGTGCAGTGTCATAGCCACTGGACCACCAGAGAAGTCTGGAGGCATTTTCTTTTTAAAAATATTTATTTAATTTTGGATGTGAAAGAACCTTCAGGCTTAGTTGCTCTGTGGCATGTGGGATCTTAGTTCCCCGACCAGGGATTGAACCCACACCCCCTGCATTGGAAGGCGAAATCTTAGCCACTGGACCACCAGGTAAGTCCACTGGAGTCATTTTAATAAAAGATATCTCCCTCATCTCTGAGATGTCCATTTGCCTCCTACCCTCCATCCCAATGAAAAATCTGTTGTCTGAAGCAGCTGAGCAGGGAGGGTCTTATCCCTTAGATGCTCGTGTGGGAAAAGAGCGTGAATCCCTCATATGGCGAGATGGAGCATACAGAAAGGAGATCAGCATTGGAGAGAGACTGCACACAAGATTCTTCCAAGGATCCTTCTGAGATGTAGAGGCCCTTGTAGGGTTGGTCATTAATTCGTTCCTTCATTTATTCCAAACCAACCATACCAGTACATGACCTGCCTGTACCTCATTGCTCTTCATCCTTCCATTCTAAGATCATGGCCTCTTAGAGGCACCTGCCTGACCCCCTTGAGCTCAACTAGCCCCAGGAACACTTTTTATGGTCACTTTGTTGTGTTGGGTTTCTGGGGTAAAATTTATGTAACATAAAACTCACCAATTTAAAGTGTACCTTTCAGTGGTATCCAGCATATTCACAAAGTTGTGCAACCATCACCTCTGTCTAGTTCCAGAACATCTCCATCAGCCGAAAAGGACATCTTTTTCCCATTAGCGGTCACTCCCCTTCCCCCTCCCCCAGCCTCTGATGACTACTCATCTACTTTCTGTCTCGTAAAGTTCCCTGTTTTATAAATAGAATAATACCATATGCGACCTTCAGTGTCTTTCACTCCATAGAATGTTTTCGCAGTTCATTCACAAGGTTGTATGTATAAGTACTTCATTTCTTTTTATGGCTGCGTAACATTCCATTGTGTGGACATACCACATTTTGTTTATCCACTTACTAGGTGAAGGACGTTTAGGTTGGTTCCACCTTTTGGCTGGTTTGGATAATGCTCCTGTGCACATGCATATACAGGTTTGGGTCTGAACACCTGTGTTCACTTCTTCGGGGGTCTGTACCAGGAATGGAATTGCTGGGTCCTGTGGCTGCTGTGTGTCCTGGAACATGCCCTCACCAGCCAACACTAGTTGGTGTGCTTATTAGTGGGAATGCCTTGAGGGTGGAGAACATGTTTGTCTTGTGCACTCTTGGTCTTGTACGCCTGGAGCAGGGGCAGCCCAGAGGAAGGAAGTGTTCAAAAAATTTGGTTGGGAGAGAGGGATGGGGCGGGACGAATGGATGAATGAATGGAGTGTGGGAAAGCTCTCTAGGGCCTGCAGTCTGGCTGGTTGGAAGTCCCTACTAGGTGGTCACATCCATCCCTTGTCTTCTTGGGGAGACGTGTGGGGCTGCCAAGGACTCGGGGGAGGCTGGCCCTGTCTGTGAGGATGGTTGGTTTCCCAGCCTTCCAGGTGGTGCCTGCATCTGCCTTGTTGTCCCATGAAGGGTTTTGTCATTTGGCCAGGGGTGGGGGCGGTTCCTGTCTTTCCCTTAGCCCTTCCAACAGTCCCACAACTCGGAGAACTGTCCTTAGGAGTGATGGCGTTCCCCCCTCCACCCAACAACACCCCCAGCATTATGTAACTTGTTTGTTCCGAGTTCACTTTTCTGCAACCAGTGGGGAGGAAAAAGAGAAAAGCTTATTCTCTTTCCTTCCTATCTCGAGGGATCAACAAAAAAAACCCGTTGCCTAGTAGAGATGGTCGTTAATGACCAAGCTGAACCTCCAGGATGGACAGAGCATGGCCGCCTTAGCCGGGGGCTTGCTGAGGGGAGGTGGGATCCTAGCTCTAAGGCTCCATCACACCAAAGATCCTTGTTCTACGGCAGCCTCCCTCCCAGCTCCACCTCAGGCCCGTGACGGGAGTCTAGACTCCTAGAGAGAGAGGAGGTTTGTGGGGTGTTGAGAGAAGGAGGGGGAACTCTCCTGGGACTTGCACCGCTGTGACTAAAATTCCATTGCCATGAGGAACCCGGCCGGCTCGTTCAGGAGGAGCCTTCTCGCCACAGAGGCTCTTCAGTGCTGGGCCTTTGGCATTCCTCTTTCTTCAGCCCATCTTTCCCACAGGTGTCTGGATGGGGCCCGGGCTCCCTGACTCACACCGCTTCTGGGGGACAAGGCAGAAGCATCTGGTAGAGGGCCACGCCAGCCACAAGTGTTTCCCTGGGAAGCCATGCCTGGGATACCGCGAGAGCGGGTTTGGCACGGTTCAGCCGCTCCTGGCTTGGTGGCTTTTGCTTGTTTAAACGTCCTTCACCAGCCATCTCTGGGTGCACCCTAGATCTTCTCCACACATCCCCAAGGCTCTGGAAGAGTCCAGCCCCCCCAACCCCTGTGTGAAGGACTGGAGGATGATTTGGCCTTCTGAGAAGGTTCTTGTTCCTTTGGCCCCGTCATCTTTTCAGCTGAGAGGGAGAGGCAGGAGTCTGACCCTCCAGGGACAGGGGCTCCTAGGAATTCTGGGAATGTAGCAGCGTCAGGCACCTCGTGAGACCCACTTGCTTGTTGCATGCCTTGGGCATGTCTGCAACCCTCTGGGTGTTAGAGTCTTCATTTGGGAAGTGTTCAAGGGGCACCCGGCATATTGCACGTGTGTGTGTGAGTGTGGAGGTGGCAGTGTTGTCCTGCAGTCCTCATGCCGTTAGCATTCTATCCACTGCCCACGTGGACACGAAGGGACCCTGGGGTGTTTGGCTGGTTTTGTTAATGAGCCAGTGTGGCAGGTTGGGAAGAGAAAGCTGGTCTCTTAGTCTAGGCTGCCACACAGAATGTCATAGACTGGTTGGCTTATAAACAGCAGAGATTTATTTCTCAAAGTTCTGGAGTCTGAGAAGTCCAAGATCAAGGCGCTGACAGATTTGGTGTCTGGAGAGGCCACTTCCTGGTTCATAGACACAGTTTCCTTGCTGTGCTGTACGCCGTTCTCTGGGGTCACTTTGTAAGGGCACTAATCCCATTCATGAGGGCTTCATACTCATGACCTAATGAACCGCCCCCCAAAGGCCCTGCCTTCTGATGCCGCCATGTTAGACCGTCGCAGAGGCCTCAGCATGTGGATTCTCAGTCTTTGGCAGCTGGCTTGAGCAGTTTGAAGGACACCGGCATGTTTACTTGGTGGCCGCGTGGCAGGGTCAGTGGGAGAACAGAACATGTCAAGTCTGAGCTGCTTCTGCAGCAGCACGAGTGCGGATGGCGCCATGTGAGCCTGCCCGCTGGGAACAGTGGAGCCTGAGCTGGTGGGCCTTGGCAGAGTGCGAGCGTGCGGGCAGTTGAGTCTGGGGCGAGGAGGGAGTGCGGAGCTGGAGGCGCTCAGGGCCGGGCCTGAGAGTGAGGCGCCCCTTTCCTCACCTTCTGGCCAGCAGGGTCCCTTGAGCTCACGATGTGACATAACTCTGAACACTGCACACTTCGCCCCAAATTGTGCAGCCTGATTATCTCACAGCTGGACCGCTTCCAGCTGGTAGCTGCAACCCCCAGGGGACAGCCTTCTTGTGGTCAGCCGTTCTTATGGGGTAGGAAGGTTTTATTAGCCTCTGCTGTCATTGTGCCGTCCCTAGGGAGCGGGCTCAGTATCCTTAACTTTCCTTAACTGGTTATTTTTTTATTACTGATCCTCATGGGAGAGCTCAGTGAGGCCAGATTGGAGGTTTGTGCCTGTCTTCCCGCCCACTTTAAAGAGGGGCTTCTCTGTACTCCCGCCCTGTGGCCTTTGGGCATATTTCAGACTCAGGGTTGAAGGCCCTGGAGAAGGAGCGGGGAGGGCAGCTCCCCAGCACGCCCAGTTCCTTTCTCTTGTGGACGGCGCTCAGCACTTGTCTGGCGCCTGTTTGTTCCTCCGGCAGTTGTCGGCTGCCTCTTGTGTCCCCACCGCTTTGTGTGGTATTGGACATACAGGGCCCCTGGACAGAGGGGCTGGGCCCCTGTGGGTTGCTCACACCCCAGAATGTGGAACTCTCGGGCCGTCATTTCCTCACGGTTGCCATAAATGATCCCAAGGCCGAGTTGGAGATTCCTGTCTTCTCCAGAAGGTTCTGGGAACCCCCTTACACATGAGGTTGACCAGAGGCTCAAGGTTAGGGCCATCAGCTTGGGGGAAGGGAGGCTCCAGAGGTGGACTGTTTTCTGGGTACAGGCAAGTGGCACGTGTAGATTCTAAAGGTGGAGGAGCCTGGCTTTTTAGGGATCCTGAGGGCAGAGAGGAACTGGAGAGGGTAAGAGGGAGGAGGGGGAGACAGAGGGGCGGGCGTAGGGTTTGGGTGAGGGGGCGCCTGGGTCAGATTCATGTTTCGGAAGGATCCTTCTGGCTGGAGATGAGCCAAGGTGGGAGGCCCTGGAGATGGTGAGTTGTGACTGGGTTTGGGGAAGATTTCAAGGTGGAACTTGTATGACATGCTGACCCACGGTGGCAGCAGGTGGGGCGTCACCAGTTCTCAGGCTTCTGCCATGGACCAAGGGGTGAATACTGGGAGGTACCGCTCAGGCAGGAGGCTTGAGAGTCTCTGCTGTCTGAGAGCAACCAGAGGAGGCAGGGAGCGGAGTCAGACATCTGGCCTGGAGGGCTCGAGGTCCCCCCCTCTCCTGGAAAGTCCTCACGCCTCGCCTTGCCCAAGGGCCTCTGCTCTCCCACCAGGGTTTGGGGAAGATTTCAAGGTGGAACTTGTATGACATGCTGACCCACGGTGGCAGCAGGTGGGGCGTCACCAGTTCTCAGGCTTCTGCCATGGACCAAGGGGTGAATACTGGGAGGTACCCCTCAGGCAGGAGGCTTGAGAGTCTCTGCTAGCCAGGACCTGGTCCTTCCCAGTTCAGTTCCGCGTCCACTCTGACCTCCTCCTCAAGAGCACTCACCACGCACGCACTGATTTGCTCTTTCTTCCTTTCATCCATTGGCACACGGTGACGTTTCCACCTTTGAGCCACATCTCGTTCCGGCCCTTTCTTCCACCTTCCCCTCATCCTGCCCGGAGCCCCCACTGACTTGCCCTCCTGCTTCCTGTCCCCCGAGTCCCCCTGGTGGCACCCTCCCAAGGCGGGCATCAGACCGGGCTGCTCCCTTGCCTGACACCTGCCAGGGGCTTCCTAACTCTCAGAACAATGTCAGAACAAAGTCCGCTTCTCCACGTGAGCCCCTTGGCCCCTGCCACTGCTCCCCAGACTTCCAGAGCTTGCGTCTCCAACAGCACGCTGGCGCCCCTCCTGGCCTTTCACCTCGCCTTCCCTTGGCTGGAGTGACCTGTCCCAGGGCTTTGCACAGCTCCAGGGTTGCCTCCTCGGGGCCTGGCCACTCTGCCCACTATGACCCCGCTGCCTGCCCCTTTGTTCTCTGACCCGTGCTCGTGGTCCATTCTGTGTTAAGAGTCCGTGTCCCCTGGAATGTGCGCTCCTTGAGGGCAGGACTTCATGGTGGAGGCTCTGATACAACCTAGCAGGTTTTCTCCCCACGGTCTGCGATGGATTTGCCAGAGGAGCTGGCCTGACTGGAGGCTCCTGGAACAGCCCTCCACGGCCGGCTCAGCCAGGGTCACTCTCCTCCTGATTTGAGTTAATGGCAGAATGTTGTTCGGTCGCTCAGCCGTGTCCGACTCTTTGCGACCCCATGGACTGCAGCAGGCCGGGCTTCCCTGTCCTCCACTATCCCCCGGAGTTTACTCAGACTCATGTCTGTTGGGTCGGTGACGCCAAGGTTCAGGCAGAGAAACAGAAAGTCACGGGCGTGCGGTCAGGGAACCCGCCTCTGTTAGGGAGCAGCCAGTGGGCAGTGCCCTTGTGCATGTGCTTCGTGGAGTTCACGGCCAGAGTCACAGGGCTGCGTTGAAGATGAGAAAACGTCCTGCTGCTCTCCGTGTCCAGCTGCCTGCAGGGGGAAGTGGGGGGCTGGGGCCCTCCTCCTCCTCCTCCTGTGGTAGCCGCTCCACAGCTGTGCAGACGGCTCTTAACACTTGTTAACCCCGAGTCTCCAGTCCCTTCCTCCTCCCCCGCCCCTCCTGTCTCCCTCCAGAGAGGGCTGTTCAGGACTCTCACAGCTCACCCCCCATGGCCAGGAGAGCGTTTCCCTAACATTCCTCTGCGGAGTGGGTTTTGGGGCGCATCCAGGGTGATTTCAGACCCCTTGCCGAGCAGCCCAGCCGTTGAGCTCTTCCCGAGGACCACCTCGCCGCACACTGAAAATATTGTGATTCGGGAGGAAGTAACCGGCACCTGGGGGGAATCACAGACCTTTCCTGTGAGGGAAGCAGCTTCCGGAATTGAACACACTCGGCCTGGAGGAAATCTTGAGGGGTGGACCTCTGGGCTTTTAAAGGCCTCAAGGGGGGGTCACCCGAGGATCGAGCGCCGAAGACGTTTTCTGACGCCACAACTGCAAAATTCCACAGGGGTCAAAGACAGACGGGATCCGAGCGGGGCTGGGCTGGGCTGGGCTGGATATCCGGAGAGCTTGCCTCTCAAAGGGATGTTAGAATTTGAAACTGTCTGCTCGAGGAAGCGGGAGCAGGCAGACATGGTCACCCAGAATCTCCCACGGCCGGAGCTAAGAGTGGGGTGTTTTTCCGAATGGGGGGCTGGGGGGGGTGGTGACAAAGTGCTCACGAAGCAGCAGGCGTGTGGGGGGCCCACTGTAGACCCTGAGGCAGACTTCACTTGAAAAACTTCCAGGACTGTCGTTAAAAGCCATAACTGTGTGCTGGCCGTGGTGGAGTCTGGTCCCGGAGGGCTTCTTGTGGTCTTTTTTCTCCCCGCTGCTGTCATGCGAGGGGTAATGGCAGCCCCTGTGCCCGTAAGGCGGGGAGGATGGGGACACACAAATGTTTATGCTCCACGTGAGTCACTTGCAGAAACTCTGAGTGGTGTTTTTCCTGCTGAGGCTGATGGCATTGGGCTGCCCTGCAGCTCCAGCCTTAGGCATGCTTTCAGCATTTTAGCATTTAGAGTTGCTGAACTTTCACAGTAGGGGACACGGGGAGCTTGCTGACCTTGGCTGTGTCCTCCCAGGCAGGTGGGGCTCCCGCTGTCTGTCTGGCCCGCAGAGCTGTGAGGCATCCTCGCCTCCACTCCCAGGGCCGGAAGGCTGTGTGCATGGCAGGGAGAGGTGGTAGCTGGAGAAGTGTTGACTCCACAGTGGTTTTTCCAGAGGCTCGTCTGGAGTTCAAGCCCCGGATTTGAAACTTCTGACATCGAAGGCCCCCGTTGGTTCCAGGAGCCAAAACCTCAGCTCACTGCCTTCAGTTAAAAAATAAAAGCTCATCGTTCATGTAAAAAATAAGTTCGGGGAGAATTCCAGTTTTAGGTACATTAAACTCAGGGCTCAGGTGATCCCCTGCAACCTGTGTCTCCCGTCCCTCAGCTCTCTGACTTCCTTCCTGGTTGGGCAAGGTGACCTCACCTTGCTTCCCCCCATCCTGGCAACCCCAGGGGGAAGACAGGCTTCCATCCCAGTGGCTGCAGCGAAAGTCCCAGGGAAAGCTCTGATTGGGTCAGATGGGTCACGCCCCCTCTCCTGGGACCAGGCTGGGCCCTGGGAGGCTCTGGTTGGCCAGGCTGGGTTGTGGGTCTCCCTTTTCAGCCAAGGGGTGGGTCTCCTTATCCTTACCACTGGGGCTGAGAGTGAAGGAGGAAAACAGGGGTCCCTTACTAGACTAAGGAAGGGATATTGGCACCCCCACCCCCCAAATGAAGATATTCATGATTGGCCCCTTTTGTTGCCTAAGTTTATGCTGCTATTAGAAGATTCTTGCTGAGCCATACCTGTATCTTTGTCTGCTTGTGTATGGCCTAGCATCACTAGGCATGAGCATGTGCCATTTGGCAGAACTGTCCCTTTCAGAGCCTCACCACCTGCCCTGCCAGGGGAGGCAGCTGGGCTGGGTCCTGAGATGTTGGAATTTTCAATGCTGGAATCTCACAGGATTTCCCAGCAGTGTTCTGGGGCCAGGCAATCTTGTGCCTACTTGCCTGATTTGTAGAGTGAAGAGGTTGTGCTCATTCACCTGGCCACATCTCCGAGCCCAGGGCAGCAGGGATAATGTGGGGGGATGGGGACTTACTGGGATCAGCCTCTTGTCAGTGCGTGGGAACAAAGCAAGCAAAGCTTCAGCCCGAGATCTGCTTATTAGCTACCCTTTCTGCCCCTGGCACGGAGGCCCTGGCTGAGCTTTGAGGGGTCGTGGAGGCTGTAGGGAGTCCTGCCCAGGCCGTGAGGGCAAGGAAAGCCTTAGGGGAAACCTACTTTGAGAAGACTTGGAAAGGTGGATGCTGGAGGAGCATGGCAGAGCTGGTGGGCTGGAGAGTGCAGCGTGGGGAGCAGGGGTGGAGGGGACGGAAGGAGCTGGCTGTTTGCTCAGGGCATAGCATGAGCAAAGTGTGCAAGTAAGACATCCCAGAGAGAAGCCTGCTGAGGCTTCCTGGTTGAGCCCAGTCAAGGATAACATACCCATTCCCAGGAGTTGGACCAGGGGTTGAGTGGAGGGGATAATAAGCAGGTATATGCGCAGAGATGGGAGTCAGGCCCCAGCCGCTGCTGCCACCTAGCAGCCGTCTACCTGCCCCCTTACCCATTCATCATCTGTCCGTCCATCCATCTCTCCATCTAGCCATCCTTCCACCCACCCACCCTTCCATCCACTCATCCATCCAGCTATCCATCCATCTGCTCATTCGTCTAATTAATCTACCACGTCCCTCATTATCTATTATCCATCTACCCCTCCATCCATCCGTCCTTCCAACCACGCACTCAGCCATCCAGCCATCTAATCAACAGGCATGACCGAGCTCTGAACACATGCTGGGCACGGCGCCAGGTCCTGGAACACAGCAGGAGACAGAGCCCACCCTGCCCTGCCTGTTGAGACTCCTGACTCAGCCTGGAGGAGACAGACAGACTGGAAACAGATGGATGGTTTACTGGATGGTGTGATGGGCAGGCAAGACAGAAAGAGCTGGGGTGGGGAGTCAGCGTGGTGTGCAGGCTTGGGTGGGGCTTTCCTACTGGTGACCTGGCAGAGTGGGCTTCCCCCTCATAACAGCTGGGGAGTTAACAGGCTCGTCTACCCTCTTGCCCCGCCTGCCACTGAGGAGCCATGTCCTGCCCTCCTTGGTGTCCAGCTCCGCATGCACCTCCTGGCTCGGCCTTCCGGTGAGTGGTCCCTGCTCTCCCAGCCTCAGTCTCCCATCTGCATCATGGAGATGATCAGGGGGCCATCTACCTGGGGCTACAGAGAGGCTGACACTGACCTCTTACGTGCCGTGTGGCCTTGGGTGGGTGCCTGAACCTCTCTGTGCCTCAATATCCCTGTCTGTAAGATGGGGCGATCGTGGTGGACCCCTCTCCAGGCTGCCCACCAAGAGGTGAGCTGGGAGCCGGGTCGGCCCTGCTCCAGCCCACAGTCCTGCATAGAGTGGGTGCTTGCTTGCCGGGAGGGGGAGGGGGCTACCTTGTAGGCAGAGCACTTGCTGCTGGGGAGGGAAGGGAGTGGTCTGTGTCTCGCCTTGAGAAGTTGCTGAAGTTGGGCGAGTCTGGGATTGGGGAAATGCTGCCCACAGGGTCCTTTTGTTCATCAGCAGTGGCCAGACCCCACGCGTCCTGGACTGAGAGACTGGGCTGAGGCCAGAGGGCCTGAGCAGGAGGCACAGCAGGACTTGGGGGCCCTGCAGGCACCGTGGCCCTGAGGAGCAAAGCGTGCGGAGCTGCAGGGGGTCTGGGTAGGGAGGCGATGGACGTGAACGGCAGTGTTGCCTTCTGCTGGCGGGAGAGTGGGCCGCACCACAGTGAGTTCCGGGGGAGTGGGGGAACCCACACAGTGTGTCCTTGCCACAGAAGGGCAGGATGACGGCGCGGGCAGCGCGTTCCCCTCCGCCGGGAACGGAGCCAGCACCGAGTGAGGCCGTCTGCGCCGGGCTCTGTGCGCGGGATCTCGCCAGGGTCTCACGAGGCTGGTGACTTGCGGGGCCACACAGACCTCCACCTCTGCTCCAAGCCCCTGGGAATTTGCTTCTTTTTACCTGTCTGGGTCTTTGGGAGGAGTCGTGATGGTTCTTTTGCGGTGGATGTGGGTTCTAGAACCCATCTGCCTGCCCGGCTCAACCCTCAGCCTTCCTGGCTGTCACGTGAGGGCCCTCAAGGGGCCAGGTGCCCCGCGGGTGGCCTGGCTCCCTCCTGCCCACACGCCCCAGCAGCGCCTCTCTCCTGTCGCCTCAGCACCGTCCAGCAGGCGTGGGCAGGGAGGAGCCGTGGACAGACAGGGCAGGGGTGGCCCTGCACGGGGATGCCCTGAGGACCAGGTGGGCAGGTGTGGCCTGGCACTGCTTTGCAGGGCTCAGGGCGAGCATCTCTGGGGGTGCTGTGCTCCCAGGTTGAGCTCACAGGGTGCCCCAGCTGTGCCCATGGCCTGGCTCTTGGAGGAGGCAGAACAGGTGGGAAGGCGTGATTAGTCTCTGCCCCCGCCTGGCCTCCCACAGGGTGCACAGACCTGCCTTGGCACTGGGCATCCTGATTGACATTACAGCAGAAGATGTAGGAAACAATAAGCATGCTGACCAACAGGGAGAAATAAACAACTTAACTGCTAATGCTGTGGAGAGCGCCCAGACTCCGGGGCACATGGGGTCTTGGGCCCCGGCCAGCTTTTCTTTCTCTCTGGGTCTCTGTGCCCCGCCGTCTCTCGGCGGTTTGGCATCCCGGCCTGCTGGGACACTGTTGTCAGGACCTTCCTCTGCTCCTGGGTTCTCCACTTGTCCACCAGCAGCCCTGCTCCTTGGTCCGCTGCCCAGAGAGCCTGGGGCTCCAGCTCTGCCAGAGGCCCGCAGACTGCCCCTTACTGCGGGCCTGAGGCTGCCTGGGGGTGAGGCGGGCGGAGCCGGCCTGGGGCGAGTGGTCCCAGGAGGGAAGGTGCTGACGTTAGCATGGGGGCTGCAGGCCAGCCCGCGCGTCTGAGGGCTGCTGCCAGGTGCCAAAACACGGTGACTCCATCCTTCGGGCTGCGAGTGCAGGACCCAGAGCTGCGAAATATTGTGGTAACCACAGCAACAGCGGCTTGCGGGTGTCTGCCTTTGGGGGCCATGTGGGACCCTGGCTCAGACGCACCTTTTATCCGTGGAGCTGCGACCCCAGGGGTCAGCACAGTGGCCTTGGCCGAGTCAGCAGCTGCAGAGGAGCAGGAAGTGGGAGCAGCCTGCGGATGCGGGGGTGGGGAGCACTCTGGGCCTCAGTTTCACCGTCTTGAAGAAGACACTTGCCACACTGCCCTCCTGGGCCATGCCCCGCGTGTGCTCCGTCAGCGAGCCTGCCGTGTGAGGGGTCAAGCGGGCGGGAGGAGCGGCCAGAGAAGCTTCCGGTGTGGTTGGACAGGAGGCCAGGGGTGGTGGTGTGAGAGACAGGCCAGAGAAGTGGCAGGCGGGCAGCCGGTGCTTCTCTGTCTGCAGCCCAGCCCCGTCCCCAGCCCCCGTCCCCCTCTCTGGTCTGTCCCCCATCTCTGGGTCTCTCTTTCTCTCTGGGTCTCTGTTCCCCATCTCTGGGGCTCTCTCTCTCTGGTTGCTTTCTCTCTCCCTGGTCTCTGTCTTCTCTGGGTCTCTCTGTCTCTGATCTCTCTCTCTGTCTCTCTCTCTCTGGTCTCTCTCTGTGTTTCGCTCTAGGGGTCTCTGGCCCCCTGTGTCCTCCCCCCCCCCCACCACACCGCAAGTGCAGCGTCTTCCTGCTGCTGTACCCAGGACCCCGGGGCGGAGCGGCCTGGAGCTCCCTGGTACTGCGTCGGCCGGGGCGCGAGCCAACCAGCTGTGCTGCGCTGCTGTGCTCCATCGAGCCACATGGACAATAAAACCAAAATTGGCTTTGAAAGTGGAAGTGTTCTCCGTTTTGAGGGGAAGTGAGGGAATTTGCATGTCAGAACAGTATGTTAAAGGGGCAATACCGTCAGACTCTGTTCTGGCCTGAGTTTTGGGCTCCATGTGGGGGTGGGAAAGGATTTTACAAAACCCCAAAGAAATGTTTCCATGAAATTCTTTCTTGTTCTTGCCTCTTCTCTCTCTCTTTTTTTTGGACATTCCAATGAAAAGAGCTTTCCGGGGCTTCAGATCTCTCCTGTGAGCTTGGGAAACCGATCGTGGAGACCAGGGCCAGCGGGCGGGCGAGGGCAGGAGGCGGGAAATAAAACCAAAATTGGCTTTGAAAGTGGAAGTGTTCTCCGTTTTGAGGGGAAGTGAGGGAATTTGCATGTCAGAACAGTATGTTAAAGGGGCAATACCGTCAGACTCTGTTCTGGCCTGAGTTTTGGGCTCCATGTGGGGGTGGGAAAGGATTTTACAAAACCCCAAAGAAATGTTTCCATGAAATTCTTTCTTGTTCTTGCCTCTTCTCTCTCTCTTTTTTTTGGACATTCCAATGAAAAGAGCTTTCCGGGGCTTCAGATCTCTCCTGTGAGCTTGGGAAACCGATCGTGGAGACCAGGGCCAGCGGGCGGGCGAGGGCAGGAGGCGGGAGCGCCCACCATGCCGAGTGCTGCGCCTCACAGCTCTCAGCGCCCCTGAGGGGCCTGTTACTGTTCACGTGGCCCCGCACCTCCCACGGCTGCCCCTCACTACGCCATTCTGCCTTGGATTTGGGTCCCCTCAAAGCAGCTTCTGAGGCAATGGCTCTAGCCCATGGTGTATTTTGGGGTGTTGACCTCATGAACAACTAAGGGGGAAGGAAGGAGCCCAAGCAGGGGGTGCCAGCCAGGATCTGGTGACAGTGTGGGCAGTGGGCCTTACCGGCTGGGGAGGCCCTGGGGATCCTGCCATGGGTGTCCCGGGCGGGCTTTTCCCCCACACAGTCCCACGAGCCGTCAGCCCTGTGCAGTGACACCCTTGGGAGGCAGCCGCCGTGTCCCCGTGTCACGCCCAGGCCTGCACATGCCCAAGGGTGCCCGATGACAGTGCCGGGGGGACATGGCGAGCGGGCTGGGGTCAGGACAGCAGGGGGCATGCCCTCCGTGGCCAGATCCAGGCTGAGGGTGCAGCCGGGGCGGCCTGCAGAGACGCCCTGACCCGGCTGCTGACGCACTGGCTCCGATGACTCAGCGCGGGTGACCGTGGCTCGGGTGGCTGTCTGGAGGCTCGGACCAGCTCAAGGCCTGCTGGCGCCGCCGCCTTCCTGGGGGCCGTGGCCCCGCCTCGCCGCCGCCCCCTGTCTGGGCCGGCCTGAGTAACGGGCCTTCCCTTAGTCATCGGGCCCAGGCTCCGGCCCTCCCTCCTCCTGCTGCCCACCTCCGCCCAGCCACGGCTGCCTGTCTGTCCAGGCCGGCTGCCTCTCTCCTTCCCCGAGCTCCCCAGAGGCTGCGAGGTGTGTGTGGGGGGGTAGATGTCAGGGCATCAGACAGTTGTCCCATTTCTGAGATGGGAGGAGAAAAACAGCCTCCTGAGGTGCTGGGCGCCTTGCTGGCGGCACAGGGAGGCGGGCCTGGGGAGGGCGAGGCATGCGCAGAGAGGGGCTGCCTCCTGCCCGCGTGGCGCAACGTAGGCTCCACGCCCTGTAAGCGGCTGGGCTCTGGGCTTGGTAGGGGTTTTCTGGGCTGGGGTGTTCTAAATCCCACATTGTTACTGTTGTTTAGTTCCTCAGTCGTGTCCGACTCTCTGCGACCCCATGGACTGTAGCCTGCCAGGCTTCTCTGTCCATGGGATTTCCCAGGCAAAAATACCGGAGTGGGTTGCCATTTCCTTCTCCGGGAGATCTTCCTGACCCAGGGATCGAACCTGCATCTTCTATATTGGGAGGCGGATTCTTTACCTCTGAACCACCAGGGAAGCCCTATAGGAGCTTTTTAATGCTCAGAGTATGGACGGCCTCCATGCTCAGCTGGAGGGCAGCCCTTTGTACTCTCTTAAAGGGTGTTTAGTTTGTTTCCCATCTCCAGCCCCCACTGAATATCCTCACACATCTCTCAACTTGCACAAGTAAGTGTATCTCAGAAAAATCCCGGAAGCAGACTTGCTAGGTTGAGAAAATGAGCCATTAGAATTTTGCTAGGTCTCTCAAACTGCCTTCCTGGGTGTTGACCCGTTTCAAATTCCCTCTGGGAATAGACGAGAGTGTCTGCTGCCAGAGGGCCTGCCTGATGACTCTGCCCCCCTGAGGGGCGAAGCCAGTCCTTTGGCAAAAACACTTTTCTTATCACAAGTGAAGCTGACTCTGAGGTCCTTCCAAGAAGATGTGCTTCCTTTCCCATAAACCATCAGCCCACAACCTTTACACATCTTTCTGTGACATTGCTGGCTTTGTATTGATTTCTTGGTGCTCTTTATATATGAAGGACCACAGTAAATATATACTCAGGGACCAAGCAGCCGCAGGATGAAGTTACCTCAGGTGTGAGATCTTTCTTCTGGTGAAAACATGCATGAGTGTACCAGTCCCCAGGGCTCAGTACAAGAAATCCTCCCACCTTGCCTCATACTCTCAGAGGAACTTCGAAGAAAAAACTAAGGCAGCTAAAAGCAAAATGGCAAAGGCTGGGTAGTGGGAGTGTAAACATGTGTGAGGTGAGGTGTCCATGGAGAGGCCAGCCAGGCTCAGTTGGCACCTGCCATGAGCCAGCGCTCTGTGGGTGGTTCCAAGCTTCAAGTTCCCAAGCACTTGGCCCCGTTCAAAGGCAGGCGGGCAGCTTGTAGGGGTGGTGGCAGGGTGCAGCCCCCCACTGGGCCTGGCCAGCCCAAAGTGAAGCTGGGGAAAACAGGGAGTCTGCCGTCCCTCATTTCCTGGGAGGTGATGGCCCCGGAGCCTCTTGGCAGCCCTCTGCCTCGTTTGAGAGCTGAGAAAAATCAAGACTCAGAGGACTGAGGAACATGCCTGAGTCAGGTGGCTGGCAGATAGCAGGGCGGCCTTGGAGTTCTGCCCTCTGCACCTTACTCCAGGTGCCGGGGCCTCAAGTGGTGAATGCTGCGGTGCGGCCCTGGCAGGCTTTTCGAGTGGGTCTGGCTGAGATGAGTCTCCCAGGCTTTGGGTCCTGGCCCAGCTTTCCAGACACTGCTCAGGGCCAGGCTCCAGGTTTGGGTGACTCTAGGAGATCCTGGCGATGCACGTGGCATGCTGGTGCTGTCTGCGCGTCGCTTTTCACCCCGCAGCCCCTGCTGTGCACACCGAGTGGCGTCTGTGGAGAGTGGCTCTGCCATACCTGGGGTCACCCAGACCAGCCGAGTCTGCGTCGATGTCTTAACACTGTCCCTGGTTTGAGGTGGGCCTCTTCTCCACCGCCGGGCCCCGGGAGGGAGGTTCCCATCAGCTGTCACTGATCCTAGGCCGCTGTGCTGCGCAGGGAAGATGGGGGCGCCTGGCCCCAGGCAGGAGGGGGCCCATTGCGGACTGGAAGGTGACCCCGCACAGGGATGGCCCTGATGGAAGCCGGGGTACAGGGCCAACACCCAGGATGCTACCAAGCCCCTCTGCTCCCAGGGGGAGGCTGGGCGCCCCTGTCTAACCTCAGGGGTGGCAGAGCTGGGAGGAGGAAAAGCTGAGGACATCCCCACTTTATGGCCTCTGCCCCTGTCTGCTCCCAGCTCCTGTTCCCTCCCATGGGACACTGACAGGCCCGTTCTGGATAATTTGACCATGTTGGGTCCCCGTTCCCCTGACTGTGTGCCTGGCAAGGGCCGGCTGCTCTGTCTCATTCATACTGTGTCCTCCCACCCTTGGGAGGGGGCCATTGGGCTGACAGCCCTGAGGAGCTCTGGTTGGACCTGAGCACCTCCAGGATACTTGGAGGCTCTTATGGGACACAGTGTTGGCTCCGGCAGTCCAGAGCCCATTGTGGAGTGTTGGCAAGAGGACATGGTGAGACCCTGTCCCTGGAGATGTCCTGGCCAGGGGATGGGTGCAGTTTGAGGTCCTCTGAATCCCGAGGATCCGTGATCTTCAGAACGGGGTCACTTGCGGGTCTTGGGAAACCAAAAGAACGGAGACTTGGGTCCTAGCAGTGGCCCGTCCAGGACGGATGGCCTGGATGCAGCAGCCCTGGGGAGAGGTGGGGGGCATATGAGGTGGGCGTCCACTCTATTCAGCCAGGCTAGAGACTCAGGGTCCTCCTGGGCCCCTTTCCTTCCCTCCTTCCACAGTCTGCACACCCAGCCTCCAGGTCTGGGTCCTGGCGCCACTGGCCCCCTAGCCTTTCCAGGGCAGATGCTCTGAGTTGCATGTGGTCCTGCCTCCGGGGACAGGACGGCTTTTCACTCAGACCAGGTGGTGTCCACCAACACATCCCCACAGCTTCGGAACCCTGAGCACCTTGCAGGTCTGTGGGCAGCGCCCGGGGCCCTGCACCCCCTCTGCCTGTTGACTTAGTCCACCTCCTTTCTTGAGGCTTCCTGAAGGGCCACTGAGGTGGGCAGCCTGTGCGAGTTGTGGACCTCCTGTCGGCAGCAACTGAATGCCGTGTGCTTGACCCTGATTGTGTTTGGGGAGCTGGTGGGCAGTGGGAGCCGAGAAGCCTTCTTTCTCCTCCTGCATTCTTGGAAAGACCAGTGCCCACATTCCTGGCCCTCATTTGTGGGCAGGCGTCCGACCCAGGAATGGGAAAGCACGTTCCAGAGAGCTGGAGGCCATGGGAGGTGAGCAGAGGACTGGGGACGCTGGCCTTTGCCTGGGGGGCGGTGCCTGGGAGAGTCCTGGGAAGGTTATTGACTCCATGGAGGCTGAGGGGCATGTGCCTTTCTTTCTTTTTTTATAAGTTTGGAGTTTTTAAAAATATGTGTATTTATTTGACTGCCCCGGGTCTTAGCTGCGGCGTGCAGGATCTCTGCTCTTCCTTGCAGCACGTGAACAGGTGAACTTTTAGTTGTGGCATGCAGGCCTACTTCCCTGACCAGGGGTCAACTGGCCCCCCTGCATTGGGAGCTCAAAGTCTTAGCCAGGGAAGTCCAGGCATTGTCTGTTTCTATTGCATTTGGAGGATGAAGTGATACATTAGGGCCTCCTAAAGTCTTAACTTGTTTATTTTTTTTACTTTAGCATTGTTTAGTTGTTAAATTGTGTCTGACTCTTTTGAGACTCCATAGACTGTAGCCGTCCAGGCTCCTCTGTCCAGTGGATTTGCCAAGCAAGAATACTGGAGTGGGTTGCCTTTTCCTTCTCCATAAACTCTTCACTTATTGATGCATTTCTGCAAAAGTTTTCCAAGATGAAATAGCAAAGGGGACAGTGGCTAGGAGGTAGGGAATGAAGGGGAGTGAGGAGGAACAATAGGGACCGAACCACAGAGGACCTCGTGTACTGTGAGGCCCTGGAGGTCGTGGCTGGTTTCACACAGGACCTGGGAAGGCTCCAAGGACCTTGAGTTTTGTTTTGTTTTTTGGGTGAAGTTCACATAACATAAAACTCACCATTTTAAAGTGGATAATTCAGCGGCATTTAGTGCTTCGACAGTCTTGTGCAACCATCATGTCTTTCTGGTTCCAGAATGTTTTCATCACCCCAAAGGGAACCCTGGGTGGGCAGTCACTCCCCACCCTCCACCCTCAGCTCCTGGCAACCACTGACATGCTTTCTGTCTGTGGATTTCTGGACATTTCATATAAATGGAGTCATGCAACATGCGACCTTTTGTGTCTGGCTTCTTTCACTTAGCCTGAGGTCTTCAAGTTTCTTCCCTATGGTAGCCTGAATCAGCTCCATTTTTTGTCATGACCAAGTAATATTCCGTCATATGCATACCCGTTTCGTTTATCCATTCATCCACTGGTGGGCATTTGGGTTGTGGCCACCCCTCTCCTTTTCAAAACTTTGTTTTTATTATAAGACAGCCTTTGCCTTGTGCATCCTCGTTCTGATGGGATGTGCCAGAATGTGTCTTCCTTCTCCCATCCCCCCAGCAAGCTGCCCCCACAGTAAATCCATCTTCTTGAGGGCAGTTATACTTGGTTTTATGGCTTCTTTATATTGGCCCCAGGGTGACAGGAAGATCCCGTGCAACCTGCTGTTTCCTCGGCTCGGGTGCAGTGCTCCTGTGTCCTCCTACAGCCCTGGGGCCATGGGGTTGGGACGCCCCAGCTGGTCCAGTGATCAGAACTCCACGCTCCCCTTGGAGGGGGCCCGAGTGTGATCCCTGGTCCCATCAGGCAAATGGCCACGGGAAGCAGAGCAGCGGTGACTAGGGGCTGGGGGAGGGGCTGGGGGGTGACTGGCAATGGGCATGGGGCTGCTTTCGCCTTGCTGATAGCCGTGATGGGTTGCATAACTTTGTGAGTGGATTTTATGCCACTGAATTGTACACTGCAAAATGATGACTGTTATATGAATCTCACCTCAATTAAATTAGAAGGAAAAGGATATGTGGGAGCCTCTGTGGGTCTTGCATGAAACCTTGCCTATTTCATAGGCGACAAATGGAGTCTGTACGTGCACCTCCGCTGCCAAGGCCAGCCAGCGGGCAGGTGGCAGTCACCACTGGGACCCAGGTCCAGCTTCCGCTTCTCGGGGATGGGTTCTGGCAACTTCACTTCCACCTAGGGCAGCTTCCTGCCAAGCCTGCTCAGGGCCCCTGGGTGGAGAGCAGATGGCTCCACGGCCTCTCAGCTGCCTGCCCACCTCTGCTCCCCCACAGCATGGCTGACAAGAACGGGGCCCTCAAGTGCACCTTCTCGGCCCCTGGCCACAGCACCAGCCTCCTGCAGGGCCTCGCTGCGCTCCGCGCCCAGGGCCAGCTCCTGGACGTCGTGCTCACTGTCAACCGAGAGACCTTCCACGCGCACAAGGTGGTCCTGGCCGCCTGCAGCGATTACTTCAGGTGCGCGTGGGCCCCGGGGTGGAGTGGGGGCACCGCCCGTCCCAGAGGGACCAGCCCAGGGCTGTGCCTCCAGCTGCATCCAGCCCAGGATGGCTTTGAGGGAAAGAGGCTGAGGTTCGCCCATCTCTAGGTTTAGAGAGAAGCCAGATGTCCAGTAAGCCCGCAGGTTTTTCCAGGTTTGCTGCTTGTTCAACCCGGTGGGACACAGAGCAGACAAGCCGAGCGTGCTTGGGGGCAGAGGTGGGAGCCCGCTTAGCAGCTTCTGCCCTGCAAAGGCGGCAGGGCGCCGTTGGGTTTTCATTCTGTCTTTGATGCCTGCTTGTGCCTAACACTGTTCTGGGCCTTGGGAATTTGGCAGTGATCAAAGGCATGAATTCTGCCCTTGCGAGCCTGTGTGCAGGCCGGGGGATGGATGGTACACCTAGTCGGCAGCCCCTGTGGGTGCCAGACTCCGTCCAAGATGCCGTGTTATGAGTAAGGCCTTGCTGGGTGTCCGGGTCTCTCTGCCCCAAAGTCTCTTTCCTGAAGAGCTCGGCTGGGCAGGGGAGTGAGGGTCCCACCCAACCATTCTTACCCGTGGGAAGCTGTCACAGCTTGGGGAGAGTCTCCCTCATTCCCTTAGTGACCAACTTGTCAGCTTCCTCCTGCCACCTGAGAGAGCTGGGGTGCCACTTGGGGGTGGTTCTTCAGCCCCACTTTGCCGGCCGTCTCTGAGTCCCAGCCCAAGTGCCCACCCTGGGCCTCATGGTCCTTGCAACTGGGGTGCCTTGCCTGGTGCGCCCCCTGGCTGCCCGCCCCACGGGCTCAGAGAGGCCGTTCTGGGGAGCTGGAGCAGCCGAGCCATCTGGGGCGCCGCTTCTATTTTTATTCTGGATTTGGGGACGGGCGGGCCGGCCGAGCCAGAAATGCCTTTAAAGGCTGCTCTGCGCTGGCGCTGCAGTCGGAGAGGCCTTAAAAGGCAATGCTCCCTCCCATCGCCGGGATCACTTCTGCCTTCGATGGGCTCATGGAACTCGTGGGGACAAGAAAAAGCGGGGTCCGGGGGCTGGTGGAGCGCTGCTGCCAAGGGTTGGGTGGTGGTTAGTCGGTGGCCCCTGGCTGCCCCCAGCTCGACTGTCTCTGCTCCAGGCCTGAGCTGGGCCCACCCAGTGGGGGACTAGGGGATGCGCATCTGCCAGGTGGTGTCTGAAGTTCTCCCCTCAGGCCGCTGTCACGGATGTGTGCTGATGGGAGTTACAACTCTGATAAGGTGCCAGCTGGTCCCATGAAAGGACCCTGCCACTCTCCATCTTCTAGAACTTCCAGGAGCCCTGAGCAGGCACTGGGGTTCTCACCCCTCTTCCTGGTAGGGGACCCTCTGGAGCCTTGGGGGGCTGGGACCCAGGGCCCCTGTGTCTCACCAGCACTCACGTGAATACCGCTTCTTGGAGCAGGAGTGCGTGGCAGACAGAGCCGGGGTCACTTGCTGCTGGGGTGGGGCTCACAATGGGCTGGTGTTCCTTTAGGCCATTCTCAGGGGCTTCCCCGACCACCTAGCTCTGGAGATGGCAGGGACCCTAGCATAGCTTCCTGACGGGCCCTCTGACTTGGGGACTCTCACCCCTCTCCAACCCATGTGACAGTCACCCAAGACCCAGGCTGGGGAAGGTGGAGCCTCCTGCCCCGGTGGGCCGGGCTGTCCGTGACCCACAGTGCACACTGCCGTGGGGGACCCTGCTCTGTCTCTGGAGCTTGCCGCGTGGGAGCTCTCCCAGGGCAAGTGTTAAGGTGGGCCAGGGGGACCCGTCCTCAGTCAGTCCAGGCACTCAGCCATGTCCGACTACCGGGATCACTTCTGCCTTCGATGGGCTCATGGAACTCGTGGGGACAAGAAAAAGCGGGGTCCGGGGGCTGGTGGAGCGCTGCTGCCAAGGGTTGGGTGGTGGTTAGTCGGTGGCCCCTGGCTGCCCCCAGCTCGACTGTCTCTGCTCCAGGCCTGAGCTGGGCCCACCCAGTGGGGGACTAGGGGATGCGCATCTGCCAGGTGGTGTCTGAAGTTCTCCCCTCAGGCAGCTGTCACGGATGTGTGCTGATGGGAGTTACAACTCTGATAAGGTGCCAGCTGGTCCCATGAAAGGACCCTGCCACTCTCCATCTTCTAGAACTTCCAGGAGCCCTGAGCAGGCACTGGGGTTCTCACCCCTCTTCCTGGTAGGGGACCCTCTGGAGCCTTGGGGGGCTGGGACCCAGGGCCCCTGTGTCTCACCAGCACTCACGTGAATACCGCTTCTTGGAGCAGGAGTGCGTGGCAGACAGAGCCGGGGTCACTTGCTGCTGGGGTGGGGCTCACAATGGGCTGGTGTTCCTTTAGGCCATTCTCAGGGGCTTCCCCGACCACCTAGCTCTGGAGATGGCAGGGACCCTAGCATAGCTTCCTGACGGGCCCTCTGACTTGGGGACTCTCACCCCTCTCCAACCCATGTGACAGTCACCCAAGACCCAGGCTGGGGAAGGTGGAGCCTCCTGCCCCGGTGGGCCGGGCTGTCCGTGACCCACAGTGCACACTGCCGTGGGGGACCCTGCTCTGTCTCTGGAGCTTGCCGCGTGGGAGCTCTCCCAGGGCAAGTGTTAAGGTGGGCCAGGGGGACCCGTCCTCAGTCAGTCCAGGCACTCAGCCATGTCCGACTCTCTGCGACCCCATGGACTGTAGCACGCCAGGCCTCCCTGTCCATCACCAACTCCCGGAGCTTGCTCAAACTCATGTCCATTGAGCCGGTGATGCCGTCCAAGCATCTCATCCTCTGTCGTCCCCTTCTCCCGCCTTCAATCTTTCCCAGCATCAGGGTCTTTTCTAATGAGTCAGTTCTTCGCATCAGGTGGCCAAAGTACTGGAGTTTCAGCTTCAGCATCAGTCCTTCCAATGAAAGTCCTGTCCTCAGAGTCAAAGCCAAACCCAAGATTTGGTCTCCTCTTGTGGAACTGCACCCACCCCGCAGCTCACAACCCTTGGTCTTCACCCTCTGAGTCCGTGGGCCCTAGCACTGCTAACCTCTGGGTTAGGCTGGGCAGGGCCCCTCGTGGGGACAGTGTCCAGGGTGTGGGGGCCAGGCCTTCCCGGGCAGCACACGGCCCCTGGGCTGGCCTGAGCCTCCACGCTGTGTTTCCGACCTTCAGGGCCATGTTCACGGGTGGCATGCGGGAGGCGAGCCAGGACGTCATTGAGCTGAAGGGCGTGTCGGCCCGCGGCCTGAGGCACATCATCGACTTCGCCTACAGCGCCGAGGTGACCCTGGACCTGGACTGCGTGCAGGACGTGCTGGGCGCCGCCGTGTTCCTGCAGATGCTGCCTGTGGTGGAGCTGTGTGAGGAGTTCCTCAAGGCTGCCATGAGCGTCGAGACCTGTCTGCACATCGGCCACATGGCCACCACCTTCAGCCTGGCCTCGCTCAAGGAATCGGTGGACGCCTTCACCTTCCGGCACTTCCTGCAGATAGCCGAGGAGGAGGACTTCCTGCACCTGCCGCTCGAGCGCCTGGTCTTTTTCCTGCAGAGCAACCGGCTGCAGAGCTGCGCCGAGATTGACCTGTTCCGGGCGGCCGTGCGCTGGCTGCAGCACGACCCAGCCCGGCGCCTGCGTGCCAGCCACGTGCTCTGCCACATCCGCTTCCCGCTCATGCGGCCCTCGGACCTGGTGGACAACGTGCAGACGCTGGACATCATGGTGGAGGACGTGCTGTGCCGCCAGTACCTGCTGGAGGCTTTCAGCTACCAAGTGCTCCCCTTCCGGCAGCACGAGATGCAGTCGTCACGCACCGCTGTGCGCTCAGACGTGCCCTCGCTGGTGGCCTTCGGTGGCACCCCGTACACAGACAGTGACCGTTCCGTCAGCAGCAAGGTGTACCAGCTGCCCGAGCCGGGCGCCCGCCACTTCCGTGAGCTGACGGAGATGGAGGTGGGCTGCAGCCACACGTGCGTGGCGGTGCTGGACAACTTCGTGTATGTGGCCGGGGGCCAGCACCTGCAGTACCGCAGTGGCGAGGGCGCCGTGGACGCCTGCTACCGCTACGACCCCCACCTCAACCGCTGGCTGCGCCTGCAAGCCATGCAGGAGAGCCGGATCCAGTTCCAGCTGAACGTGCTGTGCGGCATGGTGTACGCCACGGGCGGCCGCAACCGGGCCGGCAGCCTGGCCTCGGTGGAGCGGTACTGCCCGCGGCGCAACGAGTGGGGTTACGCCTGCTCGCTCAAGCGCCGCACATGGGGCCACGCGGGCGCCTCGGCGGGGGGCCGCCTGTACATCTCGGGTGGCTACGGCATCTCGGTAGAGGACAAGAAGGCCCTGCACTGCTACGACCCTGAGGCCGACCAGTGGGAGTTCAAGGCGCCCATGAGTGAGCCCCGAGTGCTCCACGCTATGGTGGGCGCCGGCGGCCGCATCTACGCTCTCGGGGGCCGCATGGACCACGTGGACCGCTGCTTCGACGTGTTGGCCGTGGAGTACTATGTGCCCGAGACGGACCAGTGGACCAGCGTCACCCCCATGCGGGCCGGCCAGTCCGAGGCTGGCTGCTGCCTGCTGGACAGGAAGATCTACATTGTCGGGGGTTACAACTGGCGTCTCAACAACGTGACTGGCCTCGTGCAGGTGTACAACACCGAGACGGACGAGTGGGAGCGTGACCTGCACTTTCCCGAGTCCTTTGCCGGCATCGCCTGTGCCCCCGTGCTGCTGCCCCGGGCCGGGGCCCGCAGGTAGCTCCCCGGACCCCAGTTACTGGCTTGGCTGTCTGCTGTTTCTGCCAGGGGCTTGGTGGGCGCAGGTCCCCACAGAGAACTGGGCCGCCCTACCCCTGGGCCAGCCTCCTGGGGCCTGTCGCATGGATACAGCACCTTCTGCACCCCTGCTTCCTTCCTGAAGCAGATTCTGGCTCCACGCCCTCGGGGGGAGCCTGCCAGCAGCATGGCTGACGTGCTGTGGCTGCCAGCTCATACCCGAGGTGGTTTCCTTGCCCACCTCGTGTTCTCCCTGGCAGGTGGGAGTAGGGGTCTCGTTCGGAGTGTGTGGCTTTGTCTCCCCTCTCTCCCCTCCCTCTGCCTGGAGGTCTGAGACGTTCAGATGCGAACTCATTTGATCCTCCAGTTCCCCCCCACCCCCTCTGAGTTGCATGTGTCTGTTTTTAAAAAAAACACACCCCAGATCTCTGTGACACCCCGGAACAGGAGAGGCGGCTGGGAGGTGCCTGACTCGGGGTGGCCAGAAGGGCATGTTTCTGCCTCCCCAGTGAGCCCGAGCTGCTGAGTGGGAGGGGACCAGTGCTCATCTCCATTCCTGGCCTGGGTCCTGGCACCTTCAGGGTGTGCGATCGCCTGCTTTCAGGAGGGAAAACCACAGCCACCTCCCAGAGGTGGTCCTTAGGGACCTTAGGCCTTCCGTTTGGCTCTGGGTGACGTGCAGGGCTGTAACAAGAACAGGGCTGAGGCTCCTCGTCCCCGGCCCTGTCCCACGAATGAGCGGGGACACTGGCCTCAGAATCTCACAGCGCATCTGTCCCGTGGTTTTATTTCTGCCCCTTTCTCGCCCTCTGCTCCCCCACCCCCGCCCTGTGTGCAGGTTGACGTGCCGCCGGACCTGTGCCCACTTGGTGCGGGAAGTCAGGCAGGCTGTGAGGCTGCTCCCTACAAGGGATTTGTGGCATCTGTGGCCACGTTTGTTTTGGAGTCTAAACCTCAAAACCTCTTTTTTTGTTTGGTTCTCTTTTGCTGTTTCTTAAGAGGCCAGCACCGCTGTCTTATAAAGAGATTTGTACCCTCGGGGCAACTTAAAGTGTCTCTTCTGCTGCTAATGGACGATTGATGTCGTGTCTCTGTGACCCTCGCGCCATGTGAAGAATTAACCTCAGACCTTAGCAGACGTCGTCGCCTATTTTCCTTATATTTAATAAAAATGTTATGGTAAAAAGATGGAGTGGGCCCAGTGCTGAGCTTGTGGGGCGTGATGGCGTGCAGATCCCTAATGGCCTTGCGTGTCTGGGGGCTTCTCTCCCCCCTCCCCCTTCTCCAGCCTTGCAGAGGAGCAGGACCAGCCTTGGGCTCAGAGCCGTGGGGGCAGTGGGCTTCCCAGGTGGTGCAGTGGTAAAGAACTCGCCTGCCAATGCAGGAGACGCAGGTTTGATCCCTGTTGGGAAAATCCCTGGGGGAGGAAATGACAGCCTGCTCCAGGATTCCTGCCTGGAGAATCCCATGGACAGAGGCTGCCTGGAGGGCTATAGTCCATGGGGTCGCAGAGTCGGACATGACAGCGGATGTGCGCATGCGGGTGTTGGCGTGCAGCCAGGACTTCCACTTCCAGTGGGGAAGACAGAGGGCAAACTCGGCCCAAGAGGGGCGGCCTTGGAAAGACTCTTTCCACATTGCTCCTTGTGCCTGGTGGCCCAGCCCCCTGCCATCAGCCAGCCCCAGAGCTCCTGGCAGGTTCTGTTTCCATCTACTCAGTCGCAGGACTCCAGGGTGGGCAGCCAGGAGCCTTCTCCCCAGAGGCTGGGATAGGGGAGAAGCAGGGCGGGTCCTCAAGGAATAATGTAGTCACCGTGCTTTCGTATGGGCCCCAGAGCTCCGTGGATTGCCCCCAATCCCAGCTCCTATAGCAGGCCTTGCTGCAAACCCCACTGCTGCATTGTGGAGAATGTAGTTTTCTGACAGCCTCCTGAAAGGGCCGGCTTCTGGGATCACCCTCAAAGCGTATCCACAGGTCTCGTGCTCCTGTGCCATGCCCACCAGGGGCCGGGGGTGAAGCTGAGTCTGTGTAGGAGTGGGGGGACAGGGTTGAAATAGAAACTAGATTGGGAACCTGTGATGAGTCCACACTGCCAGCGGCATAGAAATGAAAAGAGCAGTCCTCGGGGATTTACCAGAACATTCCAGCCCTTTCTCATCCCCACCCCCCAACCTGAGCTTCCCCCAAAGAGAACCCTTCCTTGCTAGAGGCACGGCCCCTTCAAGGGGGGCAGTTAGAAGCCTTTGCCAGCTGCAAGTCCCCCCTAGCTCAGCTCACACCTTAGAACATCTTGTCCCCAGTGAGCTGGCAGGGATGGCGGCACGGAGCAGGGGGTGGGGTGGGGGCTGCCGTATCTAACCGGGTCGATTGTGCATAACCGTCTGGGTTGGTTCATGGAATGTTCCGGGGGCCCCCTGCCCCAGCATCTGTGGCCACGTTTGTTTTGGAGTCTAAACCTCAAAACCTCTTTTTTTGTTTGGTTCTCTTTTGCTGTTTCTTAAGAGGCCAGCACCGCTGTCTTATAAAGAGATTTGTACCCTCGGGGCAACTTAAAGTGTCTCTTCTGCTGCTAATGGACGATTGATGTCGTGTCTCTGTGACCCTCGCGCCATGTGAAGAATTAACCTCAGACCTTAGCAGACGTCGTCGCCTATTTTCCTTATATTTAATAAAAATGTTATGGTAAAAAGATGGAGTGGGCCCAGTGCTGAGCTTGTGGGGCGTGATGGCGTGCAGATCCCTAATGGCCTTGCGTGTCTGGGGGCTTCTCTCCCCCCTCCCCCTTCTCCAGCCTTGCAGAGGAGCAGGACCAGCCTTGGGCTCAGAGCCGTGGGGGCAGTGGGCTTCCCAGGTGGTGCAGTGGTAAAGAACTCGCCTGCCAATGCAGGAGACGCAGGTTTGATCCCTGTTGGGAAAATCCCTGGGGGAGGAAATGACAGCCTGCTCCAGGATTCCTGCCTGGAGAATCCCATGGACAGAGGCTGCCTGGAGGGCTATAGTCCATGGGGTCGCAGAGTCGGACATGACAGCGGATGTGCGCATGCGGGTGTTGGCGTGCAGCCAGGACTTCCACTTCCAGTGGGGAAGACAGAGGGCAAACTCGGCCCAAGAGGGGCGGCCTTGGAAAGACTCTTTCCACATTGCTCCTTGTGCCTGGTGGCCCAGCCCCCTGCCATCAGCCAGCCCCAGAGCTCCTGGCAGGTTCTGTTTCCATCTACTCAGTCGCAGGACTCCAGGGTGGGCAGCCAGGAGCCTTCTCCCCAGAGGCTGGGATAGGGGAGAAGCAGGGCGGGTCCTCAAGGAATGATGTAGTCACCGTGCTTTCGTATGGGCCCCAGAGCTCCGTGGATTGCCCCCAATCCCAGCTCCTATAGCAGGCCTTGCTGCAAACCCCACTGCTGCATTGTGGAGAATGTAGTTTTCTGACAGCCTCCTGAAAGGGCCGGCTTCTGGGATCACCCTCAAAGCGTATCCACAGGTCTCGTGCTCCTGTGCCATGCCCACCAGGGGCCGGGGGTGAAGCTGAGTCTGTGTAGGAGTGGGGGGACAGGGTTGAAATAGAAACTAGATTGGGAACCTGTGATGAGTCCACACTGCCAGCGGCATAGAAATGAAAAGAGCAGTCCTCGGGGATTTACCAGAACATTCCAGCCCTTTCTCATCCCCACCCCCCAACCTGAGCTTCCCCCAAAGAGAACCCTTCCTTGCTAGAGGCACGGCCCCTTCAAGGGGGGCAGTTAGAAGCCTTTGCCAGCTGCAAGTCCCCCCTAGCTCAGCTCACACCTTAGAACATCTTGTCCCCAGTGAGCTGGCAGGGATGGCGGCACGGAGCAGGGGGTGGGGTGGGGGCTGCCGTATCTAACCGGGTCGATTGTGCATAACCGTCTGGGTTGGTTCATGGAATGTTCCGGGGGCCCCCTGCCCCTCCCTCTCCATACCCACCCACGGACCCCCCCATCCCCAAAGAAAGGAAAATTATTTTTCGTATTGTAAACTTTAAACACGAAAAAGCTGTTTTTAATTTAGCAAAAACTGGCTTGAGTCTTCACTCTTGTGCACATTTGCGTCCTTCAGAGAGAGGCGGAACATGCGTGCACATAGGCACGCAGACCCTCACACGCACACCTGCACGCAGGCGTCTGACACACTCATCCACATGGTCACGCTCACGCCCACAGGTAGCCCGCTCCTAGGCTTGTGCTGTGCACCCACGTGTTCGCTCACTCAGTTACACGCGCGCTCCAGGACCAGCCTGACTCTCCTCCACACAGCACCATGCAGAGGTCTGGACCTCATCAGCCCGTCACCTCCTTCACCTTTTGCCCAGGGCAGCTCGGGCACGTAGGGACTGAGTGTGTGGAGATCCCCTCGGCTTCCAGATGTCCTGCTTCCCTGCCGTGGCCCTGGATGCGGCCGGCAGGAGCCTCCCTCCGCACCTGGGCTCGGGCTGTGGGAAAACGCCCTCTCCCGGGACGGTGGGATGGAGGCCCGAGAGAGGGAGGCCAAGTGTGACTTCTGGGGCCTCACAGTGAGCGAGGGCCAAGGGGGCCTCGGGGGAGCCGTGTGAGGTGGGAATCTGCCCCAGACCTGGCTAGCTTGGAAACCCGCCCCTGGCTTCATCTCTGAGAACGCAGCCCCAGCTCCTCTGTTCTCACGGGCCCTGGAGAGTTTGCTTCTCATGGTGGAGCCTCGGCGCACGGGTTTTATTAGGGGCACCTGGCCATGTATCCCGAGAGGCACAGCCTGAATGTTTGTTGCACAAATGAGAGCTTTGGGGGTGGGGAGGTAGGAGCAGAGCCTTTCTGGCTCCAGCATCCACGGGCATGATGGGCCTGCAGACCCTAGGGGCAAGAGGGCCACGAAACCAAGCTGCTGCCCACAATAAAGGCCCCAGCTTAGTTCTTGTGACTGACCCGTGCTTGTTGCCATCCTAGTGGCCATTTCACCAATAGAGCCACGGTTTGGTGCCCAGCCTCAGGGGTTAATTTAGGATTTGGCTGAGCCATTCTTGGCAACGTCTTTTGCGGGGGTTGTTGTCGATCTGGGCATGTTTCCCAGTTCTGGCCAGCAAGTTTTAAGGGGGAGTCTGGGGTGGGGGTTTCTGGACACAGGAGAAGTGCTGTTGACCCCCTCCCTCCCTTATTATTTCCTACAAGGACACAATGCCAGGAGCTTCTGCAGCCATCTTGTGGCCATGAGGAGCAAGTTAAGACACACACAGAAATGCTGCCTCCCAGAGCCCTGAAATCATGGGGGCACCAGTCCCACGCTGGAACCTCTAACCTCCAGACTTATTTTTATGAGAAATCACAGTGTCTGTGTTGCTTAAGATACTAGTGGTCAGATACTCTGATAATTGTAATTCAAACAGTTCCAAAATTATAAGTGTAACAGATGCTGGGGTTTCCCCATCTTATGTAAGTCAGGGTTTTAATTTGCAAGTAACAAAACACTGGCCAATTTAAATAGCAAGAACGTGCATTGGAATGCTGTTCAGTTCCTCACAAAAGTGGCAGGAAGGCTGGAAAACCAGGCTCAGAAAACGGTAGAAATCAAAAAGGCGAGAGTGATCAGCTGAAATCATGCCGGGAAACTGGTTGGTGAGGTCATTCCTCCCACCACCACAGAATCCAGATGCCTCAAATGACACTGCCACTGGCACTCTGCCACAGCTGCCCCTGGAAACTAGATGCCCCTGCCCCAGTGCTGCTTCTTTCCATCGCTTGGAAACGTGCCGTTGGCCCAGCCCACGCCCTGTGCCAATGCATTAGCTGCCCGGGGGTAGGGAGAGTTAATACATCAGTGTATTAGTCAGCTACTGCTGCTGAGTAACGAGCAAGCCCAACTCTCAATGGCATGCAAACATAAATATTTTTTCATATATCAGCTTGTGACTCAGCTTGAGGGCAGGGTGTCTGTTCTGGGCTTCCCTTGTCTGGCAGCTCTGCTTCCAAGTGCAAGACTGTGGAGTAACTGGGATGCTCAACTCCACCTGCCTTGCATCCTCCTGGGACCAACAGCTTGTTAACCTATGTTCTTCTCCTACAGCGGTGCCAGAGGGCAAGTGGGATCAGGTGAGCCCTCCTGAGACCCAAATTCAGAACTCTTGTGCTGTCACTTCTACCCATATTCCTTTGGCCAAAGCAAATAATGTGGCCAAGGTCAAAATCGGGGTTGGAGGAGTATCCCCCACCTTGTGCAGGAGGAGTGCACGGCAGAGTGGCGCAGGGCAGCAGAACACAGAGACAGATGGGAAGCAGGGGCCTGTCATGTGATTGATCATCCCACTGGCTTTAAACATTCTTTGCAATTCTGTGGTGCTTTCAAACTGGGGTTCTGGAGAAGACTCTTGAGAGTCCCTTGGACAGCAAAGAGATCAAACCAGTCAATCCTAAAGGAAATCAACCCTGAATATCCACTGGAAGGACTGATGCTGAAGCTGAAGCTCCAATATTTTGGCCACCTGATATGAAGAGCCGACTCATTGGAAAGACCCTGATGCTGGGAAAGATTGAGGGCAGGAGGAGAAGGAGGTGACAGAGGAAGAGATGGTTGGAGGGCATCACCAACTCAATGGACATGAGTTTGAGCAAGCTCAGGGAGATAGTGAAGGACAGGGAAGCCCAGCGTGCTGCAGTCCTCTGGGTTGCAGAGTTGGACACGACTGAGTGACGGAACAACAGCCGTTGGCTTTGGAGCCTCTGTTGTCAGTGGGGGACCGAATTCCCATGATGGAGACTCCCCAGCTTCCAGCTGCTGGGCCATCAGAAAGAAAAGTCAGCTGTATCTCTTCTGCAGACACTGTCCCTGAGAAGGTGGGGAACCCTCCTCTTTTACTGTTGAGTAGATTGGGGCTATAAGTGTCCTGAGCTTTTGGACAATGGAGGGGGCGCTCTGTGTGGGGAGTTCAGCCGGAGCTCGCCCAAGCCTCAGGGCATTGTGGGGTCATTGCCCCAGATACCCTTCAGCATGGGGGTTACAGCAGGGACTGGACTGCTAGCTCTCCTCCTGCCCCACCACGTCCGAGAGCCGTCCCCCTGGGTCCCTGCCGCTCCCCACCTCCAGCCTTCTCAGCAGCCCTACCTTCCACCCCTCACGCAGCCTGGGGTGGGCGGCCAAGAGGCCTGGGTCCTCATCTAACCTCTTATTCAATGGTGTAAGGAGCGAGCTCCATGTCTGACGTTTCTGACTTCCCATCGCGTTCTTCCCTTTCGCTTCATAATCAAACCTGGCTCCTGCTTTGCTTTTCAAAACTGTCTGAGGAGGGCTCGGTTTGGAAGTCAAAAGACAGGCCCTGGATGGTTTTCCTCTTTGTCTTCCTGCTCCAAATGGCCTGAGTTCACCTTCAGCAATGTGGGTACCCCAGATTGACTAAGATTCCATATAAGGCAGTGCAGAAAAGCAAGCCATGAAAACTAACATCTCGAGGTAGGGTTTTGCTTCCCTAACAGTGACTGAATGCTTGCAAGGAAGCAAGCACTGGGCTAAGTGCTTTACATGCATTATCTATTTAATCTTCCCAAGAACCTACTCTTGATGCCGAAAGCTCAGCTTCTCTATCACCAGTGCTGAATTGAATCTCTGAGACAGAGTTTTAGGTGAAGTAGAAAAGGAGAGTTTTATTACTTTGCCAGGCAAAGGGGGACACAGTGGGCTCCTGCCTTGAAAATCTACATGTCCCAACTTAAGAGAGGATAGTGAGAAGTTTTACAGCAATGGTTCAAAGAGGGCGTGATCGGCTTGTAGACATTCTTCTGAGGGGTTGGTCGTGAGGTGAGTGGGAGTCAGCACCATCAACCTTCAGGTTCCAACTGGTCTGGGGTCTGCATGCTCGAGGGCAGCATACCATCGTCCACTGTCAGCTTTTCCCACCTGGAAGGGGTTTCAGTATCTGCAAAACAGTTCAAAAGAGGGACTTCTGTGGTGGTCCAGTGGTTAGGCATCTGCCTGCCAATGCAGGGGACATAGGTTCGATCCCTGGTCGGGGAGAATCCCACATGCTGTGAAGCAGCTAAGCCCGTGCACCACAGCTACTGAGCCCGAGCCTAGAGCTCATGCTCTGCAGCAAGAGAAACCACCGCAATGAAGAGTAGCCCCTGCTTGCTGCAAGGACACGAAGCCTGTGTGCAGCAATGAAGACCCAGTGCAGCCAGAAAAGAAAGAAGAAGAGAGACCCTAGAGAGCTCCCTTAGCCCTTCTGCCATATGACATTGCAGCAAAAACAGACAAAGAAACAAAAAACCCAGCTCCAACATATGGTTGTGTGTATCCCTGCATGGGGAGCCAGGCGGGACCTTGCCCCAAGCCTGCACTGTTTTCTCCCCCTACTGTTTGGTGGCGTCACACTGCATACGGGATCTTAGATCCCCAACCAGGGATTGAACCCACTCTGAGCAGTGCCTTAATCTGGACCCCCAGGGAAGTCCCTGCACAACTGCTTCTCTTGAGTGTTTCTTCCTTGCCTTGCATCCCCTCCCTTTCCTAATTAACACGTGCTGGAATCTGCCTGTTGGAACTCAGGGAAGGTCATGCAGACTGAATGAAGCCTATTTCCTGTAATCAAACAGATGGGGGTCACAGAAAGACTTTTGTGCACAGGAGCCCCACAGGACCCGGCTTGGTTTCTGAGGAGCGCAGTTATCCACATTTCATGTGGGAGGACAGTGAAGCTCACCGAGGTGAAGTCACTTGCCTGTTGTCACACAGTTGGAGAATTGGCAAGGGCTTGGGCCACACAGAAATGCTCAGGAACTTAGGTTTTAATTCAGCTTGTATCTAGAAGCTGTATTTTGAGGGGTGCTGTGGTGTGGATGCAGGGGAAAGGGCATTCTGGGCAGGAAGACAGCCTGTGCAAAGGCCCTGAGGCAAGATCAGCAAAGCTGGATGGAGGGCACGAGAAAGGGAAGGGTGGGAGAGGAAGCTGGCAGAGAAAAAAGGCGGCCAGGCAGAGTTATGGAGTGTAGCAGAGAAAACTGTTTCATGGAGGCAGCAAGAAGGAGCTTATTTGACTTGCTTCTGAGCTTACATTCAGATATGTTCTGTAACTCAAGTGGAGCTTCTTAAGAATGGGATACTCCCGATCCCTTTGGGTCAGGGCTGGCTGGAGAAGGATCCATGGCTGTGTGAGTCTAGAGGAAGGAACAGGTCTGCTTTGGGGTCAGGAATGGCTTTCTGGAGGAGGGGACATTTGAGGTGGGTTTTGAGGGACAGATAGGAGTTTCCTAGTCAGAAAACGAATCATTCAACAAACACTTCCCAATGCCCTCTCTCTGCCTAGTTTTGTGTTAGCCCTGGGGATCCAGGGAAACAGAAGGAACACAGATGAATATAAAATGTAGCCTAGAGTGCTCAGAGCCATCCACAAAGAACAAGCTTTAGGAGTAGTGAATTGGGTGTGTCTGTGTTCTTTCTGCATCCCACAGGAAATTCAAGCCCTGGAGCGTATTAGCTGGGTGAACATGCTTTTAGCTTCCAATTTCTGCTCAGTCTATAGGGGAGCAGACAGTACCCTAAGACATAGCTGCCTTCTGAGAATGGGATGGTCCTGGGTCATGAGACGCACATCCAAGGGTACGTAGTAGATAGGGCCCTCGGGGAGGGTCTGTCAGAGGAGAGCCCTGAAAGATGAGAAGGTGCCAGCCATGAAAGGATCTGGGGAGAGAGCAGTGTGGGCAGAGGCAACAGCGCATGCAAAGATCTGGAGGTGGAACAGCACAGAAGCTGGGGTGGCTGGAGTGAGGGAGCAGGGTGTACAAGAACCCTGTGGGCCACTGGGAAGAGGGTGGACTTTTTTTTTTCCCCTTGAATGTGATATGGAGCATGTGATCCACCCCGCTTTACAAAGACTGTGAGCTGCTCCAGAAGTCCTGCCCGGGCCACACTGCATGGCGGAAACTGCCTTTGATGAAGGGAGAAAGTGAAAACATCAGGGCTGGGTTCTGCCTGGGTCACCAGACACTCTGGCCTCACCCTCCTCGGGGCTGGGGGTCAGTGGAGTAGGAGGAGGACTTGGGTCACTGTCCGGCCATTGCGCAATAAGCAGCCTTGTGGCTCCCTCTGACTCATCACTAGGGTTTCGGATGGATCAAGTTACCGCTGGGGTGTGGGGTAAATGGGGGTGAGGAGGGCACGCAGAGGCCCCTCACCTCTGCCCTGTAGGCACGGCCCCTTGCTGTGGCTGCTGTTACCCCCCAAATCTTTTCTCTTGCATCTTTCTGTGCAGAAACAGGCTTAATACAGCCACATGTAAGTGATCAGGGTAACCAGCATTTTTTGAACACTTATTATGAGCCAGGCACTTGACACACGTTAACCTCGTTTAAACCTTACAAGGCCCGGTGTAGAGAAGGAAGCTGATCTCCGCTGTCAGGTCTGAGTTCTAGTCCTGGTCTGGCACTTAACTTGCTATGGGCAGCTGCTGTCCCTGCTCTCTGTCACTATTTCCTCTCCAACCTCACAAGATAGTGGCAGGAACTAGAAGTCACATAAATAGAATGCCCAGCCCCTTATCTGACTCCCAGAAGCTCCAGGCTCAGGGCTACGGAGAGAAGATGGATTTCAAATCGACTTCAGTATAAAAGAGAATGGGGACTTCCCTGATGGCTCAGTGGTTAAGAATCCACCTTCCAATTCAGGGGACTGGGTTTGATCCCTGGTCAGGGAACTAAGGTCCCGCATGCTATGGAGCAAATGAGCCCTTATGTCACAGCTACTGAGCCTGCATGCTTTGGCAACTGTGCAATAAAGAACCTGCGGTCAGCAATGAAGACCGAGTGCAGCCTAAAAAAAAAAGAAAGAGAATTATTGGTTCATATAACTGAAAAGGCAGGCGTGCCTAGCTTCAGGAAAGGCTAGATGCAGGAATTGAGACGGTATCTCTACCTCTGGTCCTGTCTGCTTTTGTGTGGGCTCCCTCTCAGGTCACCTCCCTCTTTCTCTATTCTTCGGTTTTATTTGTTTATTCACTTCCGGCTGTGAGGGGTCTCCATTGCTGTGCAGGCCTTTTCTCTAGCTGCGGTGAGTGGGGGTCCTCTTGGGTGCAGTGTGCAGGCTTCTCTGCTGTCGCTTCTCTTGTTGCAGAGCTTGGGCTCCAGAGCACAGGCTCAGCAGTTGTGGTGCATGGGCCCAGCTGCTCTGTGCCATGTGGCATCTTCCAGGACCAGGGATCAAACCCGCGTCTCCTACACTGGCAGGCAGATTCTTTACCACTGAGCCACCAGGGAAGCCCCGCCCTCTCTCTCTTTTTTTTCTTTTGTCTGTACTTGTGGTGTGCTGCTTGCAGGACAGTTCCCTAAACAGCGCTTGAACCCAGGCTGTTCAAGGGAAAGTAAACCATCCTAACCACGAGACCACCAGGGAAATCCCCAGGCCTCCTCTCTTCAAGTGGTGACCTCTGGCTCTGCAGTGAAAGTGAAAGTCACTCAGTTGTGTCTGACTGTTTGCGATCCTACAGACTATACAGTCCGTGGAATTCTCCAGGCCAGGATACTGGAGTGGGTAGCCTTTCCCTCCTCCAGGGGATCTTCCCAACCCAGGGATCAAACCCAGGTCTCCCACACTGCAGGCGGATTCTTTACTATCTGAGCCACCAGGGAAGCCCAGAGGTCTGTGTTATCCTTCAGATCAGCTACCCAAGCAAACAGTGCTTCTCTTTCCCATGCTTCAAACAAAAATTCCAGACTTGTGTCTCATTGGGCAAACTGGGTCACGTGCCTGCCCTCATCCAGTCATGATGGTCAGAGCAGTGGCTCTGATGATGGGCCAAGACTTTCAGTTTTAGGGGGAGACTTTGTGGGGAGAGTGAGCCATGAGACCAACTCTACCAGAAGTCAGGGACTGGAAGTTAGGAAGTGAAGGGCAGTTGGGTGTCAATACCCCAGATAGGGAGCGGATACTTAGCAGGCAAAAAGGCCAGAAGTCCAATAAAGTGCTCAAAACAATATGAACAAGAAGGATAAAAAGAGCAGTGGGGACTTCCCTGGGGGTTCAGGGGGTAAGACATTGAGCTTCCAATGCAGGGGGTCTGGGTTCGATCCTTGGTCAGAGAGCAAGATCCTACACGCTGCAAAGAAGACCTGGTGCAGTCAAATAAATAAAAATAAATATTTAAAACAGAGCAGCAGCAGTCCCCAGTTCAGTTCAGTCGCTCAGTCGTGTCTGACTCTTTGTGACCCCATGGACTGCAGCATGCCAGGCTTCCCTGTCCATCACCAACTCTTGGAACTTGCTCAGACTCATGTCCATCAAGTTGGTGATGCCATCCAACCCTCTCATCCTCTGTCATCCCCTGCTCCTGCCTTCAGTCTTTCCCAGCATCATGGTCTTTTCCAAGGAGTCAGTTCTTCGCATCAGGGGGCCAAAGTATTGGAGTTTCAGCTTCAGCATCAGTCCTTCCAATGAATATTCAGGGTTGATTTCCTTTAGAATGGACTGGTTGGATCTCCTTGCAGTGTCCAAGGGACTCTCAAGTCTTCTCCAACACCACAGTTCAAAAGCATCAATTCTTAGAAGGACATGTGCTCGTTTCCTCCTGCTAGAACTCCAAAATTACAACTCGCTGCTGAACAACCATCGAGAGAAAAATGTTGGATCCCACCAAAAAAAGATACCCCATGTCCAAGGGTAAAGGAGAAGGCCCAGCAGATGGTAGGAGGGACGAAGTTGCGTTCAGAATCAAACCCCATACCCACCAGGGATGCTCAGAGGGCTCAAACAAAACCTTTTGAGCACCAGGTCCTAGGGACCCCACAGAGACTGAGCCAGACCTGTGTTTGAGTGTCCTGTGGAATTACAGGTCAGCAGTGGCCTGCTGCAGGGGCAGGGGCTCTGCGTGCAGCAGACCTGGGACACATGGCGTGTGCCATAAGCCCTCTTGGAGGAGGTCGCCATGAACCATACCAAGGAGCCACCGAGCAGACGACCCACAAACTGCAGAACAATTACCCCAAAGAAATTCTCGCAGTGTTAAGAAAGTTCCAGGGCCCACAGCAGAGTTCCCAACCCAGGGATCTGGCAAAGGGACTAAGAACTCCCAGAGAATTTGACTTTGGAGACCAGTGGGATTTGACCACAAAACTTACACAGGTCTAGGGAAACAGACTCTTGGAGGGCACAAACAGAACCTTCTGTGCACCAGGACCCAGGAGAAAGGAGCAGTGACCCCACAAGAGACACCCAGACTTGCCTGCGAGTGTCCAGGAGTCTCCTGCGGAGGCGTGGGTTGGCGGTGGCCAGCTGCAGGGTTGAGGCCACTGAGTGCTGCAGTGCATGCATGACACCTTCTGAAGGAGCTCCCCATTATCTTCATCACCTCCACCATAGTTTGGTCTCAGGTCAAACAACAGGGAGGGAACACAGCCCCATTTTCAACAGAGAATTGGATTAAAGAGTTACTGAGCATGGCCCCGCCCATCAGAAAAAGACCCCGTTTCGACCCCCTACAGTCAGTCTCTCCCATCAGGAAGCTTCCATAAGCTTCTTATCCTGGTCAGAGGGCAGACAGAATGAAAACCACAGTCACAGAAAACTAGCCAAACTGATCACATGGACCACAGCCTTGTCTAACTCAATGAAACTATGAGCCGTGCCATGTAGGGCCACCCAAGAAGGATGGGTCATGGTGGAGAGTTCTGACAAAATGTGGTCCACTGGAGAAGGGAATGGCAAACCACTTCAGTATTTTTGCCTTGAGAAACCCATTAACAGTATGAAATGGCAGTTCCCAGAATATTCCAAATTAAAATGTGTATGTATTTAATGTGGACATTTCATTAAAATGTTACCAGATGTAAATAAAAGCATGTTTGGAAAACGTTGGTGTCCCCCTGTGATTTCCATCAGTGTTCCCTCCAGCCATCCCTCGCTCTGGTAGAAAGTGTGCTTGTTATGAAATTATAGGTACCCCAAATTCCCCTGGCTGCCCCTCCTGATTTCTGCCCTGCCCATACCCTGAAACCCCTAGAGCCTCCTGAATATAAACTTTCGACATTGGTGGTTTTGGTCCCTCTGCTTGGGTAGGAACAACTAGATGTCAGAGTCCCCCCCTCCCTAGGTCTGCCCCCACCCCAAGGTCACTGGGGAGACTCTGCTCTCCCTTTCACTGCTGGGTCTGGGGGTGGTTTCTGGACCTGTCCTTTAGCACCCAGTGAAAAAGCTGGACTTCCTTGAGTAAAACTGGACGGGAGAAATTCGCAGAGAGGAGGCCGAAGCTCTGTAGTTCCAGTTTTCTGAGCTTAAGGATCCAGGGAATAGGGACTGGAGAGGGAAAAGGAATAGGGAAAGAAAGGTGTTAAGGATGACATTGGGATTTTGGGCTGGTGACTGATCACACCCCCCAAACCATGGTGGCTACAGGAGCCTCCTTTCCTAACATCATTCTCCTCTAACTGAAAGTGGCTCAGCCGCGTCCGACTCTTTGCACCCCATGGACTATACGGTCCATGGAATTCTCCAGTCCAGAATACCGGAGTGGGTAGCCTTTCCCTTCTGCAAGGGATTTTCCCAATCCAGGGATCGAACCCAGGTCTCCCGCTTTGCAGACGGATTCTTTACCAGCTGAGCCACAGGGAAGCCCACTCTTCTCTTTATTTTCCACATCACATTTCTCTCCATCTGAACAGTTTTTGGGCTATTTATTGGTGGGTTTTGTTCCCCTTTCCTCGACTGTGCACCCTATGAGGGTAGGGACCACGTCTCCTTGCTCATGCCGTTTCCCCAATATGCTTGGCATACATAGGCATTCAATAAATGAACTGGTGTCTGAGCGGAACTGGTCCGAGCCGAGGCTCAGCCTCGAGAGCTACCTGTCCTTGGAGTGGGTGCTTGCTCCAACCTGGTGACCTGGAAGGACCTGCCTCAAGGAGTCACTCTCTTGGGGGCTCCAGCGCCCCAGTCCGCTCCCGGACCATGGCCAACAGCCAGGCAGCCGCTGTCCAGCGGGCCAGGAGACGGCTCACTGCGCCTGCGCCGAAGTCCTTGCCCTCCGGCTCCCACCTCCCCTTCTGGCCTCTGAGCTTGCTGCCCAGGCGCGCGCATGCGCCATCGCCCCCGCGTCGCGCGCCTCTCCTATGCGCACGCGCCGCTCTCACGCCCGCCGACGCGCCTGCGCACTGCCCGCCGCCCGCGGGTCTGGTCAGCGCTTGCGTGGTGGCGCCGGCGAGTGGGGGGGCGAGGAGGTGGAGGAGGAGGAGGAGGAGGAGGAGGAGGCGGCGGCGAGAAGATGGCGACTTCGAACAATCCGCGGAAATTCAGCGAGAAGATCGCGCTGCACAACCAGAAGCAAGCGGAGGAGACAGCGGCTTTCGAGGAGGTCATGAAGGACCTGAGCCTGACGCGGGCCGCGCGGGTAAGGGGGCTTCCCTCGCCGACCCCTCTGGGCCGGAGAGGGAGGGAGGGGGCGCGTGTCCCGCGCGAGCGCGGCGGGGGCGGGGCGCGCGGCGGGGGCGGGGCTTGGCACGGCCCAAGGAGACAGGTGTCCCCACGCCCCGGGCGTCGTGGGCGGGGACAGGTGCCCCCACATCATCGATACCTGAAGGGGTACAGGTGTCTCTCCATCACCGCTACCTGAAGTGGGGGACAGGTGTCACTCCATCACGGTTACCTGTATGAGCAGGGGCCTCTGCATCGTTACTAGTTGGAGGGAACAGGTGCCACTACATCATTGTTACCTGAGGGGGGGAAGGTGTCCCCACATTGCTACCTGCTAGGGGCTTTTATATCACTGCTCCCTAGGGGAGTGATACTGAGGTGCTTGAATTGGGTGCTGCTTGCAAGCATCACTGTTGCCTGGGAAGCTGGGATAGGTGCTCCTATATCATTGGTACCTGAAGGGGACAGCTGCCCCCTCACTCTTGCTACCTGGAAGGACAGCTGTCTCTACATCACTGCCATCTGTGCACTTACTCCCTGAGTGTTGTGGGAAGGATAGGTGCCCCTGCTTGCAGACCTGAGGTGGGATAGGTGTTTCTCCCTTTTGGATATCTGAGGGAAAGGTCTAGCGCCTCCCGTGTGGGGACCTGAGTGGGGTCAGAAGGCAGATTGGGCTCAGTCTTGGAGCTTGGAGTGGCGACAGTTGCCCCTTCCCCAATGCAGCCCATATGGTGGGGACCAGGTGTAGTTCCTCCCACAAGAACAAGGGACAGCTGGCCACAGATGGCCCCTGGCCCCTCAGGACCAGGGTGGAGGGACAGTTCTTCGTCAGATGGCGGGTGCATTTGGTGTGCAGGGGCAGGCCAGACGGCCTGCCAGCCTTGCCTGGGGAGCCGCTGTGGGCCTGGAGCAGGGGCTTGGTCGTGGCTGGGCTTGGGGGCCTGGCTCTCCTTCTGGGCCCCAGCTCTCTGGCGACCGCCGTGAAGTGCAGACTCCTTGGGTCTCGGTGGCCTCCTTTGTGGAGTGTGTCTTGCAAGCCCTTCCTGGTGGTTGAGGGAGGGGAGCATGCTTTGCACAGGTGGCAGTAAATCTCTGCTTTGATCCTGCGGAGGGATAGGACCTCCATGCTGCACCCTGGGGCCTTGGGGAGGGGTTGAGTGGGAGCTACAGACACCTGCTTCACTGGTTTCTGGATTTGGCATCTGAGTTGACTGTCCTTGGGTTTCCCTGGTGGCTCAGATGGTGAAGAATCTGCCTGCAATGCAGAGACCTGGGTTCGATTCCTCAGTTGGGAAGATCCCTGAAGGGAATGGCTATCCACTCCAGTATTCTTGCTTGGAGAATCTCATGGACTGAGAAGCCTGGCAGGCTACAGTCCATGGGGTTAGAAAGAGTCGGACCCGGCTGAGCAACTAACATTTGACTCTTCTAGGCAGATCCACTGTAGCTTTGTGATGTGAGCCTCAGTCTCTGATTCCTCGGGTGGGATTTTGGGGTGACGTTATTTTTTTTTAATAAGTTGCTTGTTTCCCTTTGAGATCTTGACCTTAAGACTAGAATGTATATCTCCATTTCCATGCATTTGTTCAGCACATATCAATTCGGTGCTCACTCTTGGGCAGGTCCTGCCTGTCCCTGCTCCAGGATGTGACTAGTGAATGAATGAATGACAGTGTGCAACCTGAGTGTCCTCCATACGTCGAGATTTCTAAGGACTGGAGCGTCCACTTCATCTTGTCTCCAGCATGCAGCATGTCCCAGCGTGCAGTAGGTGTCCAGTGTATGTGGTATGACAGGAAGAAGGGGTCACACTCATTTGTGGCAGTCGTCAGGTTTCAGCTGTAAGGTTGGAAATGAATTATTGTTGAAAACATTTCTTTAAAATAACAGCTTTTTCAAGATATAGTTTGTGTATCATATAATTTACTTATTTGAAGTGTATAGTTCAGTGGTTTTTAGTATATTTACAGAGTTGTGCCATCATCACCGCTGTCTAATTCCAGAACGTTATCATCACTCCCATAAGAAGCTCCTCACCCATTAGCAATCACTTTTCATTTGCTGCTCCCCCAGCCCCCTGGCAGCCACCAACTTTTCTGTTTTTGTGGATTTACCTGTTCTGGACATTTCATATAAATGGAATCATACAAGATGTGGCCTTTTGTGTCTGCTTTCTTTCACCCAGTGTAATGTTTTTGAGGTTCATCCACATTTTAGCATGTATTGGGAAACTTCTTTCCTTTTTATGTGCTAAGTCGCTTCAGTTGTGCCTGACTCTTTGCAACCATAGCCCGCCATGCTCCTCTGTCTGTGGGATTCTTTAGGCAAGTATACTGGAGTGGGTTGCCATGTCCTCCTCTTCCCTTTTTATGGCTGAGTAATATTCCTGGGTGTGGACAGACCACATTTGTTTATCCATTTATTGGTTGATGGATTTAGAGATTCTAAAATATTAAGTTTATTGATTTTGGCTGTGCTGGGGGTTCGTTGGGGCCCGCAGGCTCTCTAGTTGCTGTGTGTGGACTTAGCTGCCCCACGGCACGTGGGATCTTAGTTCTCTGACCAGGAATTGAACTTGCAGCCCCTGTATTGGAAGATGGCGTCTTAACCACTGGACCATCCGGGAAGTCCCTAGAAAAGCTTTTTTAAGATTTGCAGACAGCAGTTCCCTTGGCCCCCGGTAACCATTTCCCATCTCTCTGTTGGCCTCCTTTACATTGGAAGTTGGGGAGGTGGGGTGGGCTTGGGCCCTGGGCAGAGGTGAGCTTATGCTAGATTTTTACAAACAGAGCAGTGCTCTCTGTTGGGGGTAGTTCTTTCCAGGGGACATTGGGCAGTGACATTTCTGGTTGTCTCGACTGGGCGAAGAACAGCTGCTGGCATCTGATGGGTAGAGAGCAGGGGTGCCGCCCAGCACCCCACAATGCACAGTGACCTGGCTGCAGCTGTCAGCAGTGCAAGGGCCGAGAAGCCTTTGGTTTGGAGGAAACTCTGTGTGGGCAAGGAGGTGCGAGCTATGTGCCTGGGCAGATAGTTCAAAACTCTGCGCCCACCGTGGGTGGGCCTTTGCCTGCCCCTGAGGCTGGGCTGGCAGGCTGGTTCCCGCCTGTTCCTGGGACTGCCTGTGGCGCTCGGCGCGGCTGCGGCGGTGGCGCGGGGGAGCTAGCCTGCTTGGGGCGGGCCTCCTGCTGCACGGCCCCCGGCCGCCTCCTCCCGGTCAGCCCGTCCGTCCCGGAGCGAGCGGCGCCACTCGTGTCGACGTTTGTCTGCTTGTGGTCTTCTGTGGTGATGGGTGTGCCCACCGAGCCTCCTCCTGTGACAGGGTGGTCAGCAGATATTGAGCCTGGGGGCCCATCCGTGCTGTCACGTTACTTGGGGCAGGGACCCCAAGGGCTAGGTCGGGTTGGGGGATGGGGAGTGAGGTCCCCTTGCGAGTAGCAGGGTAGAGGGGTGAGTGCGTGAACCTTCCTTCCTCATCCGTGGACTTGGGCAGCCTGATGTGCAGGGAGGGCTGTGACACTCTACTGTGTGACTTGGGGCGGGTTTCTTAACCTCTCTGGGCCTCAGAATCCTGATCTGTGCTTACTCCACAAAATGACATTTTTACTTGCCCAGCATATCCCAGAGACAGTGCTAGGTACTAGGGTGGTTGCTGTTCAGTAGCTAAGTCTTGTCCAGCTCTCTGCGGCCCCAAGGACTGCAGCACACCAGGGTTCCTTGTCCTTCACTAGTCTCCACTATCTTCACTCATGTCCATTGAGTCGGTGATGCCATCCAGCCATCTCATCCTCTGTCGCCCCCTTCTCCTCCTGCCTTCAGTCTTTCCCAGCATCAGGGTCTTTTCCAAGGAGTCAACTCTTTGCATCACGTGGCCAAAATATTGGAGCTTCAGCTTCCAGTGAATATTCAGGGTTGATTTCCTTTAGGATTGACTGGTATGATCTCCTTGCTGTCCAAGGGACTCTCAGGAGTCTTCCCCAGCATGCACCACAGTGGAGCCAGCAGCATATTGAGGCATGTGAGGACCATGTTCTTGGAGAGGCAGCATGGTTTTAGCATGGGACGGGAGAGACTTGCTCCAAATAAACAAGGCAGATGCTCTCAGAGAGAAGCAAATCCGTGTGCTAGGAATGGCTAGGGTGGGAGGCTGACGCTTGGACAGTGAGACAGAGCCCCCATGCTGGGGAGGGTTGTCCCTTGTGAGGGAGGCAGGTGCAGAGACCCCGAGGTGAGAAGGGCTTGGCACGGTTGAAGCTGCATGTTGAGAGAGAGGAGAGGTGAAACCGGGAAGATTTGCGATGGTCGGTGGCCTGGTCCTTTGCTTGTTTTTGTAGCAGCTTTATTGAGATATCATTCCCAATATGTTCCAACCAGTCATTGAAGCTGTACCATCCAGTGGTTTTTACCATATACACAGAGTTATATAACCATCACCTGTCGACTTCAGAACATTTTCATCACCCCAGAGAGAAACCCCGTCCCTGGGACTTGACTGGCTTTCCAGTGGGTGGGACTCCACACTTCTAGTGTGGGGGGCACAGGTTCAGTCCCTGGTCAGGAAACTAGGATCCCACATGCTGCTTGGCACAGCCAAAAAATGAAAATAACAATGAGAATAATAAAATATTAAGAAAGAAATACTTAGGGAAAAAAAAAGAAACCTCCGTCCCCATTAACAGTCACTCCCCAAGCCCCCGGCGACCACTGATGTGTTCTCCATCCCTGTGGGTTTGCATGTCCTGGACATTTCAGAGAAATGGGATCATGCAAGATGTGGCCTTATATGTCTGATGTCTCAGACATAAACTCAGTATGTTTCTGAGGTTCATCCATGTTGTAGGGTGTATCAGTCCTTCCTTCCCTTTTAAAACATAGTGGTTAAACATACAAAACATACATGTACCATCTTCACCGTCATGAACAGTTCGGTGGTGTTACGTGCTTTCTCCATCATCTTGCTTTATTACTCTTTTCTAAAAAATTATCCATTTCTGGCCGCACCGGCTGCTCGCTACGGAGTGTGGCTTCTTGCCCTGGTGGTTTCTCTTGTTTTGGAGCCTGGGCTCTAGGCGCGGGGCTTCAGGCGTTGTGGTACACGGGCCTCGTTGCTCCGCAGCATGTGGGATCTTTCAGGACCAGGGATCAGGCCCGTGTGCCCTCACTGGCAGGCGAATTCTTCGCCACTGGAACACCAGGGCAGCCCCGCCTCCTTCCTCTTTAAGGTGGATGACACTCCACTGTGTGGAGACACCACGTTTTGAGCGCCTGTTCATTCACCAGGGGACGCCTGGGCTGCCCCCGCCTTTTTTGGCCATTGTGAGTAGTGCTGCCGTGGGCGTTCCTGTCCGATGGCCTGTATAGACACAGGTCTTCCTTTCCACTGAGTGTCTGTGCCACAGAGTAGAGTTGCTCAGTCAAGTGGTAACTCTCCACTTGATCATTTAAGGATGCTTCGTGTCTTACCAAGATGGCCAAGAACTGAATGGGCAGGAGAGGTGAGAAAGGAAACAGGCAGATGGTGAGAGGCCGCTGTTAGCCTTGGGTTGGAGGATGGAGAAGGTGGCCATGGCAGTGACCCAGAACAGTGGGTATGAGTGATATTTTGGCAGCAGAGGTGACTGAATGTGTGGGTGGATCGGATGTGGGAGGTGAGGGCAAGGGATGCGGGCGAGTCGCCCAGTTGCCAGCGGCTCAGGACACAGGAGGCTCTGCCTGTGACCGATCACCGAACATCCCAGGGAGCAGCGCCTGGGCCAGGAAAAGCCTTCCTGCAAAGCGGTCCATGGGGACCCGGCTGGGGCTGCTGGCTCTCGCTGTGCCGAAGGCGGGCGTTCTCTGGGTCCTACCCTATGACGGGGGTGGCTCTGCACAGGCTGTTGGGAAACCAGGCCCCTGGGCCGCAGCCACAGCGCAGTGGTGTCTTGGGTTAGCTGAGCGTAGAGGCCGCCCCCAGTCCTGGCCTCCGTCCTGGCTTTGGCACTGTTTGCCTCTGTGCCGGCTGCTTCGAGTGTCTGGTGCCATCTGCAGCCTTGACACACACACGCATGCACGCAGGACTCGCCGAGCTGCTCTGTGGAGAGGATGGGATGCACCGTCGCCCGCCTCCAGAAGGCCCCGGCTGTCTCCGTGCTCTCCAGCTTGTGAGCTGCCTGCCCAGTAGTGGGTGGAATGGGGGCCTTGAAGAAGATAGGCCCCATCCTGCCCTCCAGAACGTGTGAAGTGAAGTGTTAGTCACTCAGTCGTGGCTGACTGTTTGTGACCCCATGGACTATAGCCTGCCAAGCTCCTGTGTCCATGGGATTCTCCAGGCAAGAATACTGGAGTGGGTTGCCATGCCCTCCTCCATGGGATGGTCCTGACCCAGGGATGGAACCCACGTCTCCTGCATTGTGGGAGGATTCTTTACTGTCTGAGCCACCAGCAGAGCCCAGTAACCTTTGAGTATGACCGATTTCTGAAAAAAGTCTCTGCAGATGTGAGTAGGGTAAAGATCTTTAGATGAGCTTGTCCTGAATTTAGGGTGATCGGATGACTGGCACCCTCATGAAAAGAGGAGAAGACACAGACTCACTTGGGAGAGGCCGTGCATGATGGAGGCAGAGATTGGAGTGTTGCAGCCATGAGCCACGGATGCGTGGAGCCCCCAGAAGCTGAAAGAGGCAAGACAGGATCCTCCAGAGGGATTGTGGCCCTGCTGGCACCTCGATTCTGGGTGTCTGGCCTCCAGAATTGTGTAAAAATAAATTCCTCTTGTTTTATGCCCCTGCCTTCCCCCCGCCGGCAGTCGTTTATGATGGCAGCCCCAGGACACCTTTCCCTGGGCTGCAGAGTCTGAGTACCTTGCGGAAGCCGCCTTGAGGCAGTGGGCCTTACGGGTCACCTGCAGACGTGCACACTTGTCTTTCTCTGGCAGCTCACTCGGTCATGTTTTCCTCAAGTGGACCTGTCATTTCACCCGTTGTCAGCAACTGGGGCCTCTCACTCTGAACTGGGCCTGGCGGTGATAGTGGACAAGCCGGAAAGACAACAGCAGGAGCGTGGGCCCTAGGGCAGGAGGGGCGTCGAGTAGCAGGTGGGATTTAGTTCCCTGACCAGGCATCGAACCTGTGCCCTCTGCATTGGAAGAGCGGAGTCTTAACTGCTGGACAGGCAGGGAAGTCCCAGGAGAGGGCATCTTGTTGTCAAGGAGCTGACCAAGAGTGCAGTCAGAGTGGGGTAGGGGATGGGAATTCCCTGGCAGTTCAGTGGTTAAGATTCTATGAGCTTTCACTGCCGAGGGCCTGGGTTCAATCCCTGGTTGGGGAATTAAGATCCTGCAAGCTGCCCAGCATAGCCAAAAAATAAATAAATAAATAAATATTAGAGTGTGGCAAGGGTGCAGGATGAGGATTTTGGGTGGGTGGGTCATGTTTGCTCTTTGCAGGCTTTGTTCCTGCTCCATGCTGGGCACTGGGTGGTTTTTGCTCACCCCCTCCCGCCCCCTCTGCCAGCCCACAGAGAAGAGGTGTCTTCTTTGCCTGTGGGCCAGTGGGGCAACTGAGGGCCAGAGCTGCATCCCACTTGGGAAGAGACAGGACTGGTGTTCAGCCCTGGGATGAGCATGTACGTTATGTCTGAAACAAGGACAGAAAACGTTTCCCAGAAACTGGAACGTTCTGTTGCTCACAAGAGTCTGCTTGGCCCCACATGGGCCATGGTTTCTCTGAAAGATGACTGAGTTTCTCCAGCCACACCCATATTTTTCTTTTGACTTGGACCCTGGAATCCATATTTCCTGCCATTAATTGTTCTTGTCTTGAAGGCAGCAGCCTTGGGACACCATGACATACTCCTTTGTGCAAGGCCTACGGCTCTTCTCCCTGTGAAAGCCACAGTCCATATCAGGCTGGTTGCCAAAGTCTCTGTGGCTGACACGGGACACACTTCTAGATAAATTTGTCCAGTGGTCATCTGGAAGGAGGCTGTCTTTGGGGAGCCCTGGTTCTGATCTGACCTTTCCACTCACACACCCTCAGAGGACTGATGAGTGGCGGCCCTGCCCGTCTGGGGTCCTGTGTAGAGAACCCTTCTGAAGCTCGTGGCCAGCCCAGGGCCTCAGAACTGTGCACAGTAGTGACTTTTTTTTTTTAAATAAAAACTGTGAAACAAAACAAAACTGTAGTGGCCCTTGCCTTCTTCTTTTTAAATATGTATATATTTTTAATTTAGTTAGTTAGCTGGCTTTGCCGGGTCCTAGTCGTGGCACTTGGGATCCTCAGTCTTTGCTGCAGTGCGTGGGATCTTTAACTGTGGCGTGTGAACTCTTAGTTGTGGCATGTGGGATCCAGTTCCCCGACCAGGAATCGAACTCAGGCCCCCTGCACTGGGAGTTCGGAGCCTTAGCCAGGGGACCACCAGGGAAGTCCCAGAGTGACCTTAAAAAAAAAAAAAATCCTGAAAAAAAATCGAGGTGAAATTCACATGAAATGAACCACTTTAATGTACATTTCGGTGGCATTTAGGACATTCGCAGTGCTGTGCAGCCATCACCTCTTTCTAGTTGCAGAGCCTTCCCGTCACCCCAGGAGGAAATCCTGTCCCCATGAGCAGTCACTCCCCAGCCTCCCCTCCCCCAGCCCCTAGGAACCGCTAATCTGCCTTCTGTCTCTGTGGATTGGCCCTCTGGACATTTCATGGAAACGAGTTCTTGCAGCACGTGGCTTTTCCTGTCTGGCTGCTTTCACTCACTGTGATGTTTCTGAGGTTTCTGCACACTGTAGCTTGTGTCGGAGGGTCATTCCTTTCTGTGGTCACATGACGATTCAGCCATGTGGGTGGACCACCCTTAGCTTGTCTGCTACCTGTTAGTGGGTATGTGGCCTGTTTCCACTTTCTCACGGTCACGAATGGCGCTGCTGTGAACCTGTGTGTGTGTAAGTGTTTGCACAAGCCCCTGTTTTTACCTTGTGGGCATATCCCTGAAAGTTCGATTGCCTGATTTACTGATTGACTAGATGGTAGCCGACGGGCAGGGTATGTAGTGCTAGGAGGACCCATGTGCTGGGGGTAATCCAGGAATGCTTCCTGGACCTGCAGTAGGTGTGGAGCCAGACATGTCTGTGGCTGGGTGAGGGTCAGGCATGGGCGCCCAGGGCCTAGTTCCAAGGCCAGGCCACCTTCTCATTTCCTTGACTGGGACCCACTGTTAGAAATTTGTGTTTCGGGACATACCAGCAGCCACTACCAAACATACAATTGACAGTTTTCTCCAAGGAGCCCAGCCCTCCCTGTGTGTATGGAAAATTAATATAATTGGGTCCCTTCTGTTTATTAGAAAATGCCAGCAGGGACCCACTAAATTGATTTAATAACCTGTTAATCTAGGGTTCGACAAGCTATGCCTGTTTTTTGTAAAGAAAGTTTTATTAGGACATGGCCACGCCCATTCATTTATACCTTGTTCGTGGCAGTGGAATCATTGCTGCGGAGGCCTGTTGACCTGCGGAGGTGCGGATAGCTACCATGTGTCCCTTCAGAGGAGTTTGTTGACCCTGGGCCAATGCGTCTCACCCACAGTTTGAGCCCCACTGAGCTAGAGCAACGAGGAAGGTTGAGAAGGCAGTGAGCAGTGGTTCTGCCACTCTTGGGGGTTGCTGAACCACCTCAGAGCTGAAGGATGCAGATTCCTGGGCTCCCCCAAGATGCTGTTTTTGCAGGTTCGGGTGGGGCCCCGAGTTCTGAGTGGGGGTCTGAGGACCCTGCCACGCAGGCCTTGCTGGGAGGCCCAGGCAGCGGGCTCACCAGGGCTTTGCCAGGCCGGGGGAGACGGCTGGCCTCCATCGCATGGGCGAGCGGGCTGTCTGGCCTCGGTGAGTGCTGTGGTGGTCACGTGGTCCATGCGGCCAGGGAGGGTCTGCCATCACTTCCTAAGGCTGGCCTGGGCGCAGTGTCGGGTGCCTCTTCTTGACACCGTGGGCCTTCTAGTCCTGGTTGGGGGTACAGGGTTGCTCAGGTTACTCCGGGCCTGAGCAGGCCCGCTGCGGAGGTCATGGAAGGCTGTGTGCTGGCCCTCCTCTGCCGTCCCTGGCACCGGGAGCATCCCGGTTTCAGCTCGGTGGTGTGGTCTCCCTTCCGTGCAGTCCCATGAGAGGGTCGGGATGCAGAGTCCTTGGTGTTGGGCATTTCTTTTTAAACAGGGACCTTTTAGAAAATGTCACGTGCATGTCGGGGCTGGGTCTGGCCTGGGGAGAGACTGACCTGACCGCAGTGGTGTGTCTGTTAATCGCTCAGTCGTGTCTTAACTCTTTGCAACCCCATGGACTGTAGCCCGCCAGGCTCCTCTGTCCATAGGGTTCTCCAGGCAAGAATACTGGAGTGGGTTGCCATTTCCTTCTCCAGGGGATCTTCCCGCCCCAGGGATGGAGGCTGGGTCTCCTACATGGCAGGCAGATCCTTTACCGTCCGAGCCACCAGGGAAGCCCAGTGGGAGCTCACTGGTGGGAGGCATAGAAACGGGTCCCGCAGGGTGCGTGCTCTGGCCGGCTCTGCCTCGGGGGGTGTTTGGTCACCTCTGGGGGCGTTTCGGGTGGTCGTGGCTCGGGGCAGGGTGTGCACCTGGACCGTGGTGGGTGGAGGTCGGGGGTGCTGCTCCGCACAGGGCACCACCCACGAGGCCCCTGATGCCAGCGGCGCTCAGGCGGAGAAGCCCTGCTCCTGCGTCCCCCATGCCAGGGCTGTGCAGGTGTGAAGGGGTTGGTGGAGGCCCCTGGTTCCCTGAGGTGCACACTCCAAACCTGGCGCCCTGACAGCACCCTAGGCGGCCGATGGCCTCTTCTGGGTTTATGGAGCGGCTCAGGGAGCGAAGGTCACAGAGCATTAGAGGCGGGAGAGCTGGGATTTGACCCCAGTCGGACAGACCCAGGCCCCAAATGTTTTCTTTTTTTTTGCCACACCTTGCAGCACGTGGGATCCTAGTTTCCCGACCAGGAATCACTTATCCCAACCCCCGCAACATTGGGAGCACAGTCCCAACCCCTGGACCGCCAGGGAAGTCCCCCACCCCCTTACACGTTTTCTCCTGTCTCACGTGGCTCTGGGTGTTGGCCCACTGCTCCAGGCAGGGCAGAACCTTCCAGGCTGCTGGAACCCTGTGTGTGGAGGGGACGGCTGAGGACTCTGCACGGGCAGAGGGCCTGGGCCGAAGGCACGGGCGAGGGGGGAAGAGGACCCCAGGCCAGGCCCTGTGGGTGGGCCGTGGAGTGTTATGGGAGTTTCCAGCAGGATGGCGACATGAGCGACACGAGGGTGTGGGAGTATGAGGGGCCAGACTTGCTGGAGCCCGGGTGCGAATGCCCAGCGACTTGTCGCGGTCCTTCCGAGATGAGCCCGTGGTTTCCCCGGGTGCACAGAGGAGGAGCCAGGGCCTGGCAGGGGACTGGGCGGTTTGCTGGGTATGGAGGTGCTGGGATCGACCCTGTGTCTGTGGCTCACATTTTTCTTAAGGCAGCCACTGAAGACTCTTCTCCAAGGCTGAGCTTCGAGTCATATCCATCTGTTGAGGACTGTGGAGGTCTCCCCTGGTTTTTTGCAAATCAGGGGTTCATTGTGTTCCCGAGGAGGAAGCCCCAGCTATGCTTGATTTCCATCTGGCAAATAATAAATATTGACTCTGACTCCTCGGCCTGGGAGGCTCGCGGGGGCTCCCTGTGCCTGGCCCGCTCTGCGTCCGTCTCCGCGGCCCCTGCAGCAGGGAGGGGTGCAGCACCCTGGACTTGGTCATGGTGAGGACAGAGGGCTGGCCAATTTGGGGCAGTTCAGAGGGAATAATGGGGGCTTCCGTCTGTGGCTCAGCAGTGAGAATCTGCCTGCAGTGCAGGAGATGTGGGTTTGATGCCTGGGTTGGGAAGACCCCCTAGAAAAGGGAATGGCAACCCACTCCAGTACTCTTGCCTGGGAAATCCCATGGACAGAGGAGCCTGGCAGAGCTACAGCCCACGGGGTTGCAGAGAGTCGGACCACAACAAAAGAGGTAATGATGACAGGATTTATTCAGAGGTGAGCAGCAAGGAGAGTGAGGTGAGGCCGCTCCAGCTGTGATGGGGGAGCCGGCGAGAAGGGGGCGGGGATGGGTGAGTCTCGGCTCACCTTGGAGCTCCTTGGATGGGTTTGCCCTGCGTTTCTGGCTGGAGTGTCTCTGATCCCCTCTCCTCGCCTCCCCGCCTCCACCACATCCAGCCCTGTCCCAGAGCACGGGGTCTGCCCTGCCCCGGCCAGGTGTGGCTCTGGCACTGCTGGCTGGCTGGGGGTCCAGGTGCGCAAACAAGGAAGCCACCGCATGCCTCGTGGGCCAAGGATTCAGAGAGAGTCAATATTTATTATTTGCCAGATGGAAGTGAAGCGTAGCCGGGGCTTCCTCCTCAGGGTTCTCAGCTGGGCACAGAGGAGAGAAAACGCCTGGGATGGCAGTGGCGAGGGTGTGGAGTGGGCCTGCCTCCTCCCGGGTGAGTTTAGACCTGGGGGTCACGGTGCTGTCTGCCTCACAGGATCGTGGTGAGACTGAGGTGGGTTAACCCATGGAGTGTGTCCGGAATGGGACTTGCACATAGGCGCTCACTGTGCGCTTGCTGTCGCTGAGATTCTGGAGGCGTGTGCGTGGGGAATGCATGGCAGCACTCAGCGGGCACTGGGTGGTCCAAAGACAGGCATGCAGGAGGCGCTTGGCTCGTGCTCAGCAGGTACACAGCGTGCTCAGCAGGTGCTCCGCAGGCAGTAGTGGACAACCAATGGGCATGTAGCAGGCCCTCAGCAGACGCACAGGGTGTGCCCAGCAGGTGCCCAGCAGGCACTTGGCAGCGGGCAGATAAGACTCAGCCGGCCCCGAGTGGGGATTCCACAGGCACTGAGCAGACACTGGACTGTGACCTCCCCGAGGGCAGGCCTATCACTAGTTCATTCTGGAATCTTCTTGGTGCAGGTGTCCTCTGAAAGGGCCAGCTTCCCACCACACCATCCGGCTTCTCCCCTTAAGTTGTGGGAATGTGGCGTGAGGTCCTGTTTCTCCCAAGGAATGTCTGTGTACCAAGGGTGAGGGGCCACGGAGCCAGGCGGTTAGTGAGGTCTTCCCGGAACTCCAGTGTTTCTGCAGTTTGAGGGAGAAACCTGGAGTTTGTGTTGACCGTGTACGATGTATTAGGGGTGGACTGGCAGACCCCCGTGGGCACTGAGGGAGGGCCTGGGGCAGTATGGTGCCTGTTTGACCCTGGGTTGGGGGACATGGGACGCACTGGGCCCCCAGTGAGGTCTCCAGGCAGGGGCCAGGGCTTGGACTGGAACGTCGATTCATTCAGTTAGTATTCATTGGGCACCTACTTAGTACTGGGCCTGGGGGATACGCTACAGAACAAGTCACCTGGAATCCCTGCCCCAGGGAGGAACCATGCCAGCAGCTAGCTGGTCCCCGCCCTGAGGTCATGGCTGTGCAAGGGAAATGGGCTGGGAGTGGGGGCCCTCCGGGGGAGATGGCATTCAGGCTGAGCCGCAGGGCACAAGAGTGAGCCGTGGAGGTGGGTGAGGCCTGTTTTTAGGGAGAGTCTGGCCCACCTGCGGGCGCTGTGTCATGAGCCCCCGTGATGGGTCAGAGTCTGGTGGCGGGGTGTTGCAGGAGGGCGGTGAGCAGGCCACCAGATGGGGACGGGCCTGAGGAGAGTGAGGGCAGAGGCTGCAGGGGCCTGGGAGGGCCCTGCGTGCTAGGGAACGAACACCCAGCTCCTTCCAGACCAGGACTTGCTGACTTGGCAAAAGTTCTTTCACCCAAGAATCAGGAAGCTGGTTCCCAAGGGGGCTGACGGGGGAGGTTTATATGAAATTGCTTTCCCGTCATGTTCCGGTGGCCCCTGTAATGAGGAAAGGCATTTCCACAACAGATAAGAGGCTTGAGTCCTGATTTCATATGTGAAATGCCTTCTTCTCTATTGGGCGGTCCCATGCTGACAGCCCAGAGCTCACAAGGGTTTCATCCCAATGCCGGGGCCTGGCCTTCTCTCTAGAGGGGTGAGTCTCTGTTGTGGACAGATCTTTTCCCCCGATGGCTGTGGAGCATTTGAGCCTCCATCCCTGGTTCCAGCCTCCTGAGCTGCCCTGCTCCTGCAAGGATGCTCACCCAGGGAGAAGCTCCAGGAGAGTTTTTGCAGACTGCCCTTCCTGGCCAGCTGGGCTTGCAGGGATGCTCTCTGTCATGTTTTTTGTTTTTTTAAATAAAAAAAGAAATTGCTTATATATCAAAACTTTGATGAGAATTGAAAACAGAAAACCCTGAGCACTTTGTTTGCCTCTGTGCATCTGACGCAGCTCACCTGGGTGCAGAGGGTGGTTGGGTGCGTGCCAGCTGGTCCTTCGCCCGGAAGTCTCAGGGAGGAAGTGTCGACCTAGCCAGGCAGAGTGCCCAGGGCTGGCTCTGCAGGGCTGGCTAGTCCTCGGGCTGGGGACACGGGGAGGCGGAGCATGCCCCACCAAGACTGAGAGCCGCCCGCCCTGCCGGAGCCTCTGAGGGGCTGCTGTGCCCTGGTCCAAGCTGACTGAAGAGCCTCTTCCACTTTAGAGGTCAAGTTCAGTGTTTCTCAAGTGACTTGGAGACAAAAGCCTGGCGGCCCTCCTCCATGGGTCCTTTTGCACCTGGGAGCCCTGTGCTGTTTTGATCGCTTCTGTTGTCCCTGGCGGGAGGGCTTTGATGGCTGTAATTAGGATGGGAGCAGCTCGTTACATCATCACAGACTCAGTGCACAGCCTCCAGAGAGCTTTATGGGGCCAGTGGCCTTGGTGCCGGGGAGATGCTCATTTCGTCCCTGTAGGCTCAGCGCATGCAGAGGAAGGAGCCCTGAGGGTCAGTAACGGGCCTGCGGGGATGGAGGGGGTCACTTGTGCCCAAGAGCCCATTTTCTCCTTCCCCATGCAAGGCTAAAGTGGCTTTTCTTGTGGCTCAAAGCCCTGCCTCTGCTGGCTTCCCCCAGATGACACCCCCTCTTGTGCCTCAGTTTCCCACGTGTAGAGTTGTACAGGTTGGATGACGTGCCCACCCGAAGCACTTGACCTCACACCTCATGGGCACCAGGGTGACCCGGGGGGCAGCCGTGAGGGCAGGGTCTTGCCCTTTGCCCCCACGTGCCCTGACTAGACACATGACAGTTGCCAAGAAACAACTTAGAAGCTCTCTATTCAGTTTTACTGGGGAGGGGGCTTTCATTTCTTTTCACATTTGAGAGTCTGATTTTGTGTTGTTTGTTTTTAAAGGATTTATTTATTGATCTGTGTCAGGGCTTAGTTGCTCCATGGCTTGTGGGATCTCAGTTTCCTGAGATGAAGCCCCAGACCCCTGCATCGCCAGGGGGATTCTGTATATACAGCTTCAGTCTTGGCCGCGCTGGGTCTTCCTTGCTGTGCGCAGGCGCTCTGCAGTTGCGGCCAGCGGGGGCTGCTCTTGGTCGCGGCGCACCGGCCTCTGACTGCGGCGCTTCTCTTGCTGCGGAGCATGGACGTTCGGGCCTCGGTGGTTGCAACGCTCAGGCTCCGGCATGTGGGCTCAGCAGTTGTGGTACACAGGCTCGGTTGCCCCGTGGCACACGGGATCTTCCCAGACTGAGGATCGAACTCTGTGTCCCCTGCATTGGCAGGCGGATTCTTTTAACCACTAGAGCAGCAGGGAGGTCCTCTGTTCTCATATTAAACACTTGCTGTCTTTATGAATTTGACTGCTCTAGAGACCTCATGTAAGTGGACTGACTCGTAATGTTTGTTTTTTTTCTGACTGGCTTGTTTTCACTTAGGATAATGTCCTCACAGTTCATCCATGGTGTAGTACTGTGTGTCAGAATTTCCTTTCTTTTCAAAGTTGAATAATATTTCATTGTATGAATGGACCTCATTTGTTTATCCGTTCATTCTTCGGTGGACTCTTGGGTCACTTGCACCTTTTGGCCATGGTGTGTAATGCTGCTGTGAACACTAATGTACAAATGTCTGCTCCCATTTTGGGGGGGTCATATACCCAAAAGCAGGATCGCTGAGTAATGTGGTCACGTGGTGTTTCTTTTTTTGGAGAACGTCCATGCTGTTTTCTACAGGGGCTGTGCCTTCCTGCCAGCAGGGCACAGGGGTCCAGTTGTCTCACACCCTCACCACCACTTTCTGTTATGTAGCTTTTTGATTACAGCCATCCTGTGGGTGTGAGGTGGTATCTCATTGTGGTTTTGACTTGCGTCTGCCTAATGATTGGTAATGCTGAACATCTACACCTGGGTGCAGAGGGTGGTTGGGTGCGTGCCAGCTGGTCCTTCGCCCGGAAGTCTCAGGGAGGAAGTGTCGACCTAGCCAGGCAGAGTGCCCAGGGCTGGCTCTGCAGGGCTGGCTAGTCCTCGGGCTGGGGACACGGGGAGGCGGAGCATGCCCCACCAAGACTGAGAGCCGCCCGCCCTGCCGGAGCCTCTGAGGGGCTGCTGTGCCCTGGTCCAAGCTGACTGAAGAGCCTCTTCCACTTTAGAGGTCAAGTTCAGTGTTTCTCAAGTGACTTGGAGACAAAAGCCTGGCGGCCCTCCTCCATGGGTCCTTTTGCACCTGGGAGCCCTGTGCTGTTTTGATCGCTTCTGTTGTCCCTGGCGGGAGGGCTTTGATGGCTGTAATTAGGATGGGAGCAGCTCGTTACATCATCACAGACTCAGTGCACAGCCTCCAGAGAGCTTTATGGGGCCAGTGGCCTTGGTGCCGGGGAGATGCTCATTTCGTCCCTGTAGGCTCAGCGCATGCAGAGGAAGGAGCCCTGAGGGTCAGTAACGGGCCTGCGGGGATGGAGGGGGTCACTTGTGCCCAAGAGCCCATTTTCTCCTTCCCCATGCAAGGCTAAAGTGGCTTTTCTTGTGGCTCAAAGCCCTGCCTCTGCTGGCTTCCCCCAGATGACACCCCCTCTTGTGCCTCAGTTTCCCACGTGTAGAGTTGTACAGGTTGGATGACGTGCCCACCCGAAGCACTTGACCTCACACCTCATGGGCACCAGGGTGACCCGGGGGGCAGCCGTGAGGGCAGGGTCTTGCCCTTTGCCCCCACGTGCCCTGACTAGACACATGACAGTTGCCAAGAAACAACTTAGAAGCTCTCTATTCAGTTTTACTGGGGAGGGGGCTTTCATTTCTTTTCACATTTGAGAGTCTGATTTTGTGTTGTTTGTTTTTAAAGGATTTATTTATTGATCTGTGTCAGGGCTTAGTTGCTCCATGGCTTGTGGGATCTCAGTTTCCTGAGATGAAGCCCCAGACCCCTGCATCGCCAGGGGGATTCTGTATATACAGCTTCAGTCTTGGCCGCGCTGGGTCTTCCTTGCTGTGCGCAGGCGCTCTGCAGTTGCGGCCAGCGGGGGCTGCTCTTGGTCGCGGCGCACCGGCCTCTGACTGCGGCGCTTCTCTTGCTGCGGAGCATGGACGTTCGGGCCTCGGTGGTTGCAACGCTCAGGCTCCGGCATGTGGGCTCAGCAGTTGTGGTACACAGGCTCGGTTGCCCCGTGGCACACGGGATCTTCCCAGACTGAGGATCGAACTCTGTGTCCCCTGCATTGGCAGGCGGATTCTTTTAACCACTAGAGCAGCAGGGAGGTCCTCTGTTCTCATATTAAACACTTGCTGTCTTTATGAATTTGACTGCTCTAGAGACCTCATGTAAGTGGACTGACTCGTAATGTTTGTTTTTTTTCTGACTGGCTTGTTTTCACTTAGGATAATGTCCTCACAGTTCATCCATGGTGTAGTACTGTGTGTCAGAATTTCCTTTCTTTTCAAAGTTGAATAATATTTCATTGTATGAATGGACCTCATTTGTTTATCCGTTCATTCTTCGGTGGACTCTTGGGTCACTTGCACCTTTTGGCCATGGTGTGTAATGCTGCTGTGAACACTAATGTACAAATGTCTGCTCCCATTTTGGGGGGGTCATATACCCAAAAGCAGGATCGCTGAGTAATGTGGTCACGTGGTGTTTCTTTTTTTGGAGAACGTCCATGCTGTTTTCTACAGGGGCTGTGCCTTCCTGCCAGCAGGGCACAGGGGTCCAGTTGTCTCACACCCTCACCACCACTTTCTGTTATGTAGCTTTTTGATTACAGCCATCCTGTGGGTGTGAGGTGGTATCTCATTGTGGTTTTGACTTGCGTCTGCCTAATGATTGGTAATGCTGAACATCTTTTCATGCACATGTTGGCCATTTGTATGTTTTCTTTGGAGAGATATCTATTTGGGTCCTCTGCCCTTTTTTTTTTTTTTTAATGTAAGTTTTAAGTGTACAGCATTCTTGTTCATTGCTGCGTTCACGGCATAGTGATGCCCAGCACAGGTCGCTACCGTCCGTCACCACAGTTGACCCCTTCACCCATTTGTCCACCTCATCCCCTTCCTTCTCCCTCTGGAAATCGCTAATCATTTCTCTATCTATGAGTTTTTGTTTTGTTTGTTCATTTTTTTTTTTTTAAGATTCCAGATACGAGTGAAATCATCCAGTATTTGTTTTTTTTTTCAATCTGACTCATTTAACATAGCGTAACACTCGTATCCATCTATGTTGTCTCAAATGGTGGGACTTCATTCTTCTTTATGGCTGAGTAGTGCTGTGTATGTATGTATAAATGCATATATATAAAACACGTTCTTTATCCGTTTTTCCATCGATGGGCACTCAGAGTGTTCCCGTATCTTGGCCATTGTAAATAGTGCGGAAATGAACATAAGAAGACGTATATCTTCAAATTCTTTGTGTGTGTGTGTGTGTTACTTTGCCAGTTTTTGAATTAAGTTGTTTTTTGCTGTTGAGTTTGAGAGTTCCCTGTATATATTCTGAGTATTAATCCCTATCAGATACTTGATTTGCAAGCATTTTCTCACATTCCATGGGAATGGGGCCTTTTCACTCTGTTGATGGTGTCCTTTGATACACAAATGTTTTCAATTTTGGCAAAGTCCAATTTATATATATTTTTCTTTTGTTGACTGTGCTTTTGGTGTCATAGCCAAGAAGTCATTGCCAAATCTAACGTTATGAGACTTTTCCTCTGCTTTCTTTGGAGTCTTACATTTTATAGTTTTTGTTATAAAGTTATAGTTTTATAGTTTTAGCTTTAGGTCTGGAATCCATGTTGAGTTAATTTCTGTATATGATATAAGGATTGGTTTAGCCTCAGTTTTTTTTTGCATGTGAACATCCAGTTTTCCCAGCACCATTTGTTGAAAAGACTGTTCTTTCCTTATTGAACGTTCTTGGCAACCTTGTCAAAAATCATTTGACCGTATACGCGAGAGCTTATTTCTGGGCTCTCTCTTCTGTTGCGTTGGTGAATATGTCTCTGTGTCAGTATCACACTGTCTTGGTTCTTGTAGTTTTGCAGCAAGTTTCAAAATCAGGAGACTCCCCTGGTGGTCCAGTGGCTAAGACTGTGTTCCCAATGCAGGGGGTCCAGGTCTGACCCCTGGTCAGGGAACTAGATCCCACATGCCCCATCTAAAGATTTCTCATCAGCAGTGAAGGTCAAAGATCCCTAAAACGGCCAGATGAACAAATGTGTGTGTGTGTGTTATCCATTCAGCCGTGTCCGGCTGTTTGCGACCCCATGGACCAGCCCGCCAGGCTCCTTTGTCCATGGGATTCTCCAGGCAAGAATAATACTGAAGTAGGTAGCCATTCCCTTCTCCAGGGAATCTTCCTGACCCAGGGGTTGAACCCAGGTCTCCTTCATTGCAGGCGGATTCTTTACTATCTGAGCCACCAGGGAAGCCCCAAATAAATAAATAATTCTTTAAAAAAAAGAGAAAGAAATCAGGAAGTGTGAGTCCTCCAACTTTGTTCTTCTTTTTAAAGATGCTCTTGGCTATTTGGGGTCTCTTGAGATTCCATATGAATGTTAGAGTGGATTTTTCTATTTCTGCCAAAAACATTGTTGAGATTTTTATACGGGTTGCATTGACTCTGAAGGTTGCTTTGGGTATGGTTTAGGTTGCCATCCTAACAGTATGAGGTTCTACTCCCCTTCTGCCGGCTGTGTGACCCAGGACAATCACATAACTGGCCCTGTCAGTTTCCCCATCGCCACCCCTCAGATGTGCTGTGGAGGGGGTCAACCCTGTCAGCGTGTGAATAGCCATGAGGACTGTTTCTGCACACACTGTGCCTGCTGATTGCCCTGAGGAGCTACTGACGGAGAGGGGAGCAGAGGTTACTGGAGGGTGAGGCCAAGTCAGGAGTGCTGCCTGGAGGAGGAGAGCTCTGTGGTGGGACAGGAAGTGGGTGGGGAGTGACAGTGTCTTTGAGAGGAGGAGGAACGGCGTGTCCTGAGGCGTGGAGTGTGGAGGGGGACTGCCTGGAACATGACCGCGGTGAGAGGGAGGTTTGGGGGCCCAGGAGCTGTGGCAGAGAAGTGGCTATCAGGCCAGCCACAGCTGGAGGCCCGAGAGAAGAATGTGACCGCCCTCAGCTTTCTGGCTGCTGCACGGGAAAGGTCATGGTGTCGTCTGCCAGAGGCAGGAGGCGCAGGGGAGTGGAATGGGGGGACGCGAGCCTGGTGAGGGGTGCTGGGGTGGAAGAGGGTCCTGTGAGCATCACGAAGAGCATTCCGCAGGACCGGGTGGCATGCTGGTGTTGCCAGCTGACTCGGCATCCAGGGCCTCCCCAGATGGGGCGACCCGTGAGAAGCAGGGGCCCTGAGTCCTTAAAAAGTCATGTGGGAGGGACCTGGGAGGGGACCATAGGCTGGAGGCTGGGGGAGGAGTGAAGCAGGGTGGAGGAGGTCCCCTCGCAAGGGCAGCCACGGGCATCAGGCCAGAGAGGTGGCCCCCCTCGTCCAGAGGCCTGCTCTGAGCCTGCATGGTGCTGGAGGTGCCAGGCTTCAGCTACTCCTGGGGCAGGGGGCCATATGGGGCTCAGTCCAGCTGCTCCTGGGGCAGGGGGCCACATGGGACTCAGTCCAGCTGCTCCTGGGGCAGGGGGCCACATGGGGCTCAGTGGTGCCCTGAGTGAAGTTTGCCCAGGGAGTGGGTGAGGGCTCCCCTAGCAGAGGTCACAACAGCTGCAGAGGCTTGGCATGGGGGGAGGGTACACTTGAGAAGGTGGGGACCAAGGAGACAGGATCCTGAGAGCGCCCGTCCTGGCCTCGTGCTCCTGAAGGCACGTGGGACTTCATCCTGAGGGTGCTGGCAGGAAGCCTGCAGTGAGGGGCACAGCCGCTGGAGCAGGGGACCGGCAGGTGACTGGCCTGGAGACCACTGGAACACCTTTCTTCTTTCTTTAAATTTATTTTTGTTTATTTGCTTTATTTGGTTGCGCCAGGTCTTAGTTGGGCTTCCCCAGTGGCTCAGCGGTAAAGAATCCGCCTGCAATGCGGGAGCCCCAGGTTGGCTCCTTGGGCTGGGAAGATCCTCAGGAGGAGGGCGTGGCAGCTCACTCCAGTATTCTTTCCTGGAATCGCATGGACAGAGGAGCCTGAAGGGCTGCAGTCCGTAGGGTCACAGAGTCGGATAGGACTGAAGCGACTGGGCATGCATACATGCAGGTCTTAGTTGTGGTGTGAAGGATCTAGTTCCCTGACCAGGGATTGAACCCAGGCCCCCTCCACCGGGAACTCCGAGTCTTAGCTACTGGAGCACCAGGGAACTCCCTGAGGCCCCTGCCATAATTGTTCAAGGAGCAGTCGCATGGCCTGAGTTGGGATCTGGGTGAGAAGGAGGGAGATGTTGGGAGGAGGGCTGGCCAGCATCTGCATGGGGAGATGAGCAGGACAGGCAGAAAGAGCCTGGTGACCAGCCAGGGGTGGTGGGTGAAGACTGGAGGGCACCCATTTGCCTGTTGACACCCGGCTGGGACCTGCTGGGAAGCTGCAAGCGCGCCCAGGGTGCCAGCTGCGAGCACTTGGTCCCTGGGCAGGCAAGCGTCCGGGTCCCGCCTGCCCTGGGCAGTTTTTCTCCTGCCTACACGACCTCTCATCTGTCCACATGTTGCCTTGGGCCCCATCCTGGAAGGGGGCTGGGGTTGGGGGTCTAAGGCCCTCCTGCCCTGTGCCCTGCCTGCCATGGCAGGCGTGTCTGCTCACCCCTCACCTGCCTGCCTGACTCCTCTGTCCATCTCCTCCCTGCCCTGGCACTCTGCAAGGGGAGACAGCTAAAGTCATGGCTTTATTTATTTATTTAAAAATCTTAATTTATTTTCTGGCTGCGCCACATCTCAGCTGCAGCCTCTTTAGCTGCAGCCTGTGAACTCTCAGTTGGAACATGCGAATTCTTAGTTGCAATGTGTGGGATCCAGTTCCCTGACCAGGGATCGAACCTGAACCCCAGTATTGGGAGCGTGGAGTATTAGTCCCTGGACCGCCCGGGAAGTCCCAGGTCCCTGGCTTTATTTCGTACTGCTTGTGGCTTCTTGTCACACTCAGAGTGAGATCCCGTGAGGCTCCCGCCCTCCTCCCGCACCAGCTTGCTCACTGGTGGGTGGCCTGGCCTGGCCCCGTGTTCCCTTTCACACTGCCCCGCCCCCCCTCATACTCACTCCGACCCCAGGCCCTTTGCACTCGCTGGGACTCCTGCCTAGAGTGCTCCTCCCAGCTCCAGGGTCACCTCCCTGGCCATCTGCTCTCCCCGTCCCCGCCCCTGCCCATTTCCTACTTGTTTTCTGCAGGGCAGAAATTCTCAGCCTCCGCCCAGCCAGGGCCTGGAGTGCCCCAGGACCTCTTTATGTTGATGAGTGAGCAGTGAGCTACAGAGTTTCTCCCAGGCCCTGCTGGCTTCCCTGCCAGCCCCCTTTCCAGCACCCTTGTTCTGCAGGCTCCCCGCATTTCCAGCTGCCTGTTTGGGCCTCCTGTTTTGCAGGCCCCAGGCAGTGCCTGGTGGACCCTCCCAGTGGGCTCTCCCCCAGGAACCCCTGGCTCTTGAGCAAACATGGACCTGGGCCTGGCTGCTGGCCTCTTGTCTTTGCCACTGTCCCCTCCCTGGGGCCTTGCAGACCTCCCAGTATCCACTCTGGCTGGAGCCACTGGTGGTTAAACACTGGACAGGCAGCAGTGGATTTCCAGGGGTTTGGCTCAGGGTGAGGCCTGTGTTCCGGGCCTCACTTGGCCCACCTGCAGCCTCCTACCTCTGTACCTTCTTGCCCCAGTTGGCCTGGTTCTAGGGGTGGGGTGGGGTCTTCCTCCCTCCAGGCCTGGGGTCAGTCTGTGCAGCTGCTGAGCTGGAGGGAAGGACAGCAGGGACAAGCTGGTCTTGGCAGCCCCAGGTCTGCAGCCAAGTGGGTGACCTCAGGCTGGCTGACCCCTCAGAACCCAGGCTCACACGTGGGGCTGCCCCCACGTCCCAGTGCGGGGAATGTGGCCCTGCACTGGCTGAGAATAAACCGTGAGCCAGAGTCCAGGCCCCAAGTTGTTGGCACTTTCAGCGTTTCAGGAGGAGCCAGCAAGTTCTGATGTTTAAGTTAATTTCAAAAACAAAATTTAGAAGTTGGCCAGTACTTTGCATTTTTTGAAACGCTTCTTAGACCCCAGGAAGGCCGCAGCTGTGGCCGTGGTGCTGCTGCCTGCCAGGCCACAGGCTCTGACGTGGGCCGAGGCGCCCGGCTCCTGGAGTGGGCGCCCAGCAGGTCAACCGTGGGCTGCCCTGAGACGGGGCATGCCGTGGCCAAGAAGCCACGTGGCCCAGGGTCTCCGATCGGCAGTCTGTGTTTCTCTTCTGTGTACACGTGTGGGACCGTGGCGGGACTGTGGCGGCTTCCCGGTTACATGACGCTGCTCTGGGCTGCAACGTGGTCCTCGGTGACCGCCCGCCTCCACGCCATGGTCCTGCAGGCGGGGGGTTGGGACCGGCGCCTCCGGGTCTCATCCACCGCCCACCTCCTCACTCACGTTCCTTTTGCTCATTGCCAGAGTCTTGGGAACGCTTTTCTTCTGTGTATTGTTTTATTGTGGTACAAGTCACATAATGTGAAGTTTACCATTNCCTCCACGCCATGGTCCTGCAGGCGGGGGGTTGGGACCGGCGCCTCCGGGTCTCATCCACCGCCCACCTCCTCACTCACGTTCCTTTTGCTCATTGCCAGAGTCTTGGGAACGCTTTTCTTCTGTGTATTGTTTTATTGTGGTGCAAGTCACATAATGTGAAGTTTACCATTTTAGAGCACACAGGTCCGTGGCATTTAGCACATACACGTTCGTGCAGCCGCCACCTCTGTCCAGTTCTAGAACATTTCATCACTCTAGAAAGAGACCTGTCCCCAAGAGAGTCACGCCCTCCTCCTTCCCCTCGTCCCCCGGCAACCACTAATCTGCTTTCTGTCTCTGTGGATGTGCCTGTTTTGGACGCTTCATATAAGTGAAATCGTACAGTACGTGGCCTTTCGTGTCTGGCTTCTGTCATTGTTTTCTTTTTAATTTTTTTAAAATTGAGGTGACATTGGTTTATAACCTTATGTAAGTTTAATGTGTACAACATTATATTTCTATATCTGCCTTCCCCTATAGTTTGTGCACCTGCAAAAATTTAGTTACCATCCAGTGGGCTGATTCCTTTACCCATTTCTCTCTCCCCAGCCCCTGCTCCTTCCTCTCTGGTAACCCCTACTCTGTTCTCCGTATCTGTTTGTTTTTGTTTGGTTATTTATTTATTTTATAGTCCACGTAAGAGTGAGATCACATGGTATTGGTCTTTCTCCATCTGACGTATTTCACTTAGCATAACATCCTTAAGGTCCATCCGTATTGTTTCAAATGACAACATTTCATTCTTTTTTATGGCTGGCTAGTATTCTGTTGTATCCATACACCACATCTTTTTTTATTCATTCATTCGTTTGTTGATGGGAACTTAGGTTGTCTGTATGTCTTGGCTGTCGTGAGTGACACTGCAGTGAACTTACAGGTACGGACATATATGTATATCTTTATTAATTGAAGTATGGTTGACTTACAGTATTGTGTCAGCTTCAGGTGTTCAGCACAGTGATTCAGTTAAATTTCATACATTGAATTAGTGTTTTCAGATTCTTGGGGTAAATACCCAGAAGTGGAACAGCTGGATCATAAGGTGCTTTTACTCTTAATTTTAAAGAATATTTTAATTTATGCTCTTGGCTGTGCCGGGTCTCAGTTGTGTCACACACTCCTCCGTCTTCCTTGCAGTGTGCAAGGTTTTTTAGTGGAGCACTTAGAATCTAGTTCTCTGACCAGGGATCGAACCCAGGCCCCCTGCGTTGGGAATCCTAGCCACTGGACCAGAAGGGAAGTCCCTATTCTTAAATTTTTTTTTAAAGAAACCTCCATACTGTTTTTTATGGTGGCTGTACCAGCTTACATTGTACAGTAGTGCATAAGGGTCCCGTTCTCCCCACATCCTGGCCAACACTTGTCATTTCTTGACTTTTTGATAATAACCATTCTGACAGATCTCACTGCAGTTTTGCATTTCTGGAGTTGGTGATGGACAGGGAGGCCTGATGTGCTGTGATTCATGGGGTCGCAGAGTCGGACACGACTGAGCGACTGAACTGAACTGAATAATTAGGGATGTTGACCATCTTCGCGTGGCCTGTTGGTCGTCTGTATGTCTTCTTTGGAGAAACGTCTGTTCTGCTCCCTTGCCCATTTTTGAACTGGGTTACTTTTGCTTTTGTTGTTGATGTTGTTGTTTTGTTGTATGAGTTCCTTATGTATTTTGGATGTTAACCCCTTAGCAGATACATTGTTTGCAAGCATCTTCTCCCATTCTGTGGGCTGTCTTTTCGTCGTGTTGATGGTTTCCTTTGCTGTGCATAAACATTTGAGTTTCACGTAGCCCCCTTTGCTTATTTTTGCTTTTGTTTCCTTTTCCTATCTAGAGACATAGCTGGAAAAGTACTGCTAAGACTGATGTCACAGAGTGTACTGCCTATGTTTTCTTCCAGGAATTTTATGGTCTCAGGTCTTACATTTAAGTCTTTAATCCACTTGGAGATGATATTTTGTGTATGGTATGAGATGGGGTCTATTTTCTGCATGTGGCTGTCCAGTTTTCCCAGCACCATTTATGGAAGAGACTATCCTTTCTCCATTGTATATATTCTTTGCCCTTTGGTCTTTTTTTAGACATTAAGGTTTTTAAAATTAATTTATTGTTGGCTGTGCCGGTCTCTGTCGCTGCGTGCCGGCTTTCCCTAGCTGTGGCAGGTGGGGTCTGCACGGGCCTCTCCTTGCGGCGGCTTCTCTTACCGCCTAGCCCTGGTTCTAGAGCGCATGGGCTTCACTGGTTGTGCACCAGCTGAGTTGCCGTGCGGTACGTGGAACCCTTCTGGACCAGGGATGGAACCCCTGTCCCCTGCCTTGGCAGGTGAGTTCTTAACCTCTGGGCCACCAGGGAAGTCCTGCCCCTTAGTCTTGATTGTTCGTGCATGCCAGGGTTTGATTCTGGGCTCTCAGTCCTGTTCCGCTGGGCTGTGTACCTGGTTTCCTGCCAGTGCGGGGACACGGTGTTTTCGAGTTTACAGTGCGGTGTGGTGTGTGTCAGCGCTTCATCCGCAGCACGGGTGGACTGAATTTGTGTCTCCTCTCGTCAGTCAGTGGCTGTGTGTGTTGTTTGCAGCTTTTGGTGACTGTGACTGGTGCTGCTCTGAACATGGGCATACAAGCTTTTGTTTCACCTCCTGAGCTCTGTTGTGGGTCATGTGGTAATTCTCTTTCATTTTTGAGGACCCACCAGACCGACCTCCAAGAGCCAGTTGGTCTTGCAAAGCGCCCTGCCCGTGTTCTCTGTCGCACCCTAGCTTGGGAGCTATTTTATATTATTTTATATTGTGGAGGTCTGAGTTGTCCGCTTGCAGCTCTGTAACTGTGAGGCTCACTGCTAGTTTCTCCTAGCTCAGTGTCTGGGGGCTCGTTGCAGGCTGGGATTCCTGCCTTGGTCCATCTGGAATGTTCCATTTATATGTGAAGACATAAAGGCCCAGAGATGTTGCATAACCCACCAGGCACAGAGCCCCGGGGCGTGGGCCAGAGCGGGGAACCCCTTCATGCACACCTAACTGCAAGCCCAGGGAGGTGCTCCTGGACGCTCGTGCAGCGCTGCCTGCGAGCGTGGAAACCCACCCTGCAGATAGCAGCCACGTGCCTCCAGTGGGCAGCCCATGCTGGCCGCCTCCCCTTACTCCCAGGCCCACCCAGAGGCCGCAGACGAGCAGTGCTCACTGGGGTTCACACAGTAACCCCCACTGGCCCCCAGGCAAGCCACACACACCTGGGAAGCAGGGAGAAGGAAGGGGTCAGGGGTGCTCCAGAAATCACCGGCATCATGTTGGCTCCATCTCTAGGAAGGTGGTCTAGGGCCTGTGCAGACGCCGTGGGGTCTGGGCAGCTTCACAGTGCGGACCTGGAACAAGTTCAAAGCAAAACTGATGTTCTGTGAGCAAACAGGAGCAGCCTCTCCTCCGCTGGCCGTGTTACTGCTGGCGGGCCTGTCCCACACGCAGCAGAAGGGTCTCTGCAGAGCTTCTGTGTTCAGGATGGTGGGTTAGGAATAGGGGTGTTGTTCGCACATCTGGTGGGGTGGAGATGGCCTCGGGGGCCCCCCTGCAGGCAGCCTCCTGTCACCTGCACCTCCGTGCTCCCCTCAGCACCTCTCTAGGGCCTTTCCTGCTGCCGCTGGGCTCTGGTGCCTTTGTTCCCCCCCTGGAGCTGACCTTGGCGGGGGGGGCCCTGAGAGTCTCCAGGACAGTCCAAGTGCTGCGTTTATTAGCCTTCTGTTGTTGTCCAGTCGCTCAGTCGTGTCCAGTTCTTTGTGACCCCATGAACTGCAGCATGCCAGGGCTCCCTGTCCTTCAGCACCTCCCAGAGCATGTGCAGACTCATGCCCATCGAGTCAGTGATGCCATCAACCGTCTTGTCCCCTGCCGTCCCCTTCAGCTTTCTTGGGGCCACCACAAGAAATAACCACAAACCTGGTGGCTTAAAACAGCAGGAATTTATTCTTTCGTGCTTCTGGAGTTCTGGAGGCCAAAGTCCAGAATCAAGATGGTGCCCAGGTTGGTTCCCTCTTTGGGCTCTAGAGGAGGATCCCTCCTTGTCGGTTCCAGCCTATGGGGGCGTCAGGCATTCTTTGGCTTGTGGCCACAGCTTTCCACACAGCATCCCCTGCTTTCACATTGCCTTCTCTGTGTCTCTGTTCTTTCCTCTCTTGCTCTTTCTTTTTTAAAACATTTGTTTGTGTGACTGCATTGGGTCTTGGTTGCAGCATGCAGGATCTAATTCCCTGACCAGGGATCGAACCTGGCCCCCCTGAATTGGGATTGCGGAGTCTTAGCCACTGGACCACCAGGGAAGTCCTTCCTGTTCTCTCATGAGGACTGCCGTCACTGTTTAGGGTCCACCCCATTCCAACATGACTTCATTTTAACTTGATGACATCTGTAAAGACCCTGTTTTCAAACAAGGTCACGTTCCAGGTATGTGGGTTAGGACTTGGACATCTTTTTAAGGGACACAGTTCAACCCACTGTGTGTGTGTGGCGGGGGGGGAGGGGGTGTGGGTGTGGGTGTGTTACGTTGCTTCAGTCATGTCCAACTCTTTGCTACCCTATGGAGTGTAGCCCACCAGGCTCCTCTGTCCATGGGATCCTCTAGGCAGGAATTCTGGAGTGGGTTGCCATGCCCTCCTCCAGGGGATCTTCCTGACCCAAAGATCGAACCTGCGCCTTTTTCGTCTCCTGAATTGCCAAGCGGGTTCTTNTGTAGCCCACCAGGCTCCTCTGTCCATGGGATCCTCTAGGCAGGAATTCTGGAGTGGGTTGCCATGCCCTCCTCCAGGGGATCTTCCTGACCCAAAGATCGAACCTCCGTCTTTTTCGTCTCCTGAATTGCCAAGCGGGTTCTTTACCGCTAGCGCCATCGGGGACGCCCTCAACCCACGACGGAAGATAAGTAATACATGAATGTGGCTTAAAGACCAACACCACAGTGAAGACCCTGGACCCAAATTCAGAGCACTGGGGTCACACCTGTGCTTGCATCATTTTCATATCCAGGGTATTTTCCTATCCAGGATAAAGCGCTGTTTGTGTGCGGACAGACCCTCAGGGCTGGCGTTCCTCTGAGGCGGCTAAAGGGCGAGTGTGCCCTGCTCTTCCCACCCTGCTCAGCGCTGTAGTAAGTTCCCTGGTTGAGTTTGGCATGCGTTGGTGTTCCCTCCTGCTGCCTCTTGCGATTTGCTGCTGTTTGGAGCTCCATCTGCATTCTCAAACTCGTACCTTGAGGCCTGTGCAACTGAGCTGGGTGGGAGGGGTGACGCCAAGGGTCAAGCCCCCTGCTGGCCTGTGGGTGGGGAGATCCTGGGGGCTCCCAGCAACATCTGGGGGCTCCACTGTGTGCATAGCGCCCACTCCCACCTTCACGGGAGCAGGCCCTGGGGCCGAGGGTCAGTGCTGGAGGTGGTGCTGACCCGTGGCTCCCGCAGAGCTGGGGCCAGGGGCAGGTGTGTAGGGGCAGTGCTCACGTGCTGGGAGAGGGTGCTGCCCAAGGTCAGTGTCAGAGGCCGGGTGAGAAAAGGCACTCTAGGCCCTACCTGCTCAGGTGGGCAGTTTGGCGTGACTCTGGTGTCCCCCTGCGCAGAGGCTTAGGGGCTGCAGGGTTGATTTGGGGCCCCAAGCAGGAAGCTTCTGCATTTGTGGAACCGGAGGTGGGGGGGTGCTAGGAGCTGGGTGTGGACAGAGCAGGTGAGGGAAGGTGAGGCGGGGAGTGGCAGGGCCTCGCGCGCTCTTGCTGCAGGTGTGGGAGCGAGATGGGGCGTGTCTCAGGTGCAATCCCGATGGGAGGGGCGTGAGTGTGTGCACAGGTCCGTGTGCGTCAGTTGATAAGCACACATATGTATGGATGGGTGGGCACACATGTGTAGTGTGGGTGAGTGTGCATGCACGTGTGTGCATTCAGTACTGGGTGTTTGTGGGTGCATTTCTGTGAGCTTGTGCATGCAGATGTATGTACCTGCCTCTGCACACACATGTGAGCGAGGCACGTGCTTGTCTCACCTGGATGATTGTGTGGCCCCTCTGGGAGCGGGGCAGCCACTGGGCTGGAAGTCGTGAATGTGGGAGGCTTTGAGGGAGTCCTGACAAGTGTGAGACGGAGGCTGAGAAGACGCTGCTGGATTTGGGACTTGGGGTCCAAGTGGGCTTCAGTCAGGGGCTAAGGGGAGGGCTCCTCCCTCTTCCCGGCCTCTAACGGGTGGCCCTGCGGGTCAAGCGCAACCCTAGGGTCCGGCTCTGGTCTTCTTGGGACGGTGATGAGGATCAGAGCTGCAGCCCCACGCCGCGTGCAGGGGCGGGGCCATGGGCGCCTCCCGAGTCCAGCAGCTGGCCTGGTCTTGCCATCGTCAGCAGCCCCCTGTGACCCAGGGGGCTTGGAGGCCTGCAGACTCTCCTCCTGTCCTGGGCCCAGCAAAGGAGGCAGGGCTGAGGGTTGGGCCAGAAGCAGATCAGGACTCTGAGGTGAGGCTGGGCTTCTGGGAGGAGGGGGCTTGGCCTGTGACCCCGCCCAGGTTGGGGCACAGCTCTTCTTAGAGCTGGGGGTTGAGCGTGGACAGGAGGAGGGGCTGGACAGACAGAGGTTCCGAGGGAAGAGGCACGTGGCCATCTCAGGAAGCAGAAAGGAGACCGTGGTGGCGGGGCAGGGAGAAGATGGCACGGCAGGGCCAGCCTTGTGACGGGTTCAGGTTCCATTTTCATCGACTGATTGATTATTGGTGAATTCTGCATAACAAAATTAGCCATCTTCAAGGGAACAGTTGAATGGCTTTTAGTGTATTTACGGTGCAACCACCACCATCTAGTCCAGAAGTGTTCCCATCACCCCAGGAAGAAACCCCAGCCCCGTGAGCGGTCACCCCCACCCTCTGCCCCAGCCCCAGGCAGCCACTGATCTGCTTTCTGTCTCTGTGGGTTTGCCTGATCTGGACCTTTCATATAAATGGACTCAGACACCACGTGGGCTTCGCAGTCTAGCTGCCCTTCACTCAGCGTGGTGTTTTCGAAGTCCACCCGCATCGTAGCCTATGTCAGCGCCTTCGTTCCTTTTACGGCTGAGTGATAGTCCATCGTGTGGATGGCCCCTGTTTTGTTTATCCATTTTCTCATCCATGCACCCGGGAGTTGCTTCCACCTTTTTGGCCGTCGTGAACACATGTGTGCAAGCGTTGGTCTTCGTTTGACTGGAGTGTGTGCCAGGGAGTAGAACAGCTGCCTCCCGTGGTAACACTTTTTTAGCTTGTCCAGGAGCCGCCGAACCAGGGTTGGCTTTGATTTCTAAATGGGATGGCAACCTACTGGCGTGTTTAAAACAGGAGCGTGACGCAGTTTGAACTGAATTAAAGCAGGAAAGAAAGGCGCTCTGGGTGGCAGTGGTGCAGGGGGCTCCAGGTAGGGGGTTGGGGAGGAAGTTGTGGGGCGTCCTGGTGTGGGAGGACGTGGGCGGGGACCAGGACAGGGGTGCGCAGGGGCCCTGCTGGGGACGCCGCTGGGGCTTGCTCATGGAAGTAATGGGGAGAGGGACAGAGGCCGTGGAGACTTCCTGCTCCCTGTCCACCCCCGCCTCCTCGGCCTGCACTCAGGCCTCTCCAGCCTGTCGCGGCCGCCTCTCTGGCCTGACCATCTCATGACCTCCCCGTCGTGTCTGCCTGCCCAGCTGCTTGTCCCCACAAGCTTGAGGGGGACCCTTGTCGCCTTTCTGGGCCTTTGTCTTTGCAGCCTTCTCCCTGGAGGGCATGGCCCCTGGACCCCACGTCCGCCAGGCCGAGAGTGTGGCCTGAGGGGGGCAGCCCCGGGGCTGACCCTGCCCGTTTTCCTGGGTGGAGTGGGTGCCATCCAGGGCCCTGCTGGGGGCTGGAGGTCTTAGGGGCTCAGGCAGGGCTCGAGGGGCATGGGATGGGCCTGCAGAGGTCCAGGATCTTGCCTCCCGGACCACACAGCGACATGCAGTGTTGTTATGTAACTCCAGAGTTGTGCTATGTCTAAAAAAATGGAGCATAAAAGCTATTTTGGGCCCGTGGTAATGAGGGCATCTCGCTTTTGTCTTATCTTCCTGTGGCCCCTGCCATCCTGGGCGGGGAGGCAACGTGGAAGGAGCTGCTTGGGCGAGGCGGTTTCAACCCAGAACCCGAGTTCTGCATGGAAGCCATTTTCAAAAGTCATTTGTTTGGCATCGGCCCGAAGCAGCTGCTGGCGGCTTGCCCCGCGGCGCCCAGGATCCGGGTGCTGACCCCCACGGCGTGCAGAAGGCCGCGCTGTCCCCTGCAACCAGGGCCCCACTGCCCCGAAGTGGCTCAGGCACCTGTCGTAAACTCAGCCTGAGGTTTTCATGGCAGACCGGGCAGAGGGAGGTGCGGGACCCATCGTGGCCCGTCCGCGTGTAAAGTCAGGCTCCTCTCCCCACCTGGGCTGAGGGGCTGCTTGCTGAGCGGCAGCCCCGCTCTCCAGGGGCCGGCATCCCGGCTGGGGGTTTGTGTCCTCCTGTCGGTGATGAGATTTAAGGTTAAACTGCAGGACTTTTCTGGTGGTCGGGTGGCTAAGACTCCTCGCTCCCAGTGTAGGAGACCCCAGTTCAGTCCCTGGTCAGGGAACTAGATCCTGCTGCTGCTGCTGCTCAAGATCCTGTGTGCTGCCGCTACGAGCCAGTGCAGCCAGATAAATGATAGCTATTGTAAAAGATTCAATTGCAAAGGGTCCATTTTCTCGGCTACAAACAGAGACACGTGTTCACGCGTTCTGGATGCAACGTGTGTTCAGGGTCAAGGTGAAGAAACTGTGAGTTTCAGAGTCATCTGTCTCTCTCCGTGCACAGCACACACGCACGAGTGGAAGCTCAGCCTTGTCTCGGTGCTTTTATGATAGCCTTGGGGCTGTTATAACAGAGCACCACCAACTGGGTGAATCCACTGCAGAAATGGATCCTCTTGTGGTTCTGGAGGCCAGAGGTTCCAAGCGAGGTGCGGGCAGGGCTGTGCTCCCTGCAAAGGCTCTGCATTGGGGATCATTTCTTGCCTGGCCCAGCTTCTGGCGCCTTCAATGTTCCTGTGTCGTGCCGCGTCACCCCAGCCTCTCTCCGTCTCCACGCCCAGCCTCTCTCCGTCTCCACGCCCAGCCTCTCTCCGTCTCCACGCCCAGCCTCTCTCCGTCTCCACGTGGCCTTGCCCGTGTGTGTCTCTGTCACTCCTCACTTGCAAAGACACCAGCTATTTGAGACTGTTCCTGGCGGTCCAGTGGTTGAGACGCCGCGCTTCCACTGCAGGGGATTTTGGGTTCAGTCCCAGCTTGGAGAACTAAGATCCTACATGCCGTACAGCGTGGCCAAAAAAATCTTTAAAAATGGGGGGAAAAAAGGATTCTGGGACTTCCCCACTGGTTGGATCCCCGACTGGGGAGCTAAGCTCCTACGTGCCAGAGAAAAGAAGACATCTGTCATTGGATTAGGGCTTGTCCTACTCAAGTATGACCTCGCTTTAACTGAGGACACCTGCAGTGGCCCTGTCTCCAGATAAGGTCACATTTCCAGGTTCCCGACATTAGGCTGCGGACACTTATTTCAAAGTGTTGGTCCACAGCCGTGTCCAACTCTACTGGACACGACCCCGTGGACTGTAGCCCACCAGGCTCCTCCGTCCATGGGATTCTCCAGGCAAGAGTACTTGAGTGGGTGGCCATGCCCTCCTCCAGGGAGTCTTCCCGATCCAGTGAACCCGAGTCTCCTGCATTGCAGATGGATTCTTTATAATCCATGGAGCCATGAGCCACCAGGGAAGCCTGTATATTTTGGGGGCAGGGGACACAACTCAGTCCATAGCAGACCCTCCACCAAGTAGGTCCACCAGCTCTTGGTGAGGTCCCAGTTCCCTGAGAGGTACAGCGACGTGGCCTGTCCTTACGCTCAAGCGCTGGGGGGCGTCTGGGTCCCAGTGAGGCCGAGGGTGCCTCGGGGGTGGGTGGGGTCTTCTGTCTTTGGGCACAGAGCTGGGGGTCTGTGTGCGTGTGCTGTGGACCCTGGTGTCCCTGTGCAGACTCGCCGTGTCCCAACACGAGGTGCTTCCCTGTGAGAACCATCCTGACCCCTCCTCCATTCTGCCAGGGAGGCACGCCCAGCCCCATACTATGGATGCGCAGGCTGAGGCTGAGAGGGTATGCATCTGTGTGTGGTCTCTGGGCTGGAGCGTGGCAGTCCACAGGTTTGGGGGATGAGGGGATTGGAATGGCACAGACACAGGCTGTCAGCCTTATGACAACCCTCGTGGAGTAAGCTGAATGGTGTCCTCCAAACACGTATGTCCAAGTCCTAACCCCTGGAACATGTGACTGTGATCTGTGTGAGGGTGGAGGCAGCAATGGGTGTGATGGATCCATGAGCCAGGGAACACCAAGGATTGCCTTAAACTGAGGAGAAGTTCACAAAACATAAAATTCACTTTTTTCTTTTGCCGCACTGCGCAGCCTGTAAGCTCTTAGTTCCCCAACCAGAGGTGGAACCTGTGCCTCTTGCAGGGGAAGTGCTGAGTCTCAACCCCTGGGCTGCCAGGGAAGTCCCCAAACTCACCATTTTTAAGTAAGTAAAACAGCATTTAGTAAATGCACAGTGTTGGATGGCTGTCCTGTCTGTCTAGTTCCAGAACGTTTTTGTCATCTCAGAGGGAAACCCGGCTCCGGTTAGCAGTCGCTTGTTACTCCCCATACCCCTCTGACAGGTCCTGGTAACTTGTGATCTGTCCTCTGTCTCTGGACTCACTGCCCCCGGACGCTGCGTATAAGTGGAGTCTCGTGCGCTGCGGCCTTCTGCGTCTGTCCGCTTTCACTCAGCCTGTTTGGAAGGTCCATCCTCGTCACATCCCGTGCCAGTGCTTCAGGCCTTTTTATGACTGAGTACTATTCCATGGGGCGGCTGGAGCACGTCTGTTTGTATCCCTTCATTGGGTTGGTTGTGTCCAGCTTCTGGCAGTTGTGAGCAGTGCATCCGTGATTAGTAAACGTTTGCATCTGCCCTTAAGTCTCCCCACTCCTGTCTCCGTCCTCCCCAGTGCTCCTGCCCCTTGGAGCTCCGCTCAGGAATGGAGGTGAAAGCCCCTGGGAAGGGCAGGTGGGTGTGCACGTTGCTGGGGTCACCAGGTGCTGAGCTGGGTCTGGCCCTGGCTTGCCTGACCTCTTGGGACATGTGGCAGCGCCCTCCTGACGTTTCAAGTGTCAGGAGTTCCTGGCTGTGTCGGGCTCAGGGCAGTGCTCCCGGCAGTGGGCTTGGTGCCTGCTGGATGGAGGAGCTCGCGGGGAGCTCTGGAAGGCCAGGGGCATGCTCATCTGCTTTGTCTCTTGCCTCAGGGCCCTTTGTGGCCGGTGGGGTGCGGGGGTGGGGTGGGTGTCCTAGAGAGCCTTGTGCCCTGGATGGTCAGAGGGGCCTGTGAGCAGGGGGCGGGTGGTGCCTGATGGAGCTAGATGGTTTCCTCCTGGTCTCTGTCCCCTTGGAGCCCCCCAGGAGGCAGGTCGTGAGTCAGTGCACCCAGGGTGATAGGTCTGGTATGGCCCAGAGGGAAGCCGGGCAGGCACGTGGGCGCCCTGGCTGCATCATCAGGACCCCCTTATCACTTGGAAGAGTGAGAGCCCGAGGTGGCAGAGAGGTGACAGCTGTTAGACCGAGGTGGGCATGTGTGGGATGCTGATCTTTGGGCTGGCTGGAGTTCAGGTTTATTTTCAAGTTGAAAGAAAGAGGTAATTGGTCGCTGTCTGTGCATGGGGGAGGGGCTCAAGGCCTGCCCCGCCCCCTGCCCCCCCAGCCTCCCTGGGAGCAGATGCCTGCGCCTGTCCTGACCTGGGCCATCCGTGGCTCCTAGTGTCGTGGGGCTGCTGAAGCAGGTTCTGCAGACTGGGGGGCTTAAGCCAGCAGTTTATTCCCTCACAGCCCTGGAGGCCGAAAGTCTGAAATCAAGGTGTCAGCAGGCGCGTGGCTCCCTCTGAAGGTCTGGGGGAGGAGTTTTGTGGCTTTGTCCAACTTCTGGCGGCTCCGTCGCTCCTTGGTTCTGACTGCGTCTCCCCAGTCCCGGCCTCTCCTCCCTGAGGGCTGCTCCTGGTGTGTCTCCTGTCTCTGCGTTTATTGGCTGTGCGGGGTCTTACTTGTGACAGCTAGGATCTTTAGTTGCAGCCAGTGATAGCTTAGTTGCAGCATGTGGGATCCAGTTCCCTGACCAGGGATGGAACCCAGGCGCCCCTGCACTGGGGAGCATGGAGTCTCAGCCACAGGACCACAAGGGAAGCGCCATCCTCTCTGTCTCTTGTAAGAACACTGGCCATTGGATTTAGGGCCCACTGGATAACACAGGAAGACCTCTCTGTCCCAAGGTACTTAATTCCATCTGTAAAAACCCTCTTCCCAAATGAGGTCAGAGTCTCCAGTTCCTGGGGTGAGGATGTGAACTTAAGTTTTTAGGGGCACAAGTTCATCCACTGCCTGTGCCCAAGCTGACCTGCATCAGGGGCTGAGATAGCACCTGGCTGGGGTGTAGGAAGATGCCACTTAGGTCTTGCTATCACCATCTATCTCCGCTGCCTTGTCACTTAGGGGCTTCTCACCCTATTGCCCACCCAACATCCCCTCACGTCACCCCAGCATGCTTGCTCCTCCCCCAGCCTTTTGGGGGGCCTGCCTGGAGCTGGAGGTGCCCCTCTGCACCCTCCAAGGACACCGGGAAGACATCTGTGAGCTGCCATTCGTATGTGAGATCACACTCTCACCACTCCCCAGGCCCTTTGGCCTGGATAGGGGGAAACCTTCTCTTTGACCTCTGACCTCTGCAGAGCCTCCAGCTGGGGGGTCCCTCATGGCCTCCAGGGGGGCCCCGCCCCCAGAACCCGTCACGGTCGGGTGCATCAATCCCACTGGCCCGTTTTTGGGTTCACATCAGTCTCGGGATTGTCGAGGATGAACCGGGCGTGTTGGTCTCCCCCTTGAGCCCAGGTGGCCTTAGTGCCCAGGTTATGTGGATTGTCGTGGCCTTTCCTTTGACCTGGACTTCCCCCTGCACTCCAAGGGGATTGTTAATTTTAAAAAATAATTAATTAATAAAGATTCATTTTAATTAATGCATTTTGATTGCCTGGATCTTAGTTAGAGTACGCGGGATCTTTGATCTTCACTGGGGCATGCGAACTCTTAGTTACAGCTTGTGAGATCTAGTTCCCTGACCAGGTATTGAGCCCAGGCCCCCTGCATTGGGAACATGGATTCTTAACCACTGGACCACCAGGGAAGTCCCCCATGGGGCATGTCTGGCACTGCGGGCCACCCTGCAACCTGCACATTTTAGCTTCTGTTCCCACCTGGGAATTCCCTGGAAAGTGGGTGGCCCAGCCTTCTCCCGGGTCAGCCTGCGTCTGCATGGACCAGCCACAGAGATGGTCCAGACATGGTGATAGAAGGAGGCTCCCCAGCATCCATACCCCCTGCCCTGGGGCACATGTGTCCCCTGCTCTTCTCAGAGGTGAGGCCCTGCCTCAGTCCTGCCCCCCCCGGCTCGGGCTCTTATCGGCGACGCTGCAGGACAATACCCTCGTACGTAAATTGCCTCCTGGGTGATCTTCCCCAGGAGAGTTCCCAGAAGCGGGCTTGCAGGCACGGGGCAGGAGCGCTGTCCAGGCTCCCAGCAGAGCTGCTGGCCACCTGCCTCTCAGGGTCTGGGCATGTCCTCCGTGGCTGACACGTGCTGGGCAGGTCTGTATGCCGACCTGCCCTCACCCTCAGCCCAACGGTGACAGCAGAGGAAGGGAAGGCGGGAACAGCGCCCGGGGGTCCGCGGGCTGCAGCACCGTGGCTGGGGCTGGGGCTTTCAGGTGCTGCCGCTGTGGGACCGTGTTTAGTGTGGGGCTCACGGGGACACAGGACTGGGTGACTTTGGGGTCAGAGAGTGGCCCCACCCCCTCAACTTCTTCTTTAATCTTTAGTTTTTTTAAAATAAATATATTTATTGTCACTTTGAAAAGCATTTATTCATTTCCTTATTTGACTGCACCGAGTCACAGTTGCAGCATGTGGAATCTAGTTCCCTGACCAGGGGTTGGACCCTGGCCCCCTGCACTGGGAGCGTGGAGTCTCAGCCACTGCACCACCAGGGAAGTCCCCCCAAGTTCGTGTCTAACCAGAAACTGTGCGTGGTACCTTATTTGGAAATAGAATCTCTGGCGCTCTCGTCCCGTCCAGAGTGAAAACGAAGAAATGAGTAGCGCTGCCCATCCTGTGGCCCTGTGACAGTGCTTCTCAGCCGCTCTTTGCCTGAACTCCCAGGTCATTATTAATTATTAGCCCACTAGTTCATTCTCTGGCCTTCCTCGACCGCTCGGTGGTAAAGAACCCGCCTGCCAGTGCAAGAGACGCGGGTTGGATCCCTAGTTGGGGAAGGTCCCCTGGAGGAGGAAATGGCACCCCACTCCAGTATTCTTACCTGGGAAATCCCATGGACAGAGGAGCCTGGCAGGCCACAGTCGATGGGCTTGCAAAGAGCCAGACATGACTCGGTGACTAAACAACAGAAACAGCAAAGAACCTCATCAAGTCAGCGTGAGGTCCTCCTGGGACAGGGTGGCCCCTGGATCCAGTGACCAGGTCCTTCTAAGAAGATAGAGTCGCACAGGAAGAAAGCCCTGTGAAGACAGAGGCGGAGATCAGGGTGACATGTCTCCAAGCTCAGGGGCGCCAGTGACTGCTGAAAGCCACGGAAGCCAGGAGAGGGGCCTGGGACAGAGTCTCTCTCCTGAAGGGTCCGACCCTGCTCACACCTTGAATTCAGACTTCTGGCTTCCAGAACGCTGAGGGTCCTGTTTTTTAAGCCACCCCGTCTGTGGTCATTTGTTAGGTCTGCCCCAGGAAGCTGGCATCGTGCCTCAGAGCAGGGGGTGGACGTAGGGGGTCCGGGGTCAGGGTTCGTGCCCCCATAGACACACCCCCTCCCCCTGGGCCCTGCCGCCCAGCGCGGCTGCCAGGGCTCAGGAGCGGGCACTGTCCGTAAGGCCCCTCTCTTTCTTGTCCTTTTGTTGTTAGTTACCAGGCAAGGAACTTCGTTAACCTTGTTCCAAACTTCATTCCCAGGCTTCTTCAGCTTAATTAGTTGCACGGAATGAATTGTGGATAAGCAAAACCAGAAGAGAACTGCAATGTCTAAGGGATTTGGACTTAAAAATATCAGAAATCTAGATCTTATCAGCTCCAGAAATTGAGTCATGTTAGTTAGACCACAATCAGAATAGAAACGGGCAGCTCTTCAAGCCTGATCTGCTTTCAAAATGCACTCCATTCTACTGGTCTCGCTCTGGGAAGCCCCTCTGGCCTCCAGTCTCCCTCCCCACCCAGCCCCGAGGCCTCCCCCAGACCCTCCTGCTGGGCCAGGACTGAGTAGCCCCCATGGAGGCGGGAGAGCTTCCTGAGGGCACAGGTGCAACCGGTGCGCTTGGCCATCTGGAAGGGACCACAGCTCCGTGTGTGCTGGGCTCGGCTGCCTGCCTTGGGGGCTGCTCAGCCAGGCACTGGGGACATGGTGCCCGGACGGATGGGCTCGGGGCCGGCACTCACGTGCAGGTCCTCCTGGGCCTGTGGGGTAGTCGGCCTCCTCTCCCACGGACACCGGGCTGTGGAAGCAGGGAGAAGCGTCTCCAGTTGTCCTGCTGGCACACTGGGCTTTGTCTCCGCGCTGCGTTTGGGCCTGTAAAGCATGGCTGCCCTGTGTCCCACCTGGGGCCCCTCCCACCTCTCCAGAGCCTGTCGGGGCGTGTGTAGGGCAGGGGTGGGTGAGCAAACACGGGCCCCCTGTGGGCCTGACAGTGACAGGCTGTGGCCCCAGATCAGTGTGTGGCTTCGGGGCTGGCGGCCACCACCCTGCCCTGGCGCCCAGGCCCCTGGGGGCCGCATCTGCATGCAGGCCAGAGGCAGGCGTGTAGTCCCGGCTGAGCTCAGCGCCCACTAAAACCCCACATCCCTGCGGCCCCGTGCAGTGCAGCCCCTCGGACCCTGGGGTGGGGTTGGCGTAGAGTTAGGGGAGGACACCTCTAGGACCTCCCAGGAGGAGCGTGTTTCAGGAAGAGGCCCTTCTGCAGCCCCCAGTGTGCCAAGACCCCCGCCCCCCCTCCAGCCTGTCAGGGCCACTGCGGTGGACCTGCCCCTGGGTCTCCACCTGGGCGTTCACAGCCTCCTTGTGCCCTCCTGGTCTGGGCATCAGTCCCGCCCTCCTCACCACTCTGCAGTGACGGCCACCACAGCTGGCCTGGCTTCTCTTCCCTCTCTGCCTGGGCTTCTGCTTTCACCCCTAATATTCCCTCTGCCTGGACGCTTACTAGAATCAGTCTGTACCGTGGAGTATTGACTTGAAGGTTCCCATCATCCGGTCTTCCCTGATCATCCATTCTCAAGGTCCCTGCCTCTCCCAAGCTCTGCTCTGAGAGGCCCTGCCTCCTCTCTGGGCCCCCAGAGTTAGTTTCCTGAAGCTGCTATAGCAAAAAACCTTAAACCGGGAGGCTTGAAACCACTGAAGTCTCTTCCTGGGCATGTATCCAGAAAAGATGAAAACTCTGATTTGAAAAGATACATACCCCGCAGTGTTCACAGCAGCACTGTTTACGATAGCCAAGATGTGGAAGCAACCCACGTGCCCAGTAACAGATGACTGGATTAAGGAGATGTGGTGCAATTATACAGTGGAGTATTACTCAGCCATAGAAAAGAACTAAATAATGCCATTTGCAGCAACATGGACGAACCGAGAGAGTATTATACTAAGTGAAGCAAACCCGACAGAGATACCACACGACATCTCTCATATATGGAATCTAAAAGAATGGCACAAATGAATTTATAAAGTAGAAACAAACTCACAGACATAGAAAACAAACTTTTGTTTACCAAAGGAGTAGGGAGGGAGGAATAAGGGGTTTGGGATTAACAGATACACACTACTTTATATAAAATAAACATCAAGGACCTACTACTGATACATAGAACAGGGAACTGTATTCAGTTCCACTGTAATAACCTACAGTGGAAAAGAATCTGAGAATGGATATGTGTGTGTGTGTATGTATATGTATGTATTTGTATAACTGAATTACTTTGCTATACATCTGAAATTAACACAATATTGTAAGTCAACTATATTTCAATAAAAGCGGTCTGTTTTGGGGAAAAAATGAATTTAATAATGATGTAAGAATTCAATAATAGTGGGACTTCCCTAGCAGTCCAGTGGTTAAGTCTCCATGCTTTCATTGCAGGGGGCACAGGTTTGATCCCTGGTCAGGGAAAATCCCACATGCCGCGTAGTGCAGTAAAAAAAAAAAATCACAAGAATTAAATACTACCAAACAGAGGTTCCCCAATGGCTCCTCAGTAAAGAATCTGCCTGCATTGCAGAGCCATAGGCGACTCAGGTTCGATCCCTGGGTCGGGAAGACCCCCAGAGGAGGGCATGGCAACCCACTCCGGTATTCTTGCCTGGAGAATCCCACGGGTGGAGGAGCCTGGAGGGCTACAGTCTGTGGGATTGGAAAGAGTCTGTCACGACTGACGGGACTGAGCATGCAAACAGAGATTCAAAACAAAAGCAGGAAAAAACAAAAACCAGAGCTCTCTTTCGTCATGGTTCTGGAGACAGGAAGCCCGCAGATCCAGATGTGGGCAGGGTTGGATCCTTCTCGGCGCTCCGAGGGGAAATCCATCCCAGGCCTCTCTCCCAGCTCTGGGGGCTGCTGGTAAGCCTTTGAGGCTCCTTGTCTGCAGCTGTGTCCCCCGATCTCTGCCTCCACCTTCACCTGGCCTCCTTCCTGTCTCCCGTGTTCTCTTCCTGTAAGGATACCAGTCCCTGGATTTAGGGGTCTCCCCAAATCCAAGATGACCTCATCTCAAGAGCCTTAGCTGATCACAACTGCAAAAGCAGTTTTCAGACAAGGTCCCATCCTGAAGTTCCATGTGGGCCTACAGCCCGAGTTGAGGGGCTGAGCGGATTCACCCCGGGCTGGTCCTTCTCCTTGGTGCTGCCTCACACATGCCCCTGGTGAGCAGGCACGCGACCTCATATTTAGGCCGCTGATTCCAGAAACGCCAGCTGTGGTTTTCCACCCATCGTGGCAGCCCCGGGGACAGCACTCACTGACTTCCGGCCTCTCCAAGCCCAGGCCCAGAGAAGACCCTTCTTCGCAGGCCACCCCATCCTGTAGCCTGGGAGCTTCTGCTGGGAGAGTCCTGGGCTCCCTGGCTTTGCCTGGGCCTGGCCAGCCGAGGGTGATCCCAGAGGATGCGAGGTGTGGGGCGATTCTGGGCTTCCCAGTTCCAGATACAGCTGTCGATGGTTCCTTCCTGGGGACGAGAGCTGGTCCCCTAGGCGCTCACGGAGGCTGGGCACGCAGGGCCCCAGCTGTCAGGCTGGCTGGCCCACCAGACAGACACAGGCCAGCTGCTTGCCCGTGAGAGGGAGCTGTGGGCCAGATTGTGGCCCCCAGATGGCTGTGTGGAAGCCCTAGCATCCAGTGTGACCAGAGGTGGAGGATGGGGCTTTGAGAGGTGCTTGAGGTGACATGAGGTCATAAGGGGGCATCCTGAGTCCGAAGGGCGGGTGTCCTCTTAAGAGGGGGAGGGAGGGAGACTTGCCCCTGAGCACACCCCGAGGAAAGGCCACACAAGGATCCTGGGTCACAGCGGCCTCCCGCAAGCGGCGCTCACCGGAGGCTGTGCTGGCAGCCTCCTCCCAGACTCCAGCCTCCACAGCTGTGAGAAATACAAGCTGCCCATTCTGTGGGATTTGGTTATGGTGGCCTGAGCTAATACAGAGGGTTATTTTGATCCTTGTTTGGTTTTTTTTTTTTTGCCTCACCACATGGCACACAGGATCTTACTTTCCCAACGAGGAATCGAACCCGCGCCCTCTGTGTTGAAAGTGTGGAGTCTTAACCACTGGACTGCCAGGGAAGTCCCCAGAGGGTTATTTCGGAAGGAAGGGGTCAGGAAAAGCTTTTTGAGGATGTCATGTTTGAGCTGAAACCCAAAGAATGAGAAGGAGCTCTGTGGAAGGTTCCAGAAAAGGGCGAGGTGGGTGCAAGGGCCCAGAGGCAGGAGGCTTGGGAGGGCCTTCTGGGCCACCAGGAAGTTGCAGTTTGCCAGGGCAAGAGTCTGGATCGTACCGGAGGCCCCGTCCCCTTTTCAGGTGGCCTCCGGGCGAGCCTGTCATTCCCCCAGGGCCTCAGTTTCCCTACTTGTCAAGTGGAGAGGAGCCCTCTCCCTCTGAGGGCTGCTTCAGGGTCCCACCCAGAGTGGGCGCCTGGCTGGCGGGCCGGGGGAGAGGCCCCCAGGCGCCAGCTGTGCTGCACTCAGACCTCGAGGGACCCTTCCTCCTCCCCAGCCCGAGCGTCTGGGCTCAACAGCCGCCACCGCCGAAGGAAACAAAACGTGCTCACAGTGGACTCTCTGATTCCGCCAGGGTTGGGGATTTGGCAGCGGCAGCCGAGTCTGATTAAAGGCATTCCGAGGCACACTCGGTGTTTGTGTATCTGGTTCTGTATTTACACTTTGGGAATGAGCGAGGAGGCAGCTGGGGAGTGTCTCCACCGGCCAGGGGCCGGGGGCTGGAGTGACTCAGCCTGGAATCCGAGCTCGGCCACATGCCTGTGACGCTTTCATTCATTCCCTGACTCATTCATTATTCCTTCCTGTGCTCAGCAGACGTGTCATGAGAAACTCCAGTGTACCAGGCACACATCGGGGGGGTCAGCCTGGCCTCGTCTCACTGTGGAACCCTCCCTTGGTGTGGGGGCCCGTGCTGGGGTGGGGGCCCATGCTGGGGTGGGGCTGGGGTAGCAACAAATTAACAACAGTGAGTTATTATTTTTGGCTGCATCTGCCTTGTGGGATCTTAGTTCCCCGACTAGGGATTTTTTTATATATATATATATTTATTTGGCCGCACTTGTTCTTAGATCCTTGACCAGGGTTCGAACCTGAGCCCCCTGCAGTGGGAGCAGGGAGTCTTAGCCATTGAACCACCAGGAAAGTCACCCTAACTGGTGATTGAAACGGGGCCTCGACAGAGAAAGTGCGGAGTCCTAACTGTAGGACTGTCAGGGCATTCCCAATGACAGTGAATTAAAAATGAACTAAAAACCGAAATGGAAGAGAGCAACCTGCAAAATTCCTAGAAGGAAGCACTGCAAGCACAAGCACAGAATTGGGCCCTGTCAGCTTTGAAAACTTCTGTGCATCAGAAGACTGTCAAGAAAACGAACAGACAGAGGAAGAAAATGTTTGCAAACCTTAGAGCTGTGCACGTGTACTAGGTCGCTGTGGACTGTGGCCCACCATTCAGAATGTTAAGCTGCCTTATAGCACAGGGACCTCAGCTTGGTCCTCTGATGACCTAGAGGGTGGGATGGCAGGGTTGGGAGGGCGGCTGAAGGGGATATAGGTATACATACAGCTGATTAACCAAGGGCTTCCCTGGTAGCTCAGACATTAAAGTCTGCCTGCAAAGCAAGAGACCTGGGTTCGATTCCCTGGGTCAGGAGAAGAGAAATGGCAACCCACTCCAATGTTCTTGCCTGGGAAATCCCATGCAGAGGAGCCTGGCAGGCCACAGTCCATGGGGTCGCAAAGAGTTGGACACGACTGAGTGACTAATACTTATAGCTGATTGACATTGTTGTATATCAGAAATCAACACAATATTGTAAAGCCATTATACTCCAATTAAAAATAAAAAGACGCAGAATATATACTCAATAAGGAAAAAAAACATTCAACTCGGTTTTTAAAAAGGCGAAGGACTTGGCATTTCTCCAAAGATACACAAATGGCCGGTAAGCACATGATAAGATGTTCAGCATCCGTAGTCATCAGGGAAATGAAAATGAGAACCAGAATGAGGTACCACCTCCCGCCCGTCAGGATGGCTACTGTCAAAACAGCAGAAATTAACCAGTGTTGGTGAGGACGTGGGGGAATTGGAACCCTTGTACACTGGTGGTAGGAATGTAAAATGGTATGGTAGCGGTGGAAGACAGTCTGGCGGTCCCTCAATAAGATAAATAGGAAATTACCATATGATTCAGCAGTTCTCCCTGTAGGTGTATTCCTGAGGGATTTGAGAGCAGGGACCCAAGTAGCTACTTGTATATGCACGTCCACAGCAGCACTAGTCACAGTCGCCAGGAGGTGGGCCGACACACGTCCGTCGCCAGATGAATGGATAAACACAGCGTGCTCCATCCAGGCAGTGGAATGTCAATTCAGACATAAAAAAGAGTGAAGCTCTGACACATGCTACAAGGCGGATGAACTCTGAAAACAAGCTGAGAGAAAGAAGCCAGACACAGACAAATAGTGTGTGATCCCTTTTGTGCGTGTTAGAGTCACTTCAGTCGTGTCTGACTCTGCAACTGTTACGGACTGAAGCCTGCCAGGCTCCTCTGTCCATGGGATTCCCCAGGCAAGAATACTGGAGTGGGTTGCCATTTCCTTCTCCAGGGGATCTTCCCGACCCAGGGATCGAACCAGCATCTCTCCTGTCTCTTGCATTGATGGGCTGGTTTTTTACCAGTAGCGCCACCTGGGAAGGCCCGTCCCCTTTGCGTGAAATGTCAGGAATAGGCAAATGCAGGCAAGTAGAAAGCAAGTTGGTGGCTGTGGGGCTGTGAGGGGGCTGAGGAGCGACTGCTCATGGGCACTGGGTCTCTTGGGGTGATGAGAATGCTCTCCACCTAGCTAAAGGTGGTGATCGTACAGTACTGTGAATGTACTAGATGCCACTGATGTGTGCACTTTAAAATGGTTCATTTTCTGTTGCGTGACTTTGATTAAAAAGAAAGGAAAAAGTTTAAAAGGAGAAAAGCAATCCCGGGCTTTCCTGGCTGGGCGCCTGTGCCGGCGCTGCAGTCTGCCCGAGCCCCAGGTGTTCATTCCCGGGGTGGGCAGCAGAGGTGTGGGAGAGACAGGTCGTCCCACGGCTGTGGTGAATGCAGCCTGGTAGGGCCCGCCTCCCCTCCTCACACTCTCGTCTGGTGCTGGAGCAGCTGAGACTGGGCAGCCTCTTGGGGCCAGTTCCTTGGAAAGAACCTGCAGGGACCCAGCCAGACAAAAGTGGGGCACAGGCACCCGTGGGGAATGCTGGCTCTGGAGAACGCAGCAGCAGCTCCACGAGATTCAGAGTCAGGTCCTTTCAGGGGCTCTCGGGGGCTCCCTGCAAAGGCCCCTCCGGCTGCTGGAACGCTTGGAGAACCTGGCAAAGCCCGGGTCCCTCCCTTCCTGGGGGCAGCCTCCAAAAGTGGCCCCTTCAAGGGCCCCTCTGATGTCAGCAACCTCCTGAGGGCTCCGCCTTGGGGAGCCCAGTGGGCGGGGCTTCAGGCCAGGGTGGGAGAATCCCCTGGGCTTCTGCTCAGCACTCAGATCCCCAAAGGGTGGTGCCCTCTCGGTGGATTTGCTCTCCACCTCCCTCTCATGCGTGGTTCTTTGGCTGTGCACCCGGGAAGCTGTCCTTCATCCTTGGGCCTCAGATTCCCCAGAGGCAGGGTGCTCTGTCCCACGTGGGCACAGGAGGCACACGGTCCCTGCCTGGGATTCCAAGCACACAGAGTCAGCGTTCCTACACTCAGGTTCTTCCGGCGTCTGGTCTCTCAGCCCCCACGGGGATGCCATGCCGCACCGCTGTGCCAGGGTCCTCGCGGGGCTGACAGTCTGGTGGGAAGAGAGAGACCTCGAGTGGTTTTGGAGAGTGAGCCGTGGAGGTGACCCCACAGTGGAGACGTGCACCGTGTTGGGCCAGCCCAGCGGGAAGAGCCTCTTGGAGGAGGGAGTGCCAGTGCAAAGGCCCTGGGGCAGCCCCCTCGGTGGGCGGAGTGTGGTGACTCGTGGGGAGCAAGGGCCCAGATAGTGTAGGCCTTCATGGCGAGAGGGGGAAGCAGGTCTGCTCAGACCCCGGACTCTCTGCTGTGGCCCCTGGCTTTGCAGGACAGAGCTCAGCCACTCCCCTTAATCTCATTAGGAGGCTGGCCAGTTGCCATGGTGGTTGTGATGGGCCCGAGCAGGGCTGGCTCCTTCCAGAGAGCGAGGCCTGGAAAGAGCTGACAGATGGGAATTCACTACATCCTGTGGGGTCTCGGAGGATTGGGACTATCCTGGGGTGGGGGTGATGACTGCGTCTGCCATGCCTTCTCAGGGCCGCTGGCCCCCGATCGTGCCCCAGCCTTGTGGCCCCCACTCCTCCTGGCCCCTCAGATGCTGCCAGGATGTGGGCGGGGCATGCACAGTAGGGGTGTGGACACAGAAATGGGAAACACACCTCAAAGGGCAACTCTGCCCCGTGAGTTCCTGCCAGCGAGGGGGTTGGGGGAAGCTGGAGAAGTCACCATTTTCCCCACCGTTCTGTAGGGGCAGTGGGGATAGGTGTGGGGGTCAGTCCTGACTCAGGCTGTGTCAGGGAGGACCAGTGGGGCTTTCCTGCCTAAAAACAAGGGCCCCAGGGCCAAGGCAGGACTTGAGGCGGCCTTTTGAAGAGTCTGCTCACTTTCTGGCTGTGGTGGGCCTGCGTTGCAGCGCACGGAACCTTTTGGAGCCTGTAGCTGTGCCGCGCAGACTCAGTAGTTGCGGCGTGCGGGCTTGGTTTCCCAGAGGCACTTGGGATCTTAGTTCCCCCGACCAGGGATGGAGCCCTCAGGCCTGCACTGCATGCGTGTGTGCAGGCTAAGTCACTTCAGTCCGATTCTCTGTGACCCTGTGGACTGTACCCCGCCAGGCTCCTCTGTCCATGGGATTCTCCAGGCAAGAATACAGGAGTGGGTTGCCATTTCCTCCTCCAGGGAGGATCTTCCCGACCCAGAGATCACACCCACGTCTCTATGTCTCCTGCATTGGCAGAGGGGTCCTTTACCACTAGCGCCCCCAGGGAAGTCCCCTGAGGAGGCTTTTGACAGTGACACGCGTGCCGCATCCCCACCTTGATAGAGCCGACGTGGTTGGGTTGATGCTCTGACTCGAAGCTTCCAGACGAGGTGGTGTGCGCTGATCTGTGATGTGGCGTGGCCTCTGTGACGCTCTGTGGTCCCCGCCACCCACTGGTCCACTGGGTGATCCAGGAGTCAGGTTCCAGGAGTGGAGTCCCTGCCCTACTTGGCCACTTCTGAGACGGGTGGCCCTAGGCTGTTCCTTTGCCTGCTCAGCCTCAGTTTTCCCATCTGGAAAGTGGAGTATGCTGGGAACCCCCTCAAAGGTCCTGTCTCAGATTGAGTTGTGTCCCGTGAAAAGATATGTCCACATGTTCACCCCATAGCCTGGGAACGTGGCCTTACTTGGCAAGAGCACTTTTGCGGATGTAGTTAAGGGTCCCAAGATGAGATGATTCTGAAATAGGACGGGCTCCGAAGCTAATGACAGGTATTATTCTGAGAGAAAGGAGAGGGGGTGTGGGACACAGCCACAGAGGGGAAGGCTGTGTGGAGATGGAGGCAGAGGTCGGAGCCATGAGCCAAGGATGCCCGGAGCCCCCTCAGGCCAAGAGAGGCCGGGGATGGATCCTCCGTCCACGGCTCTAGAAGGAATCAACTCTGCCCACACCTTGATCTTGGATTTCACCTCTGGACTTGTGAGGGAGTGAATTCCTGTTGTTCTAAGCCACGCACTTGATGGGAATTTGTTACAGTCAGCCCGGGATACTTAAGACAGGGCATTTGTGATGCTTAAATGTGCTGATGCAGAGAAGGGCTGTGTGCCCCATGGTGGGGGGGGTGCTCTGGGGTGCCGTCTGCAGCACGTGGGGTGGGGAGATGCTGGGCAGGGGGCGGCTAAGGTCAGTGCTGTGCTTCTGGTTGTCTGTTGTGGCCCCATCGGCCCCATCTCTGACCCTAGGGTGTGGCCCCACGGGGTTGGCTGGTTGGTTCACACCTGAGAGCAGGAAGGTTTGAGAGGCATGAAGTGGACTGTTCTGGAAAGATCTGGGGCTGCAGAATGCTGGTGGGAGGCAAGGCCAGATGTATGGCAGCACTGCCTGGGGCCCTGGTGTGGCCACATGCAGGGCCGGCACCAGACACACTGTGATTGGCAGACCGGGAATCTCGGGGGCCCACCTCCTGGTGGGGGCAGGATGGGGACGGTAGACAGGGTCTCAGGTCAGGCATTTGTTTGTTTTGTTTTAATATTGAATTTATTTGGCTGCACTGGGTGTTCGTGGCGGCACACAAGATCTTTTATTTTTAGTATGTATGTATTCTCGGTCCCACTGGGTCTTCGTTGCTGTGAGCAGCCTTTCTCTAGTTGCAGTGAATGGGGGCTACTCTTCGTTGCGCTGCACGGGCTTCCCACTGCTGTGGCTTCGCTAGTTGCAGCCCACAGGTTCAGTAGTTGTGCGTGGGCCAAGTTGCTCCACGACATGTGGGATCTTCCCGGACCGGGGATCGAACCCGTGTGCCCTGCACTGGCAGGCGGGCTCCAGATGGGGATCCAGATGCGGATCCCCTGATCGGGGCCCGTACCCACCCCCTTGCCTTGGATGCGAGGAGTCTCAGCCACTGCAGCGGTAGGGAAGTCGAGGGCCAGGCACTGTGGATCGCGCAGATGTGGCTAGACACACCAAGGGACGTGTGGGAAGAGCCTGGGTCAGTGGTGCTCTTGTTGTTGTGATTTTCTTCCTTTTAACTCAGTGGAGGAAGAGGGTAGCTTTAGAGGAAGCTGGCTGGGCAATTCAGGAACTCCCTCTACCATCCTCGCAGTTTTTCTGTGAACCTAAACCTGTGATAATGAAAACGGAGGTTAAGAGCAACAGCAGTGAGAATTTCCTGGCAGTCCAGTGGTTAGAACTCTGCGCTTCGAATGCAGGCTTAGCGAGGCAGTCCCTCATTGGGGAACTAAGATCCCACATGCCTTACAACAACAGCAATGACAGCAAAGCCAGAGGCCAATGTGAAGGTGACTTGGGGGGCCTGCTCCTTGAGTGGGGTGTCAGGGAGGCCCCTCCAGGGTGGATGTGAAGGTGGAGCTGTCACAGGTGGCTCCCTGGGGTAGGGGGAGCACAAACTCGGGGTGCTTTGGGATTGGATGTCTGGAGGGAGTGAGGAGTGGGGAGGGCAGAGGGCAAGGAGGCCCCTGTGAAAGTGAGTGATAGGGCGCCTGCCCACCCTCCGCATCTGGAGTGAGGTCTGCGCTCACAGTGGGGGAGCCTGGTCTTGGGCCCCCGGCTGTCTGACCCTGGGGCCAGAAGCTAAGGGGAGCCTGAGAGGCGCCGCTCCTCCGTGCCAGCAGGTCTTGTCCAGGTGTCACCACCCTGCCGTGCTGCCTTCTGCCAAAACCCAAGAGAACGGGGCAAGGGGAGGGGCAGGCCCAGGCCTCCTCAGGGCAGCAGGGGTTGTCCTGAAAGGTCCTCGTGTGGCCTCCGAGTGGAGCTGTCACCTGGTTCGTGGACGTCTGCTCCCGAGCACGGGAGCCGTGATGCTCGTTCATTCGTTCGGTTACTCACTTACGGGTTCTTGTGCTCCTTTGTTCCACCAGCTGCTGAGTGTTAGACCCTGGCTTGGATGCTGGGTTTATGGTGAGGTTGGCGGTAGGGTAGGAAGTGCTTTCGAGAACCTCTCTCTGGGCAGAGGGATGCAGGAGGGACTGTGGATTGACGGGGGAAGAGGCCTGAGCTCTGTGTCCAGCAGTTGGTCAGACCCTGCCCGGTGGCATCACTCTCTTGTCCTCCTTGGGCACCCTTGGAGGCATCAGGCGCATGGGTGGAGCCTCGGCTGGCACCTCCTCACCCCAGCATCTGCTCACTCCTGGGGTTTCCTGGGCAGGCATGGGACAGCAGTCAGCCCCTGCGAAAGTTAAGGGGCCCTTAGGACTGCCTTCACGCCTGACACCAGCTGCAGAGACTGAGGGTTCCCAATACTTTACTAGGGCTTCCCTGGGGGCCCAGATGGTAAAGAGCCTGCCTGCAGGGCGGGAGACCTGGGTTCCATCCCTGGGTCAGGAAGATCTCCTGGAGAAGGAAATGGCAACATTTCCTGGCCATTTCTGGAACACTCCAGTCCAGTGTTCTTGCCTGGAGAAGTCCATAGACAGAAGAGTCTGGCGGGCTGCAGGCCATGGAGTCACAGTCAGACACGACTGAGCGACTGAAAAAAAAAAAAAAAACTACACACAGCTCAGCGGTTCACTGGAAGGACTCAGAAGTCACTGAAGACCTTCATGCTCACGGTCACGGGCTGCTTCTTAGAAGTCCTATCTATTCATTTGTTTTTCCTTACAGCTGCACTGGGTCTGCTGCCGTGCGCGGGCTTTCTCTAGTTGCGGCAGGCGGGGGCCCTTTCTACTTGCGGTGCCTGGGCTTTCTGATGGGGTGGCTTCTCTTATCACAGATCCTGAGCTCTAGAGCACAGCGCACGGTCTTACTTGTCTCATGCCATGTGGGATCTTCCCGGACCAGGGATCCAAAAAAAAAAAAAAAAAACTACACACAGCTCAGCGGTTCACTGGAAGGACTCAGAAGTCACTGAAGACCTTCATGCTCACGGTCACGGGCTGCTTCTTAGAAGTCCTATCTATTCATTTGTTTTTCCTTACAGCTGCACTGGGTCTGCTGCCGTGCGCGGGCTTTCTCTAGTTGCGGCAGGCGGGGGCCCTTTCTACTTGCGGTGCCTGGGCTTTCTGATGGGGTGGCTTCTCTTATCACAGATCCTGAGCTCTAGAGCACAGCGCACGGTCTTACTTGTCTCATGCCATGTGGGATCTTCCCGGACCAGGGATCCAACCTGTGTCCTCTCCATTGGCAGGTGAATTCTGTAACTACTGGACTGCCAGGGACACCCTCGGTCATGGTCTGCTACAGTGAAAGGATGCAGGTCACAGTTGGAATGGGGCAGTGGCCAGGAGACTTCCAGACACAGCTGGAGGATTCCCTTCCCCGTGGAGTCACGTGGACAGCGCCTGCTTCTCCCAGCACCAATGTGTGGTGAAATGCCTGGGGCTGGCAGCCATGCATCTCCCCAAGCCTTGGTGTCCAGGGTTTTTACTGGGTTCACCATACAGACGCAGCCCCAGCAGAGGAAGAGCTGAGAACCTCAGTGGCCTGAGCCCCCCACCCTTGCCCACACTGTTAGCAGAGATACCCAGTGTGGCCCGGGGCCCCAGGCAAACAAATACACTTTTATGTGGCAGGACTTTCACTTCCCAGGAGCTGGGAGCAAAGGTCAAACAGCCCTGGGCCAGGTTAACTCTTTAAAGTGAAAGTGTTAGTCTTTCCAACTCTTTGTGACCCCGTGGACTGTAGCCCTCCAGGCTCCTCTGTCCATGGGATTTTCCAGGCGAGAATACTGGAGTGGGTTGCCATTTCCTTTTCCAGGGGCTCTTCCCAACTCAGGTCCGACCCAGGGATCAAACCCAGGTCTCCTGCACTGCAGGCAGATTCTTTACCAGCTGAGCCACCTGGGAAGGCCTGCCTGTGGCGCTCCACGTACAGCCAAGAATGAGTACGGGGGTTCCCCAGAGGACGAGAGGGGCCCCACACTGGGTCCACTCCAGAGGCTGTACCACAAAGCCTGACATTCCCGCAACAAAGTGGATGGGGTTGGGGGCCCCTGTGGAGAGGAGAGGCTCTGGCCCTTGCCCAGGAGGGCCAGCATTATCGCAGACACCCAGCCATGAGCAGTGCATTCCCCTTCTGGGCTCCCTCGGCCTGGAAGGTATGATGTGAGCACTTCCTGTATCACATGCCTGGTGTTTACACGCACACACACACACTCAGTCTGGACAGCCCACTCTATGGGAGGGGAAACTGAGGCCCAGGAGGGGGCTGTAGCCTCCAGGGCCTGGTGGTACTTGAGAGGTGGGGATAAATGTGGGTTCCTGCCCTGTGGCTCAGACACAAGAAGGGCCTGGGGGCCGGGTCTCAGGTCCAAGGGCACCCGAGCCCACCTTGCTTGGCCTTGCCTGACCCCTCCTCACCAAGTTCATCCTGCGTGACCCGGAGAGGAGGGACCCAGGGTGTTCATGGCGAACATCTCCAGCTTTTGGAGTCAGGGTCTGGGTCCAGCAGATGCCTGAGAGCCACCCGTGGAGCAGTCAGGCTCCCTCCCGGCCCCGCCGCCCTTCACAGGAAACAGCTGTTTACCTGGGTGAGGTGCTCAGCCGGGCCAGCGGCCAGTTTCTGAGCTTCGCTTCCCCCTCCGGTGTCCAAGGCCCCCCAGGAAGCTGGGGCTGGCGTGGGAGAGTGGGGCGGCGTGGGCGGCCAGCGAGTGGCGCACTGCCAGGAGCTGTTTGTGAGGGAACGTGAGCTGCTCTTGTTGTGTACACACTGTCGACCCTAGCAACCATCCCAGCCGGCCGGGGCGGACGCCCACCCCTCCCCTGGTGCCCAGCGGCCGCCCCTCTGTCACGGTTCTGCATCCCAGGGCAGATTGATGGGCCTCGGGGACCTGCCCGAAGGCCACCGGTGGTGTCAGCCGGGTCAGGAGCATCTGCTATTCCTGGCGAAGTGGAATGGATGCTCTGGCAAGGGAAGGCCAGGTCCCAGCCCTGCTCGGAGGCAGCTGTGACCGGTCAGGGAGCCCCGGGTTCTTGATTCTGAGTCCTGGCCCAGGGAGACAGATCCACATGTGAGTGAATGGCTGAGGACCGTGCAGGGATGTGGCCAGCCTGGATGAAGGCTCTCTAGTGGGCGAGACTGGTGGGACAGGCAGAGGGGGCCTGGGGGCTTGGGCCAGACTCCTTAGAACTCAGGCAGGATCTGGCAGCCCAGCTCATGCTGTACTTCGAAAAGCCAGCGCTGCACTTCAGAGCCGGCCCCTCTGATTCAGACCAGTGAAAAGACAATTTCTCTCATGTCCGGGCGTAAATTCGCAGCCTCTGGCCCGCGCCCCAGGAACACAGCCTTTGGCGTGATAAGAAATGGCTCCCCCGGGTGGGTGAGGGGCCTCCTGCTCAGGCTTCCAGGCTCCAGGTCCACTTGATACTCTTGCTTATTCACCAGTTGTTCGAAGCAGCCAGTGAGGCTCCTTCAAGTTCACGGAGGCAGCACCCTCCCAGATGGGGAGTCGAGTTTCCCTGCCTGGGGTGGGCCACCTGGGGCATCTTGGGTCTCTGATTCTGCTGGTTCATGGCTCCTTTGAGAATCTAAGTCACGGGAGCCCCACATCCTCTGCGCCTGGTGTCACGCGTAGGGCCCTTGGGAATGGCGCTCCGCAGGGTGTGCTCCGGAGGTGTCTCTCCTTCCCCCCACTATAGCTGTCAGCTTCTCTGTTGCAGCTCCAGCTCCAGAAATCCCAGTACCTGCAGCTGGGCCCGAGCCGTGGCCAGTACTATGGCGGGTCCCTGCCTAACGTGAACCAGATTGGGAGCAGCACCGTGGATCTGCCCTTCCAGGTGAGCCCCCATCCCTCCCCCAAGCCACCTCCCCCCTGGGGTGTGCTGCAGGCCAGGCCCCACCCTGTCCACTGCGTGAGAGTGCCTGTATGCCAGACTGTGAACGTCAGGGATCCCTAGGCAATTGCTGCCACCTGTCCACCTGCCACAAATCCCCCCCCCCCCCCCCCC
>SJYT01024107.1:6484-99617 GCA_006410635.1 Cephalophus harveyi | reverse complement strand
GGGCCAGATGGCTGGGTAGGGGGCCGGTAGCTGCATCCAGAGCTAGGCTACGGCTGCCAGTCTTGCCCCCGTCAGATGGTGTGGGGGCCCCGTGGCACCAAGGCAGGCAGAGAGCAGGCTCCTGGGGACCTCCGGGGTGGGAGCAGGGCCTGACCAGGGGCCCCGTGCCAGCCCCAGGTTCTGGAAGCGAGCCCCGTCCGGCCAAGCTGTGGGCCAGGGCTCCGGAAAGAGATGTGTATAAGAGACAGGGCCTGACCAGGCCTCGCCCGGATCCCCCCTGCCCTTCCCCAGTCAGCAGACCCCGCAGCAAGGCCAAGGTCTGGCGGTGAGCATTTCGGCAGCCACTACACCTGTTGGCCGGCTGTGCGGCAGCGGGAACCGCTCAGGGCCTCTGGGGCTTGGCTCCGTCCCGCTTCACTAATCCGCACGCCCAGCAGTTCTCAGAAGGACGCCCCGCGGCCTGACCCCACTTGTCTGCAAACGTTTCTTGGCAGAGACGCACACAGCGCGGCTCCCGCAGGCCGCGTAGCTGCTGCGCACATCCTTATCGTAAATAAGAGATAAGGCCCACCGCCCACCTCTCCCCGCTGGGCCCTGTCCCTCGACCCTGATCTGCAGTGGAAGTGGGGGCATGGTGGGCCCAGGTGCCAGGCCGAGAGCTGCCTGTCCCCCACCCCGCCAGCATGGTGCCTGGGCTTTGCAGCAACAGGTCCACTGAGCAGCCACACACCTGTCCCGTGGCTGGGACAGAGCCCCAGAAACAGCCACATCCGCGTGCGTGCTGACAGGCCAGGCGGAGCTGGGTCGGCCCCGCAGGGAGCTCAGTCCTGTTCATTCCCCAGCTGTGCTCCTCCCGCACCGCTGTGGGGATGTGACGGGGCCCTGGATCCCACGAGCTGGCTCGGGGTCCAGCTGGCTCAGCTCTGAGTCCCCAGGGCCTCCTCTGATGGCCTCCACGTCAGAGCACATGCACCAGGCAGTCTTGCTCATCTTGGCCAGGGCCCCTCCTTGGTGGGTTTTCTCCCCTCCTCCCTGCTTGCCCCTTCCTCTGTTTTCCCCATCCCTTCCTTCCTCAAAGAGTGTGTCTTTCTGGGCACCCCAAGCTTGGCCCGGTCTGGGGCTACCGTAGGGCCCCCAAGGGCCAAGGGGGGCCTCTTGGGTTTCCCGCTGGGGGACCAGGCGAAGCAGGAGTGTCTCAAAGTCTCGGTTCTTTGCATTTTCAGCCCAGCGGATTTCTGGGGGAGGCTCTGGCAGCGGCTCCTGTCTCTCTGGTAAATGAGCCCCTGGGCTGAGGTCTCGGCATCCCCGGCACGTGCGCGGGCGCTAGGTACTCCTGTGCGGCCGCCCTTGTGGCCCCGTGGGAGGTGTCCCCTCTGCCAGTGGAAGCAGATCCGCCCTGCACCCCCTGGTCTGGGGAAGTGCGTGTGGGCGCATCCAGAGACCCCTGCCCTAGGGATCCGAGCATGCGCGCCGACGCTGCATGGGTTCGTTCCTGTGACACGTGCACACACGTGTGTGCAGGTCCTAGACTTGGCCTGGCGAGCGGGGCTGTGGCTGGCCTGAGCTGCTCTCTGCCTCTGGCTCTGCTTCAGCTGCCTCAGTTTCCCCTCTGGGCTTCCAGGCATCTCTGGGAGGAGATGAACGGCCTGTGCCCTCTGGTACCCATGCCTGGATGGTGAGGTCGCTGCCATCTCCCGGGCCTGCAGCCTTTTGGAAGCAGAAACACGTAAAGACCCAAGCTGGCAGGGTCCAAGAAGGACGGGTCCCCGGACACCAGGGAGAGCAGTCAGCCCTGAGTGCTAGCTGAGGTGTTCGGACAGGTGGGGCAGAGCGATGAGGCCGCCAGGAGCAGGCTTCCCAAGGAAATTGCTTTTCGCCTGGCTGCGCAGAGAAGAGAGAGGGGCCCAAGGGCCAGATGGCTGGGTAGGGGGCCGGTAGCTGCATCCAGAGCTAGGCTACGGCTGCCAGTCTTGCCCCCGTCAGATGGTGTGGGGGCCCCGTGGCACCAAGGCAGGCAGAGAGCAGGCTCCTGGGGACCTCCGGGGTGGGAGCAGGGCCTGACCAGGGGCCCCGTGCCAGCCCCAGGTTCTGGAAGCGAGCCCCGTCCGGCCAAGCTGTGGGCCAGGGCTCCGGAAAGCGCGCCTGCACTTGGCTCCCGGTGGAGCTGGGACAAGGCCGTGGGGGAGGGTGCGCGGGGGTCGAGCCTCAATCAAGACCAGCCCCAGGCTCGCCGAGGAGCCTCCAGGGAGCCAGAACTTGGCCAGGTGGGCCCCTGACGTCCTGGGCTGGAAGCCCTGGGGCTGTCTCTTGGCAGGCCCCTCCAGGGATGACGTAGGTGGGGAGAGGAGGTCGGCCAGGCCCGGAGAGAGAGGGCGGAGGCCCGTCTGCACCTGGCGAGGCTGGAGGGGGGCCCTCTGCACCCTGGCACCCCAGCCGGCACCGGGCCCCGAGCTTGCGCCGCTCTGCCTGGCCCGTGCATGCCGGTCGCCTGCACGCCTGCCACCCTGGAGCCTGGGACCCCCGGCTCGCCGCCGCCCCCCACCCCCAACAGTGCTCGGAGGCTGGGGGCAGGGGCCCCAGAGGAAAGGAAGCCCATCTGGAATAGCCGAGGGTGTCTCCAGAGCTGGGCGGGGGGTGCTGTTGGGGGGACCTTGAGGTCAGATTCTGGGGGGTCAGATCTCGGATCACAGCGGATAACCGTGGTATGGGTTCCTTTCTTTTCTTGTTCCGTCTCTTCCTCTCCTCCCTCCCCGCATCGGTCCCCTCCCCACCCCCAGACACCTTTCCAGTCCTCGGGCCTGGACACCAGCCGAACTACCCGGCACCATGGGCTAGTGGACAGAGTGTACCGGGAGCGTGGCCGGCTGGGCTCCCCGCATCGCCGACCCCTGTCAGTGGACAAACATGGAAGGCAGATATCCTTTTCCCAGAGGATGTGGGCAGCAGGGGTGAGGGGTGGGGGTTGAGGCGGGGACCACTTTCAGCTGACAGAGCGGCCTGCTACCCACACCCTGATAGAATCAGGGCAGCTCCAGTCTTCCAGGGCTACTGGGCAGCACCAGGAAGGGAGGGGGGGCTGGAGGTCAGATTCTGGGGGGTCAGATCTCGGATCACAGCGGATAACCGTGGTATGGGTTCCTTTCTTTTCTTGTTCCGTCTCTTCCTCTCCTCCCTCCCCGCATCGGTCCCCTCCCCACCCCCAGACACCTTTCCAGTCCTCGGGCCTGGACACCAGCCGAACTACCCGGCACCATGGGCTAGTGGACAGAGTGTACCGGGAGCGTGGCCGGCTGGGCTCCCCGCATCGCCGACCCCTGTCAGTGGACAAACATGGAAGGCAGATATCCTTTTCCCAGAGGATGTGGGCAGCAGGGGTGAGGGGTGGGGGTTGAGGCGGGGACCACTTTCAGCTGACAGAGCGGCCTGCTACCCACACCCTGATAGAATCAGGGCAGCTCCAGTCTTCCAGGGCTACTGGGCAGCACCAGGAAGGGCGTACAATCACATGGCAACCCCAGAAGACTTCCTGGAGGAGGCAGTGCAAGCTGAGGAGACTTTAGCCAGGCGGGGGGTTAGGGGAGCACAGGGAACAGTGATAACGGAAGAGACCCCTGGAGCATACAGCCTGAGATGAGTTGGGAGGGTGCACTCAGATGCCTGCCTGGGCAGGGGGCCCAGGAAAGCTGTGAGCCAGGCATCCACACGTCAGGGCCACGGTGGTGAACCCTCCGGGGGCCACACGGAGGGCAGCCCAGCCAAGGCAGGGGGGTTGAGGGGGATCTGAGCCTGAGCCAGACCCAGACAGATCAGAGGGAGGCTATCAGAAGACACAGAATTTGCCTTTGCACCTTGGCCAAGCAGAGAAGACTGTCAAGAATCCCCCCATCCAACCCCGCACCGACTTGGCTGCCCCTTGGTGCTTGGCCAGCCAGCCTCCCCGACCCCCAGCATCCGAGTGGCTGCTCCTGGGAAGCCCAGCTCTCAAGCACAGAGAAGGCTGTTCTTTCCTGCCTCTTGTTTCCACGGGCTGGGGGAGCCTGAGCAGCTGGGCCCCAGACTGAGCGCTCGGGGCCCCGGGAGCCACCCCGTCAGCCCAGAATTAAGAGTCAAGGCCGGGGTCAGCTGAACTAGACTCCCTGCAGCCCCCCCACCCCGCCCCCACGGGCCCCTGTTTCACGGCTGAGGCCTCTCTTGGAAGGGGCGCAGCCCGCACGTGCGCTTGCAGGGGGTGAGTGCTGAGTGCTAGGTGGACGGGGCTGCACCCTGGGGGCTACTCGCAGCCAGGCAGGAAAGGCCCCCCGCCCCGAGGCCCCAGCTGTTCGCAGCCTCCCAGCAGCCTGGCTCCTCGGGCTGGCCCATGCAGGGTTCCTGGGGCTCAGGGAGGGCCGGAGCCAGCAGCACCATCCCCTTAACTCACACGCACGTGGACAGCTGCCCATATGGCACCGTGTACCTCTCGCCACCTGCGGACACCAGCTGGAGAAGGTCAGTGACCCAGAACCAACCCCCAGCCCTCTCATTGGAAACAAAGCAATACTTCCATCGTGGTTGTGCTTGGAAAACCAAGATGTAGTCGCTTAAAAATGGCAAAACTTAAAAGCATCCAGAAGTTTCTAGAAATCAGCTTTATCCCTGTAACAATGAGGTCACAGTTTTGGGGTCTTCCAGGGATTTTTTTTTTCCTTTCTCTGATTTATGACTTTTTCTTTTCTTTTTAACCAAAGTTGGGATTGTTTGGAATATTCGGTGTCGTCACTTGCTTTATTTCATTTAATGTGCCATTATGATTGTTTCCCACATTCCCAAAAAGCCATAGAAAATGTGATTGGAAAAGTATTATATATTACTAGAAAATTAGGGAAATAAATACATGTAGAAGATTAAAAAAACCCATAATGTCATCATCTAGGAAGATAGAGCAACAGCAATATAGCTAATATAAATGCCCACAATACCGCAGTTGATAGTTGCACACCAGTGTTAACGTACTTGGTGCTTCCCAGGTGGCGCTAGTGATAACCTGCCTGCCAGTGCAGGGGATGTAAGAGACGCAGGTTTGATCCCTGGCTCAGGAAGATCCCCCAGAGGAGGGCTTGGCATCCCACTCCACTGTTCTTGCTTGGAGAATCCCCACAGACAGGGGAGCCTGGCAGGATACAGTCCATGGGGTCGCAGAGTCAGACAGGACTGAAGCTACTTTGCACACACACATGTGCACACACATGAATATACTTTAATGACACAGGCCTGTATACTTAAAAATGGTTAAAAAGGCAAACTTTATTTTAGTACATATTCACAAAAAAATATACGTAGGTGATTTCAGGAAACAAAGATCAAAAGTAAGCAAGCTGTTAAAAAAACCCACAAAATATATGTAATTGAGTAACACGGTTAAATGCCCACCAAGCACGTAGTCATAGCCTAGGTCCTATTTCAACCGTCACATACATTAACACATCATTGACCAGGGGATTTCTGCAGAGACGAATGCCTGTGGCGTTGATAACATCTCCAGTCAATAACGTGTCAACTGATGCAAGACACACAGAACTCTATAGAGTTGGGGCTGTTATTCTCCCCGTTTTTAGGCATAAGAGCACAGAGAGGTCTGAACACTTGCTCAGGGACACACAGCTGGTGGAGGGGGGCCAGGATCCCCCAGCTCCTCATTGCTCCTCCAGCCCCAGGGTCAGAGACAGCACCGCCCTTTGTCATCTGCTCTTGGCCCTGAGCCAGGCTTCCTCCACATCACTCTCAGCGTCTGGGACGTTCCTGTCGGGTGCGCGTGGGTCTTACTCTCACCCCCACGGCGGCTGTGCAGCTGGCCCTGCCCTTCGTGTGTAGGCCCAGCTTCCCAAGGCTGCCTCTGGTTTCTAAGGCAGCCTCCCTCCAGGCATCTGCAGCTCAGGGAGTATTGTATCATTGAGGCAGAGACTCAAGCCCCTCCTGGGTGCTGGGCAGCATTGGGTTGGTTGGAGCAAGACCTTCCTTGGCTTATTTGTCACTGGTAGGGGACTCCGTGATGGCCGCTGTGGGACTGGCAGGCCTGCTCTCTTCAGGGTTTCAGCATGAAGGCACCACCCTTTGCCTAAAGCTGAGATGCCCGTCCAAGGGCCAGGGATGGGCAGGGGCTTTGCAGGCGAAAACGGTGGTCACTGTTGTGGTTCTTCAGGGTTTTGCTTAGGTCGCAGCTCACAAAAATGTCCCACAACTGTCACCCTCTTCTGTCATGTGGGTCCCAGGTGGAGTGGAGCCAAGATTCTCCCTTTGTCCCCTTTGGGGCTGAGGCTCACTGTTTCTCTCCTCTCCCTAGGACCAATTCTGACTCCGCCCTGCACCAGAGCACAATGACGCCCACCCAGCCAGAGCCCTTTACGGGTGGGTCCCAGGATGCACACCAGAAAAGAGGTATCGCCAGAACCCCCGGGCACCTTTCCTAGGGTCAGGCAAGTCCAGTAGGTGGCCACTGTGCCCTCAGGGGTCACAGACCTAAGAAGGAAGACTCAGCCAATGCTGTATAACATGAGGAGTTCAGAGAAACTTTCAGAGATGGCACTGCTTGAGACTGGATTTTGAGGGATGCGTAGGGGTCTTCTGGGCAGAGAAAACAGTCCCTATGAACTCACGCTGGCTTCTGTTGAGGGACTCAGGGTAAGACCTCACAGTCTAGGGGTCCTTGCAGATTCTTTCAAATGTTGGGAGCAGCAAGCCCAAGCAGAAGGGGCTTTTATCAGCTCATGACCAACAGCTGGGGCTAGATGTTCATCTTCAGGTACCATTCATTCCCTGGTTTCACACTGGATCATTTCCTGGCTCTGATGCTCAGAACCCGCTTGGTCCCTACAGTCCATCCTGAAATAGTGAGTGGAAGAGAGGCTAGTGTGCAGTCTTGTGCACACACCTCTAGCTGGGGCAGATCTGTACCCAGGCCCTCCTTGGAGCCAGGTGTGGAGGAAGTGTCCTTGGGACCTTCCAGGAAGGTACATGGCATCTTAAAAACTGGGGCAGCGACACCCAGAGAGGGCAGTGTGATGCTGTGAGGCCAGCCCTGGAAACCCATGTGGGCCTGATCTGCTCCAGGACCCTGAAACCAGAGAATGAATCATGTACGCTGATGTCCAGATGCTTCCCGCTTTTTTGATAGCATTTCACTGTGCGAGTATGTGAACATACCGGGGAGATTTTGCTGATAGAAGGAGGATGGGCACCAGAACTTCACCTTTCGGCTGGCAGGCACCCTGCTCGTGTGAGCTTTCCAGCTCATTGGGCACCAGCAGTGAGATCGCGGAAGGGAATGTCTCCATAATAAAGCGAGGAGTCCAGACTCCTGGGTGGATGAGAGTGCGCCTGTCGCGCCCTCCTGCTCCTGATGCTGGAGGGAGCTTAGAGAGCACGGTCTACCCTGAGGGAGGTCCCCGCAGAAGCTTGGGCTTTTGGCGTGGACAAGTGGACTTTGCCCTCCCAGGGACTCTTTGTGACCCCTGGCAACTCTGAGTCCTGTTGGCCTTGGGGTCAGGGGCGGGAAACACATCACCTCTCCCATTCCTCTAGGAGGGGCCCAGGCAGAAACAAGAGTCTAGGATTAGCCTGGTTGACCTCCCATGCCCTCGTCTAGGTTTTGAGAAGGAGGAATTAACCCATCTGGCTAGGTTCCTAATTCCACTATTGCAGGTGACAAGCAGCCTTCAACAGGCATAAAGAAATTGGATCTCATTAAGTGTTTACTCTCACCTTACCTGAAAGGTTTAAGGAAAGGAGCTTCAGGTACAGCTGGTTCCAGGGCCTTGAGTGATGCCATCTAGCTCCTTTCTCCCCTCCTTTCCCCCCTGGGACTGGTTAGCACTGCAGGTCATTCATGGGGCCATAGCTGCTATGGGTGGATGGACCTCAGCCTCTGCTGAGCTCTGTGGCTTGGTGCCAGGACCCCAGGAGGGGCCCAGCCTCTGGGTGCTAACAGCCCAGAAGAGGAAGAGGAGACTGGTGTCCACAGGGCTGCAGGTGGGGCACATGGGGCAGGACAGCCACTCCTGGGAGAGACGCTTGGCAGTCTGTGGCCTCTGAAGCCTGAGTAGACCCTGTGAGAGGCAGCAGGCACACACGCCCTGAGCTCCAGAGCTTTCAGTTTCATTTCTTTTTAAAACACAGGTCCTCTCTTTTTTTTTTTTTTAACTTTTAAAAAATGAAGCCCTTTTGTTGTTTAGTACAATGCCCAGAAGTTACTGTTGGGGCAGTTAGTCATGTCACAGTTGTGGCTCTGTGTGTCGGGGACCACCTGGTACCACTGCGAGGCTGCACAGATCCCTTTTCTGCTTCTCCTTCAACCCCACCCCACCTCAGTCTTGCTGTTAACAGTCCCGGGTATGGAGGAGACCGCATCAGAGACAGACAAGAATCTTTCCAAGCAAGGATGGGACACCAAGAAGGTAAGAGCCTAAGCGCTTTTGAAAATGGTTTCCCTTCTTGATCTTTTAAAAATTTCTTTTTAGAAGCACGACCCAAGTGAAGACAGTGAAATACTGTGTTGGGGGAACATCTCCTTTCCTGAAATGTGAGCCCCATTCTTTTTTGTTTTGTTTTGTTTTGTTTTATTTTTTTGCTTCCCGGCATGCAAGATCTTAGTTCCCCAACCAAGGATTGAACCCAGGCCCTTGGCAGTGAGAGCGCAAAGTCCTAAGCACTGGACTGCCAGGGAATTCCCCAAACCTCATTTAGCTTTAACCAGTTAGGCCTTGAATACTAACAGAAGGCCTGTTAACACTGGGAAAAACCATGTAAAGGATTAAAATCCATGTTCACTTTGATAGCATGTATTAAATTGGAACAATGCAGAGAAGATTAACATGGCTTCTATTCAGGGATGACAGGCAGATTCATGAAGCATTCCATGTTTTTACATGTACTAATGAACGTTAACTATTAACTAGACTTATTATGGTGATCAGTGCAGTATATACAAATATAGAATCATTACATTGTACACCTAAAACTAATATAATATTATATGCCAATTATATCTCAATTAAAAAAGAAATTGAAGCCAGGGAGGTTAGGTGATGTGAGCAAGCTTGTGAAGATACTTAGGGTTTAGAGCCTACAGTACATAATTCTTAGCCTGTGGCCATTCTACTAACCCATGGTATTGGATAACTATCGTCATTTATCGTCCTCATAAGCATAAACTTCCGTTTATTTGCACAATAATTGGAGCTTTTATTGCAGTACAGAGTCTGCTTGGAATTCCCAGTTGGATTGAGATTTCTGTATTATTTCTAGGTCCAGAAACAAATTTCTCAGTTTCAGCCTACAAAAAGATCTGGTGATAAGATAGAATCTGTGCCATGAATAGATTTCAAAGAATTTGAATAGAACAAAAATGCATTTAACATTAAGGCAATTTTGACTGTGAAAAAAAAAAAAAAAGAATTGACACCTATTGCTGGTCAAGTTGCAGTGAAAGGGGCAGCAACTCGGATCGCTCGTTCCCTTCAGAAACTCAGAGGGGGATGATGGGGATGATGAAGCAGACAGCACTGTGCTCGTGAAGGCGTGTGTTCAGAGCCTCTGAAACCAACTGAAAACAGCCTGAATGTCTGCCAGTGGGGGAGTTGTAAGGAAATTGTCCTCAGGCCCTCGTGTGGAAAGCTCTGTGTGTGTGAGTTGGGATCTAAAGGCATGAGAGACTTGTGAGAAAACTGGTGTGCAGAAAGAGGAGGATAAAGCTGTTTAGAAAGGCACAAGACACACAGAGACACCCACAGATCCCTGGATGTGCTGGACCAGGCCCTGGGGAGACGCACGCGCGGGTGTGGCCGACTCTCTTGACCCAGTCCGCATGTTCCAGTTTTGCCTGAGGAACACATGATTTTCATACTCGGTAAAAACCTTTGAAACTCTTAACAACCCAAAGGAAAAAGTAACTGAAATGTCTAGTTGCAGAGAGGTGCGTCAGTAAGGAGAGCGGGGTCCCTGCACCTGCCCCAATGTGCTGCTGCTGTGAAGCCAGCGAAGATGGCAAGTGTCTCAACTGGGGAGGGAAGGAGCCCCAGCAGCATAGGAGTGAGAGGAGGGTGTCGAGCCCAGCATCTGGGGGACTCCTTTTAACTGCCGCGGAACCAGAGGATGCATCTGTGAGGATGTCAGCAAAGGAATTCCTGTGGATTCGTTGGGGGTGGGATGGGGGATGATGGGTGAATTCTTCGTACTGTTTAGAAATCCATTAGGATCCCATAACATCCGTGGAATGCGTTTGAAAAGACTCTTTAGAAAAAGTCATTGTCAAAGCGCTTTGCAAAAAAATAATCTGGTAATGAAGCGAGTGTTTACTCACGGAATTAAGGAGCCTATGGCCAAGTAGAAACCCGTTCCTCCGGCATTCCCTGCAGGGGCTAAATGCCGGGTGGTCACATGCCACCCCTCCGGTGCCCCAATCCCTGCCAGTTGGGCCTTCCCTCCTCCCCACCCCCCAGCTCACTGGCTGTGCGCATGGAAGGCAGGCCCACCCCTCTGCCAGTGTGTCCACGTTCTTGTCTGATAATCCTTAAAGAATACCGGGAGTGTGTGCCCGAGGGCCTGAGAGGCAGAAACGAATAGGGGACATGACTCAGCCGAGCCCTCTGCTGGCATGCGAGGCTCTGCCCAGTCATGTCTGCTGCCAACAGAAGAGAGTTCCTTCTTTGTCCTTGGACGAGAGTCTAGGGACCCTGCCTGGAGCCTTTGGTTCTTGGATAGTGTCCTGGGTTCACAGAAGAGGAGGAGGAAGCAGAGCTTCTCTGGGACCCTCTCCCCGGGGCTGCTCTACAGGGCAGGCACAGTGTCCGTCCCCGGGCAGCGTGGGCCAGGGAGCACGCCAGCGGCAGGGCCCCCTTGGGAATCACAGCTCAGGCCCCCACGCCATTGGAAGGCAGGTCAGCAGGGGGCGTGGTCAGCATCTTCTGTGTTATTTGTGGCATCTGGTTTGAGCCTCCTGAGGCTTCTCCATGTGATGTCCTTCCTTGCCATGGACAGAGGGACTCTGAGCAGCGGGAGCCTCTGCCACCAGAGCCCCACCTGCCTTGATTCAGGAGTGACGTAGGGTGTTAGCCTCCAGGCACCTGGGTGGGTTTTCAGTGGTCCTGCCCCGCCACTGGCTGCCAACAGCCATGGTACAGCCCCAGGGGATTCGGATGTGAAGAGTAGGCAGGATTCCTCTACTTCCCCAATGCCTGCTCTGATGGGACCACACCACCCCTGGTCCATGCCCATCTTACCAGGTAGAGTGAAGCCAGGAGGGGGCTGTAGGAAAGCCCTCTCCACACAGTTCTTGGTTTTGCCCCTGGGTATGTCGGGGGCAGCCGGTCCTCCTATTCTTTGGGGCCACATACTCTTTATCTGAGACTAAACTTTCTTCTTTTTTTAAATTAATCTGTTGAATTTGGCTGTGCTGCGTCTTTGTCGCTGCGTGCAGGCTTCTCACGGCAATAGCTTCTCTTGTTGCGTGGCACAGGCTCCAGGGCTCATGGGCTTAGTTGCCTCATGGCATGTGGGATCTTAGTTTCCAGGCCAGGGATCGAACCTGTGTCCCCTGCATTGCCACTGGATTGTTAGCCACCAGACCACCAGGGAAGTCCCAGTAAACTCAATTCTTGCGGAGTACTTCTTAGCCCTTATAGGGAGGTCAGCCATACTGTGAGGGGGTGCAGTGCATGTGAGGAAGCCGGCTCAGGCCCTGCTGTGTTCTCTTTCAGACGGGGCCCAGGCCCAAGTCCTGCGAGGTTCCTGGAATCAAGTAAGTCTCAGCAGGGCCCACCCTGTGTGCCCAAGGCCACCAAGGGCTGCTTGGACAACCCCAGGTCTTCCCATCCGCTCATGAGGCCACACCTCCTGATAACAAGGGCTCTGTGCTGCTGGAGGCCACCCAGCAAGCCCCACGCTGGGGGACACTCCTGCCCCTGCCCGCCTCAGATGACGGAGCCCCTTCCCCAGCCCCAGCCCCCTTGCACCTCAGACACACCCCGTTCCGGGCGTGGGAAGCCCCTCCCCCCAGCCCCAAGCCACCAGCCGCTTCCTCAGTTTCCACTGGAGGTGCTGGTAGCTGTTTCCCAGCAGAGCAGCGCCTCATTGTGGGGTGTCATTTTGCACCTGCTGATTTTTTTTTCGTAACCAGCCTTCTCCTGCCCCCACCACAGCTTCTGGGGGAGAACAGGCCAGCTGCCGTCCTGAGAGCTCACCTCCCCCTCTGTCTGGCCTTTCCCCCCCAGCATCTTTCCATCCGCCGACCAGGAAAACACTGCAGCCCTGATCCCCGCCACCCACAACACGGGGGGCTCCCTGCCTGACCTGACCACCATCCACTTCCCCTCCCCCCTCCCGACCCCGCTGGACCCCGAGGAGCCCGCCTTCCCCGCGCTGAGCAGCTCCAGCAGCACCGGCAACCTGGCAGCCAACCTGACACACCTGGGCATCGGTGCTGCCGGCCAGGGTAAGCCGGCCGGGCGGCGGGCACCCCTGCCCGACCCGGCTGCCCCTCCAGTGAGGATGGCGCGCGCACGCGTGTGTGGATGAGGGCTGAGCGCGCTCACAGGGGTCGAGAGCAGAGTCCACCGTGGGGATTTGGGGCTGCCAGGCCGACCCAAGGAGAAGGGCATCTGGACAGAGGAAGGGAAGGCACATGCCCCCAGGGATCGGACCACGGTTCTTAGGGCATATTGGGGGCTTCAGGGAGTTGGGGTGGGCTAGGCTTTCCCCATGTGCCCCCCTCATCGAGGGACATAGCCAGCTTTTAGGACTTCCTACCCTGTCTCTTATACACATCTAGATGTGTATAAGAGACAGCCCCTCCCCCGGGCTCCTCACCCCATCCCCTGCTCAGACTCCTGCTCTCCCTTCTGCAGGCTCCCTGACCTCCTGCCCATGACCTGCCCCTTCTCACCCCGAGTGGCTTTTCTGCACTCACCAGCTGCTGTCAAGTCACTGCTTTGCTCTCATCATCCCCTGGGCTGGGCCTTGGTCTCACACGTCCTTGCTGTGACCCCTGTACCCACGCTGACTGGGGGGTGTGGGTTTGCATACAGGGAGAAGGGGCAGTCCCCCAGCAGCCTGGTGGCAGGACAGGCAAGAGGGGCCATGGGGACTCACACGTGTCCACGTGTGTTGGGACTCAGTGGTTGATAAGCTCCAGCTCATCATGCCCTCCTTCAGCCCCAGAGCCACAGCCTGGGCCCCACGCTCACCTGGTCCACAGACCCATTGCACCTCCACCCCGCGCTCCCCCCTGCTGGGCGGCGCCACGCAGGATTTTCTGAGAATCACACACTCAGATTCATATTGGCCACAATTCCTCTGGGGAAGCCGACTGTAAAGAATGGGCGGCAGCCCCTGGGCCAGGGCGGAGCCCCGTGGGCAGCTGTGCAGAGAGGTTTCAGAGTGAAGTGGGCCAGCCTTGGAGCCAGGTGGAGTTGGGAGTGAAGGAGAGCAAGGAACCCGGAGTCATTACTGGCTTTGATGCGGACAGGGCTGGGAGCAGGTGAGGGTTGTTGAGGGCGGTACACGCTCCCTAGGTGTTCAAGCGAAAAGCTGGCTCAGCCATCAGGCAGAAGACACTTGCCCTGGCCATGCCCCTGTCCCCCTCTTCCAGGGAAGGCCCAGAACACAAAACAAGTAGTTTCAGGGGACCCCAAGATCCTGGGCCCTCCAAGAGACCAGTGGGTGGGCAGTGTCCACATGCCTGTGCAAGGCGACAAATTGGAAGGTCGCATCCGGGGCTGCTAGGGAGGCCCCCCCCCCCCATGCCGGGTCACTGTTTCCTGGCGCCCGTTTTTCTCCTCATGCCTTGCAGCAGCCTCCAGAACACCACCCCCTCTGCCGGAGGGTCCTTGGCAGCCCCGCAGCCCCAGCGCTCGCCTAGGAGCCACGCACTTCCAGCCCAAGCCGAGTCTAAACAAGCACAGGAAAGCACAACACATGTGAAAACCATAGACGCAGGACCGAGCGCAGACCCCAAGCGGGGCCCACACCCCAGCCTGCCTGGCTCGGCGCAGCGGCCCAGTAATGTCTGACATGTGTTCGGTTGTTTGCGAACCTGCCACTCCACTGCAGCTTGCCTGGCCGGACCTCGTTTTCCGGGCACGTTTTACATCAAGCAGAGCCGCCACCCGGCCCCTGGCACACGTGGAGCCCGCCCCCTCCCCGTGCCTGCCCGGCCCACCCTGCAGTCAGGACGAGGAGGAAGAGGGAGGCCCCTCTCTCTCCTTCCACGTTTGCTAAAGTTTCCCGGGCGTGGGAGGTGGGCAGGCTGGGGTCCTTCCTCGCAGCACACCTCTGGGGCCAGCCAGCCCTGCACAGAGGGCTTGCATGCCGCCGGTCCAGGCTCCCACCACCTAGCCTGCCCTCCCCTGGCAGCTCTCCCTGCCCACGCTTGGCCTCCCTGCCAGCTGGCCCCACTTCTTTTCCCAAAGGTGATCCAGGTTGTCCGAAGGAATTCGGCAGCAAGGCTCCCCTCGGCTCAGCCGGTGTCTCGGGGGTGGTGCCTGCCCTCCTGTGAGGCCTGGAGCTCACTGCAGCCAGGCAGAGGATTAAAAACCTCCCTTGTATTCAGCACAGACGTTAGAGGCGGGCAGCCTAACCGCCCAGTGTGTTTTGGCTGGCCTCCGACTGTGTGTGTGATGCTTTGAATGGACATTCAAACATGCATGTAAAAACCTGGATTTCAGGCTTCACTGGAAGAATCAGGCCCAGTGCGGTGGGCCAAGGTCCTGCACCTCAGAGGGCCTCGAGCTCTCCAGTTGGCGGCAGGCCTCTGCTGGCCCTGTCGCCCCTCCAGCCTGCTCAGCCCTGGCACCTTCCCCTCGTGCTTATCAGTTCCCGACATCCGCTCCTGCTGTGGGCAGCAAGCGTCCCTTGGCCTCCTGGACGAGTGGAGCGCTGGATGCTCAGAGAAGACGAGGGAGCAGCGCAGGGTCCAGACTCCAGGGTGCCCTCGGCGGGCGTCTTCCGGACGCCACCCGCCTAGGCCTCTGTCGACGGCTCCCTCGACTTTGCTGTGTTTGCAGCAGCCTGATTCTGGGCCCAGGGTCTGTGTGGATACTGGCCCCTGGGGGCTTTGCTGCAGTGTCAGCCCCCGCCCCCCACCTCGGTGTCCAGCTGAGTGGAGCCACCAGGGCATCTGAGAGGGAAGTGCAGGCATGACTGGGCTCGCCCTGCACCGATGACACGGTCCCAGCGGACAGCTGCCTCGGGGTGGAGGGAAGGCTGCCTGTCATCTCCCTTCCGGAGTGTGTGCGGGCTGTACCCTCGTCCACCCTTGAACCTGCCACCTCACCCGCTGGAATAAAGTTGATCTGGTGCCCTCCACGGGCTGGGCCCAGCTCCGCTGGTGAGTCAGGCAACTTCACCTGGCCTTGACTACAAGCCAGACTGTCTTCCAAGCCTGCTCAGCGCCTCACTGGGGCCTCACTTTGAACTGGAAGGGACGAGGAAACTGAGTCTGGGGGCATCAGGCCAGGCCCCAGGGCACCCCTCTTGCTCCCAGCGTCAGGGGGCCTGTGCTTTCCTGGTCCTGTACCCCAAGGTCAGACAGCAGGCCCCAGCTGCTGCCACACTGAACCTGACCTTGCTTGGCTTCTTCACAACAGACGCATCCAGGGATCGGCTTGCTGAGGGAGGGGGCCAGAGTGAGGGAAGGAAGGGGCGACTTGGAGCGCTCCAGCGGGAAGAAGATAAAGTAACTGAGTTTCTAGTTCGGTCACTCTAGAGGGGGTTGGTGCTGCAGCGTGGCAAGTGCATGGGAGGCGGAGGAGAAGGTTGTAGATGTGCCCTGTGCAGGGAGGGGCCGAGAGGAGAGCTAGCCGAAGGATTAGTCCTGGGGAGGGATGAGGGTGAGGAGAACGATGAGGTTCAGGAAGAAAATGCAGCATCAGGCAAGACTGACTTGGTTTTGGAGCTAATCAAACGCAAGCTATTTTAGGCAAAAAGAAAAGGGAGGGGATTCATTGTCTCCTGAAACCAGAAAGTGCCAGCATGGCTGCCTCTGGGGCTCAGGTGCTATTTCTGCCCCTCAGCTCCCTTGTGGTTACCCCTCACACAGCTCTCAACCTCCCTTCCTGGAATTCCATCAAAAGCCCCTGGGCAGGATCTCATTTGGCCAGCCTGGTCATGTGTCCATCCAGGAGCCAGTCATGTAGTAGCTCAGAGGGGGGGAAGTGCTGATTGGCTGGGCCTATGGGACACGCCCCTCCTGGGGGGATGGCAGGGTCACTGGGGGGCATGCGGGCCAGCACTGGAGGTGGGAGCCCTTGCAGCGCTGGGGGAGCCTCAGGTCAGGGTGTCGGGGTCTCAGAGGGGGCACCCCGGGTTTGGCCATCAGGATGCGCTTGCTGGTACCTGTCTGAATGAATGGGCTGTCCTCAGCAGTGACCTTTTGTGTGTGAGTGCCTCCTGCCTGCATCCCAGTGGCTGGCGTCACACCCACCTTCCCTCCCTTTCAGGGCTGAGCACGCCTGGCTCCTCACCGCAGCACCGGCCGGCCGGCGTCAGCCCACTATCGCTGAGCACAGAGGCGAGGCGGCAGCAGGCCCAGCAGGTGTCGCCCACCCTGTCCCCGTTGTCACCCATCACTCAGGTGCGAGGGCTCAGTGGGGCAGGGGAGGTGGGGCCCGACTGTGCCTCTCTGGGAGGCCTTATGCTCCTCCCAGGGAGCAGAATTCTAAAAATCTTCCCTTTTTTTTCCTGCTTTTTGTGGTCTAATTTTCAAAGACATGGGGAATGCAGAAATCAAGTGGGCTGGAGTCCCCTGGGTTCATCTCGGCTGATAGATTGTACCCGTGTGACTGGCCGTTCTTTAGTATGCTAGTCTCTTTAGGATCTTGCTGGCATGTCCCAACTCTCAAAATATGATATTTAGAGAGTCTTTTTTACTTTACCAGGTTTCTTTCACCTGCTTCTTTGGTAGATTGTGTCTAGGAATTGGTCCATTTCATCAAATTGGTCGTTTCATCCGGTTGTCCCCCATGCCGGCACATAGTTGTTCATAGACAGTGTCTGTGTGTTAAGTCACTCAGTCCTGTCCGACTCTTTGTGACCCCATGGACTGCAGCCCACCAGGCTCCTCTGTCGGATTCTCCAGGGAAGAATACTGGAGTGGGGCCCCATTTCCCTTCTCCAGGGGATCTTCCTGACTCAGGGATTGAACCCTTATCTCTTGAATCTCCTGCAGTGGCAGGCGGATTCTTTACTTACTAGCACCACATGGAAAGCCCGTTTGTAGGCAGTGTTTGTGAAAGTCGCTCAGTCCTGTCTGACTCTGCGACCCCATGGGACTGTACAGTCCGTGGAATTCTCCAGGCCAGAATTCTGGAGTGGGTGACCTGTCCCTTTGCCAGCTGATCTTCCCGTTGCAGGAATCAAACCGGAGTCTCCTGCATTGCAGTTGGATTCTTTACCAACTGAGCTATTAGGGAAGCCCACTCTTTCATAATCCTTTTAATTTCTGTAAAGTTACATTCCCCCTTTCTTTTCTTATTTCCGCAGTTGGAATCTTATCTTTTTTAGTTAGCCCAGGCTCCTGGAATACGTTAGGAAGTATTCTTTCCTCTTCTGTTTTTTTGAAGAGTTTGAGAAGCATCGATGTTACTTCTTGGAATGTTTGGTAGAATTCAGTGTAGGTGCCGCAGTCTTGACGGATCTGCATGAGAAAGTTTGTGGTGTCTGATCTGACTTCTCCCTTGATACCAATCTACTCAGACTTCCCTTTTCCAGATTCTTGGGTCCGTTTCGGTAGTTTGTGCGTTCTGAGGAGTTTGTCCATGTTGACTGTTTTATAGTCCCTAATAGATAAGTTTGTTTTTTTTTTAAAACATGACCTTGATGGTCCTATCCACCTAAGATGAAATTTAACAATAGTTCTTCTGTTAATACATCTTCCCATGCCTGGCCTGGGCCCTGTTCCCACACCAGGTTAAGAACCTCTTACCCGGTTCTTGTTCAGATCAGGAGCCAGAGCCGAGGATGGTTCCTGATAGCACCGTCTTCTGTCTCACCATCTGGGGGACCCTGGCCTCGTCTCCCTTCCCCGCCGCGCCCCACCCCTGAGGCCTGCCGCCTTCTTTCAAAAACTCCTCTCTGTTCACAAACTGCCTACCGGCTAATGGGAGGCCAGGCTTTCCGCTTAGCGTTTATATCCTGTAGCCCCGGACACTTCCAGCCTCCCTCAGAAGGCAGGAGCCCTTGCCTGCCTAGGGAGCTGCCCATGTGGGTGGATGAGTGTTGAAGACTTCCCTCTGGTTGTTTTCCTCTTTCCAGCTCTTAAGAGAGCCCAGAGCTGGTCATTGCCCAGTGACCACGCCAGCGCCTTCCTCACCAGCCTCCCCTTGGCTGCAGGTGGCTAGAGGGGGTTCCTTCCCCTTACAGGACTCCACAGGGGCCAGGTGCTAGCTCCCCACTGAGCTCCCCAAGTGTATGCCCCATGCTTGTCTACAGCAGGGAAGCTCCAGCTCAAAGGGGCAGAGGAGGAGAGGATTCTAAGTCTGCAGATATGGAAACTGGTGCCCCCTATTGGCCTGTGGGGAGAAAACCTCGCTGGGGGCAGGCCCACCGAGCTGCAGCCTCATCCCCTGTGGGCCTTGGGGGAGGCCTGCCCACTCAGCCTTTGCTGCCCCAGTCCAGGGTCTGGACACCCTTTGGTCTGTCCATCACTTCGCTGCCACGCGTACCGGGCCGTGGGGGCCCCCACCTCTGAGCGTGCCTCCTGCCTGACGCCCTCCTCTCCCTCCAGGCCGTGGCCATGGACGCCCTGTCTCTGGAGCAGCAGCTGCCCTACGCCTTCTTCACCCAGGCGGGCTCTCAGCAGCCACCGCCACCCCAGCCTCAGCCCCCGCCGCCCCCCCCGCCGGCCTCCTCCAAAGGCAAGGTTTGGGTGCAGTCCCGTCCTGGGGAACCCCTGAGGTCTACCCTCTGGGGGATCAGAACGGCTTGGAGGTGTGAGCCTCCCCCTGTTCAGATGTGTATAAGAGACAGACGGTACCGTCCTCTCTCCCCCAGTCCCCCCCAGAGAACGCGGGCCAGTCACCGATGGGGATCGACATTGCCTCGGTAAGGCGGGAAGGGGCCTGGCTTGGGGCGGGGGGGCTTGTGCAGGAGGAACCTGGGGGCTGGGGGGAGCATCAAGGCTCCTGGCTTTATCTGTAGCCACCTCGAGGCTCTGTTTTGAGGCCAGCTTGGCCAGGGGTCGGAGCAGAGGCAAATGCTGTCTGCGGCCAGGGGCTCAATGGGGAATTCCGCCTGAAGTCCTCAAGCCAAGTTTGTCCTCCCCACGGAGATGGGGAAACTGATTCATGAGCAGGGTCAGGTGCCCCAAACTTCACGCAGCGTGGGCCACCCTGTGTCCCTCTCCCATGGGCCTGGATGCCTCCCTCAGCCCTTCCCACCCAAGGCTTCCTCAGAGGCAGGGAGCACACAGCTCGCAGGGGCTGGGGAATGGACTTCCGGGAGCCAGACTGATAGAGATGACCTGGGAGGAATAGAAGGGGTGAAACCAGTTCTGCGGTTCTTACAGCACGGTGTCCTGGGCCCAGGGCCTGCAGCTCAGCCCGTGGGACCCCCTTGCCTGGGACCAGGCGCAGGGTAACAAATGCTAGCTTTGGGGGCGGTTTGACAGCACCCGCAAACCTTCTTGTCTGTTCAGACTTTTATTCAGGTTGCCCTGGTGGGAAGGGAGTGGTGACAGCTACCTTTGGCCACATTCAGAGAAACGGACGCATGCTGGGGGCCCTGCCAGCCCTCCCTGCTCACTTGGCCCACGGCCACCAGCCCCAGGGTACATGTCATCAGAACACCGTGTGTTCTGTAAAGAACAAGCCCTCCTGGGCCGGACAGGGCCGGCAGGTCCCCGAACAGGGGGAGGCTCACACCTCCAAGCCGTTCTGATCCCTCAGAGGGTAGACCTCAGGGGTTCCCCAGGACGGGACTGCACCCAAACCTTGCCTTTGGCAGAGAGACAGCAGTTGCGTGGGTGGCTCTGACGGTGGAGCTGCCTGGGGCACCCTGTCCCATGACACCCTGCAGTGGCAGAACCTTGCGGTGGAGCTGGAGGGACAGTGGAGGCACGGGGTAGCCAAGCCAAGCTCTCGGATCAGGACCCTGTGGTGGGGTAATCCACCCACCACCCCTATGGGAGCTGGCGCGCTCGGGGCTCGAGCTCCAGGGGCGGCCTCTGTGAGCTTCTGCACACCCGCTCAAGTGAGGAGAATGTCCCTCTGGTCATTTTCATCTTCCCAACCCCAAGAAGACCTGAGCTGGTCACTGCCAAGCGACCATGCTGTTTCTCGGACACTCAAACCCTGCTGCGTGAGCCCCCTGCCCTAGCTGGGCTCAACCCCTATTCCAAACTTCTCGGGCCGTAGAAGAAGTGAAGGAGACGCAGTACTTAGGGGGCCCTGAGCTGGCCAGCTGGGTCTCATTAAATGGCAGGCTCAGAGAGGTCAAGCAGCTTGCCGAGAGACACACAGCAGGGCTGCCCTGGGCAGGACCAGAGCAGGGACTAGATTCAGGTCCTGGCCTAGCGGGTCTTGGCCCCCAGGGGTGTGGTGAGACGCCAAGACCCTTTGTCATTCAAGTGAAGAGGTGACCGCCCTTTAGAAGTCAGTGCATAACCCAGAGGGCGGGTCCCAAGCAACATGGGCGATAGTGGCCGCCGGGCACCAGGACCCCTCCTCTGCACCCAGTCCTGCCATCGCGCGAGGCCTCTCACTCGCCTGGGGCCTTCCCTGCCCGAGCGTGTGTGTTGGTGTGTGCACAGCTGTGTGCGTGTGTGTGTGGGTCCTGGTGTGCCTTCGTGTGAGTGCTCTAAACCCGCTGAGTAGAGGCCGACCCCTCTGCCCTCCCGTAGCCCCGAGGGCAACTCTGCGAGGCTGGGTTCTGGACTCTGACCGTGTGCTCCCACCCCTCCCAGACTTGGGTGTGGAGGCCGGGCCCCTTTACGGCCCAGGGCTCAGGTGCCCTCCTACAGATGCCCGGTAATCTGCTTACCTGAGGGGTGGGGGCCTCGCCAGGCACTGGGCCGGGGCGGCCGGGCCCGGGGCCCTGCGAGTGTCCTGACCTGTCTGTCGTCGCAGGCACCGGCTCTGCAGCAGTACCGCACTAGCGCCGGCTCCCCAGCCAACCAGTCTCCCACCTCGCCCGTCTCCAATCAAGGCTTCTCCCCCGGGAGCTCCCCGCAAGTAAGGGACGCCGCCCCCTCCTCCCCCCCAACTCCAGCCTGGCTGGCGCCCCCAGCGTGGCCCCTGTGCACCTGTCCAGCCTCTGTGCCTCCTGTCTCACTCCACCCCATCTTGTTCACTCCATCGGGGTGGGGACCGGTGAGGCGCAGCCATCCTGCGCAGTGGCCCAGGAGAAGGCACCCTCCCCCCGGAGCTGTCACGTTCCCACAGCACCTCTGGAGTCTGCGCTGAGCCCCTGCTCCGGGTGGCAGGCTCCCCATTCACGTCAGTGACGTCGGAGCCAGCTTCACCCCAGCGTGCGGCTCGGAGCAGGCTTCCAGCAGCCTGTGCTCCGTCCCTGCCCATGTCTGCCCCCGAGACCTCCTGCTTCCAGGCTTCTGCAGGTGGGGGGGTGCTCTCCGCACTTTGGGGAACAGCTGAGTGACAGCCAGCATGTGCGGGGGCTCTGCTTCTCAGCGCCCTCCACCCCTTGTGAAGGTGTCTCTCTCACCTCCAGGCCTCCAGCCTGGGAAGCTTCTCTGAGTGGCCTGGCAGCCCGTCCAAGGTCCTCGTCCTTTTCACACGGATGAGGAGCCCGAGGCTCACCCTCGACAGCAGGCAAGGCTAGAGCGTGTCCATCAGATTCAGGTTCCCTTCATACGAGGCAGCTCAGGGGACCCTGGCCCCTGACACGCACACACACACACAGCACAGGTTCCCGATCACTCGCTCACATACACACACAGCACAGGTTCCCTGACACACACACGCACACAGACCCACACAGCACAGGTTCCTGATCTGTGACACACACATACATACACACAGAGGTTCCCTGACACAGACACACACAGCACAGGTTCCCGATCGCTGACACATGCACACACACACAGAGGTTCCCTGACACACAAGCACGCACACGGGTTCCCTGACACACACACACACAGCACAGGTTCCCGATCCCTGACACGCACACACACACAGAGGTTCCCTGACACACACAGGTTCCCAATCCCTCACACACACACACATGCACACAGGGGTTCCCTGACACGCACACACACAGACACACAGCACAGGTTCCTGATCCCTGACACACACACACACACAGAGGTTCCCTGACACACACACACACAGACACACACAGCACAGGTTCCCGATCCCTGACACACGCACGCACACAGGGGTTCCCTGACACGCACACACACACAGCACAGGTTCCCGATCCCTGACACACACACACACACACAGAGGTTCCCTGAAACACACACACGCATGCACACAGGGGTTCCCTGACATGAGCCTCTCCTGCCCTGGGAGGCCTGCCTGGGGTGAGTGGGCAGCCTTGTCTGTTTCCACCCTGTTCCATTATCAGTGGACCCTGGGCCCCCACCCCCGGGGGGGGGGGTCTCACAGTGTGTGACCTGTCTCTTATACACATCTAGATGTGTATAAGAGACAGGCGTGAGGCCGCGCGTCGTCGCCCCCGCGGACCCTCCCTGCTCTCTCATCCCCTGTAAGATGCGGAAAGCGTGCTGGGCAGGGCTGCCAGCCTCGGTGGGCACCATGCTCCGCGACGGTGGTGGGCTGAGGTACACCCTGTCTCTTATACACATCTTTCCCTGACATACAGCACAGCTTCCCGATCCCTGACACACACACGCACACACACAGAGGTTCCCTGACACACACAGGTTCCTGATCCCTGACACACACATGCACACACACAGAGGTTCCCTGACACACACATAGGTTCCTTGGCACACAAACACAGGTCTCCAGTCTCACACACACACACAGGTTCCTGATCCCTGACACACACACACGCACGCACACAGAGGTTCCTTGACACACAGACACACACACAGCACAGGTTCCTGATCCCTGACACACACACACACACACGCACATAGGTTCCCTGACACACACACAGCACAGGTTCCTGATCCCTGACACACACACGCACACACAGAGGTTCCCTGACACACACAGCACAGGTTCCTGATCCCTGACACACACACAGGTTCCCAATCCCTGACACACACATAGACAAACAGGGTTCCCTGGCACACAAATACAGGTCCCTAGTCTCACACACGGGTTCCCTGACACACACATGCACACACACACAGGTTCCCTGAGACACACACAGCACAGGTTCCTGATCCCTGACACACACACACACACACAGATGTTCCCTGACACACACACAGCATAGGTTCCTGATCCCTGACACACATGCACACACACAGAGGTTCCCTGACACACACACAGGGTTCCCTGGCACACAAATACAAGTCCCCAGTCTCACACACACACATAGGTTCCTGACCCCTGATACACACATACATACACACAGGTCCCTGATCCCTGACATACACACAGGTTCCCTGACACACACGCACACACACACAGGTTCCCTGACGCACAGTACAAGTTCATGATCCCTGACACACATACACACACACACAGGTTTCCTGACAGACACACAACACAGGTCCCCAGTCCCTGACACACACACACACACACACACACACACGTTCCCTCACACACACACACAACACAGGTCCCCAATCCCTGACACACACACAGTTCCCTGACATACGCAGAGCACAGGTCCCCAATCTCACAGATGCATACACACAGAGGACCCTGATCCCTGGCATACACCCAGGTCCCCAGTCCCTGACACACACACACACACAGAGGTTCCCTGACACACACAGCACAGGTTCCTGATCCCTGACACACACACAGGTTCCCAATCCCTGACACACACATAGACAAACAGGGTTCCCTGGCACACAAATACAGGTCCCTAGTCTCACACACGGGTTCCCTGACACACACATGCACACACACACAGGTTCCCTGAGACACACACAGCACAGGTTCCTGATCCCTGACACACACACACACACACAGATGTTCCCTGACACACACACAGCATAGGTTCCTGATCCCTGACACACATGCACACACACAGAGGTTCCCTGACACACACACAGGGTTCCCTGGCACACAAATACAAGTCCCCAGTCTCACACACACACATAGGTTCCTGACCCCTGATACACACATACATACACACAGGTCCCTGATCCCTGACATACACACAGGTTCCCTGACACACACGCACACACACACAGGTTCCCTGACGCACAGTACAAGTTCATGATCCCTGACACACATACACACACACACAGGTTTCCTGACAGACACACAACACAGGTCCCCAGTCCCTGACACACACACACACACACACACACACACGTTCCCTCACACACACACACAACACAGGTCCCCAATCCCTGACACACACACAGTTCCCTGACATACGCAGAGCACAGGTCCCCAATCTCACAGATGCATACACACAGAGGACCCTGATCCCTGGCATACACCCAGGTCCCCAGTCCCTGACACACACACACACACAGAGGTTCCCTGACACACACAGCACAGGTCCCCGATCACATGCACACGCAGGTTCCCTGACAGCACAGGTTCCTGATCTGTGACACACATGCACACACACACACACAGGTCCCCGATCCCTCACACACACACACACACACACACACACAGAGGTTCCTCAGAATCCCCCTTGGTGCTGATCCCCTTTGGGCTGCATTCTGTCCAGAACCCTCCATCAGATAAGGGGTTCCCAAAAAGCTGACATCTGGGACCAAAGCCCCTTGCCATAGCAGTGAAGCCTCCCCAGGACCCTGCCACCCCATCCCCCAAATGTCACCAAGTCGAGAGACTTCAGGAGTCCCTGCACCGCCCGAGTCCCTGACGCCTCATCCTCAGCCAGGGCTTTCCTTCCTGGGCAGAGCAGAAGGAGCTGTTCCTTCAGGCAGGGCTGTGGGGGGCGTGCCCCGCTCTCCCCATCTGCCAGGCTCTCAGGATGCCCCGAGCCAGGCCCTGCGTGTCAGGACAGTGGCCTTCCCCTTGGGGGGACCTGAGGCTGTTCTCAAGGCTCACTGACACAAGAGGGCCTCTTGCTCCACCTCCCACGGGAGCCAGGGGCTGGGACTCTCCCCTGGCTCTGCAGGAGACAGGAAAGGCGCGGTGAGCTCAGGGCGCGCCGAGGGCCAGCCTGGTGTCCGCGCACTCCCCGTCCATGCTGTGGGCTCTGCGCGCTTGCGGCTGGTCTCGTCACGTGATGCTGGAGGGCTGTGGGAATGGGAGACGCTGCTCCAGGCAGGAGAAGCCACGGCGGGCAGCCTGCCTGAGCTGGTCTCTGAGTAACGGCCCTTCTCATGCGTGAGGCGGCACAGGAAGGTTACAGTGGAGCAGATCTCTCTTGGGAGAGGTTCGCCTGGACCAGAGCGGTCCGTCCTGAGCAGAGAGCATGTTGCTGTCTCATCAAGCCCGTGTCTGTGTGTCCGTTTGTCTGTTCATCCATTGTGCGCCGGCAGGGGAAGAAGACTGCTCGCTCAGATGTGAAGATGGCCCTGGGAGGCCCTTCAGCCCCATTCAGGGGCTCTGCTTGGGGGCAAACCATGGCCGAAGGCAGTCGGGGCTTCCCACTGAAGCTGGATCTCAGAGGAGGCGTTCATCAGCGCCCTGGGCCCGGGTCAGCCCCACCTTCCCGGCCCAGCCGGCATCTCCCCTGGAGGCATGAGGCAGCCGGCTTGCCACTCCTGCCCTCGAGTGAATGTCTTATCTGTCTAGCTGCTGCCGGAACCTGAGGCAGCTGGGACTGGGCCCGTTCCATTCCCTCCCTGGTTCCTTCTGAGGAGACCTTTCTGGCAGACCCTCATGGCAGTTTTACAAGAGAAGCTGGGGTCTCCTGTGTGTGTGCTGGGGCTCTCTGGGGCCAAGGCCAGGGGCGCAGAGTCAGGTGCCCCGGAGAGACGTGCCCTCGGCCTCAGCCGAGGTGGTCACCTGCCGCCTCCAGCAGCCTCACCGCCCCCTTTTCCAAACCTGAAGCTGGCGATTTTTAGGGCAGAGGTGGCCTTTTGCCATGTTAGCTTTTCTCCCTTACTCCGTTAGCGCTTTTACCTCTTCCGTGGTGTTTTAGTGGCGTGTCCATCCCCAGGAGCTGCCCCGCCTTCCACGTGGCTGGCTGTCCCTTTTCTGTAGTCAGCCCACTAGACACTCAGAGTGGCTGCTGGTTTTCTGACCAACTCTTCTTTGCAGTGGAGGCCTGAGAGTCAAGCTTTGGTAGTTGTTGGAGAACGTGGGGCCCTTTCTAGAATAGGGCGCTCCAAGGGAGGAGGTCCAGGGTCTGTGGTCTGTGAAGACTCTGACCTGGACGCGGAGGTCCAGGGTCTGTGGTCTGTGAAGACGCTGGCCTGGACGCGCGCTGGGCTGAGGGCTTGCTTCCCCAGGTCTGCTGCCTGTGCTGTGAGCTGGCCACGCACACAACTCTGCCTCTGCTCCCCTCTACACCCCCCAGACTCCCTCCTGCCACCTCGCTGGCAGCATCTCAGGAGTGGGCAGGAGCTCTCTGCTACTCTCCCAGCAGCCCCATCCCTCCGCCCCAGCTGGCATTGGGCGAACCGGAGTGGGGCTTTCTGCCCTCTCAGCCGTGGGGGCCAGGGGGCAGGGCCTTCTGTGTACCTGTCTCGTCCTGCTCTGTGAAGCCTTCCTGCCCGCGTGTGTGGCCTGCCTCCTGCCTTCTGTCCCGTGTCTCCCATGTCTGACAAGGTACTCATTGCGTCCTGGAAATCCAGAGACCCTCCCGCCCTGCCCCAGTCACACACTTTCCTCTGGGCTGTCACATGGGGTTCCTGGGCCCTGTGGCTCCTTGGCTTCCATCTGACGAAAATGGGCTCACAGAGAGGAGATGGGATGGGACTTTGAGGGAAGTTGGGGTGCAAAGGCCCCCCAGGATCAGGTGGTGGAAAGGAGCAATCGTCCGGAGGTTAGGCGTGCACCCCTCCATCACAGGGGGCATGGGCTTTCCCAGGAGCTCTGAGATGGACGGAGTCAGCTTCTCACATTCCGAGCATCTTCCAGGAAGTTCCAAAGGCCTCCCGTTTCTCCCAACCCAGGCCAGCGGTGAGGTCCTGGGGGAAGGGTCTGGGTGCAGCCCGCCCGTGGGCGCACCCTCCCCCACCCCCGGCGGCCTCACCGCGCTGCCTGGTTTGGGCAGCCCTGACGACAGCGGGCCTCTCTTTTGTCTGCAGCACTCTTCCACCCTGGGCGGCGTGTTTGGGGACTCATTCTATGAGCAGCAGATGGCGGCCAGGCAGGCCAATGCTTTGTCCCACCAGGTGAGCGGGCGCCCACCGCAGACGCTCGCCAGACCCCGCCCACTCCTCGGCCCGCTCCCCGGGCTGCAGCGGCCCCGGCCCTGGAGGGCGTGGCTTGGCCTGGCCCCGCCTCCCCGTGTCTGCACCCTTCCCGAAGAGTGAGGCCATCCACAGAGGGGGAAGGAAGGGCAGGCGGCGGACGCTGGCAGGGACGGGCAGTGGCTGTGACAGCGGTGCCCTGGTGTGGGCCATGCACGTGGGTTTGCCGGGAGGTTGCACTGGCTTTGCGTGGACCCCGGGGTGGAGGGGGTGTGCGCATGGGAAGGGTGGACTGCTACCCGGAGCTGTTCACTCACTTCACCATCCATCCATCCATCCATCTCCACACGCTCGGACGAGGCTGTGTGCTGGCCAGCCCAGGCAGGTTCAGAGACGGGGAGACCCGAGGGCAGGGCGACTTGTGCTTGGCAGCCCCCAGCATGGGTGTGCTGGGCGTCCCATGGGGCGGGAGGGCCGGGCGGCCACAGGCAGGCCGGCCAGCGTGGGGGGAGCTGGCTCACACCCCCGTGCTTCCTCTCCAGCTGGAGCAGTTCAACATGATGGAGAACGCCATCAGCTCCAGCAGCCTGTACAGCCCAGGTTCGACGCTCAACTACTCCCAGGCGGCCATGATGGGCCTGACGGGCAGCCACGGGAGCCTGCCAGACACGCAGCAGCTCGGCTACCCCAGCCACAGCAGCATCCCCAACATCATCCTCACAGGTGAGGCCGCCCGTTAGGGCGTCTTCTGGCGGGTCCTGACGTCAGTGTCCCCGAGGGAGCCTAGGGGGAGATGGAGCCCCTGCCTCGGTGCAGACCCGCGGAGGTCAGAACCCCCACCTTGACTCTGCTGGGCTTACGGGTGCAGGCCGGGGGCGCACATACTGAGGCCCCATACTCGGCCCAGTGGACGGGACGCAGAGCAGGGGCGGGGCGGGGCCGCTCACTCATCCCGCTCTTCACCCCATGCCCAAGCGTGTGCGCCCAGTAGCTGAACGTGCCCGGTGGGATCTGTCCTCTGCGGCCACACACACGTAAGAGCTCACACATACCGTGTTGGGCATCCCCAGCAGCCTAAGCACAGTCCCCGGGCGCGCGCGCACACACACACTGCCCGGGTACATGCGCGCATGCACGCACACATTGCCCAGGCACTCTCGCACGTGCACACACAGTGCCCGGGCACGCGCGCGTGCTCACATACACAAAGTGCCCGGGTACACGCATGTGCACACACACAGTGCCCAGGTACACGCGTGCACACACACACACACACACACGTCTCCACCCAGCCATGCTCAGACCTTCCAGTCTTCTCTCCCCACCCTTTGTCATGCCCCTAAAGGTTCTAGGTATTAGCAAAGCAGCAGCAGTTTCCTCATAAGCCAGGGCTGACGTGGGGTTGAGGATGAGACCCTTTCTGCAGTCCTGCTGGCATCTCCAGGATGGGAGGGTTCTCTCTCCAGAGCCCCGCACAGCCTGGACTAGACCCAGGGCCACCTGCCTGGACCCAGGGTCTGCAGGAGATACTCGAGTGCAGAAGCCTTGGCCTTGGAGGTTGTATGAGAAGGATCAGGCCTCTGTGATTGTCCAGTAGCCCAGAAAGACCAGAACTTACATGTCCATTTCCCAGAGTGGGAAACGGAGGTCCATGATCTCACAAGAGCCCAGGTTTGAACTTGAGTCTCTGCGAAGAAACCTGGGCTTCCCTCCGGCCCACAGCCAAGTCCCCTGATGCACACAGGGCAGACTGCCTGGCAGAGTCGGAGAGGCCCCCTGCTCCCTTCAGGTCACCCTGAAGTTTGTGTCACAAACCTCATCCCAGGGCGTCCTGGCCTTGGCACCCCGACATGTGGGCTGGCACCACCCTGTGTACTGTGGGGTGCTGAGCAGCGTCACCACATCCCCAACCTCCACCTCGACACCAGTAGCATTCTCGCCAGTAGTGACGGCTAAAAATATCCCCAGACACTGCAAATGTCCTTTGTGGCACAGACCGCTCAGGTGAGCTTCCTGGTGCAGCCTGAGCATCGAGAGGGGCTTTGGAGGTGCAGAGTGGGGGTGCCGGGGGCCAGGGTGAAGCTGAGCATTTTGTGTGTACCCCCCACCCCAGTGACAGGAGAGTCCCCTCCCAGCCTCTCTAAAGAACTGACCAGCACACTGGCCGGGGTCGGTGATGTCAGCTTCGACTCTGACAACCAGTTCCCCCTGGACGAACTCAAGATTGACCCCCTGACCCTGGATGGACTGCACATGCTCAATGACCCAGACATGGTCCTGGCCGATCCGGCCACCGAGGACACCTTCCGGATGGACCGTCTGTGAGCGGGTCGCGCGGCACATGGCCGCCCAGCCCCCGGCTCTGTCACCCCGCCGGCCAGTGGTCCCGACGGCATCGCCCCGAGCCTGGGGACAGCGGCGCTCCGTCCCTCGCAAACGGCCGAGCTTGTGATTCTGAGCTTGCAATGCCGCCAAGCGCCCTCCGCCCGCCCCCCCGTCCCCCTGAGATGTGACCTCCGGCCAGGCCCCTCTGCGGCCACCTGTGCTGCGAAACCCCACCCCAGCCTGTCGGGGACGCACTTGGAGGCAGATATTTCGGGGGTGGGGGGCGGTGCAGCTTGTTTCCATCTTTCTCTGTACTGTGGTCACTGTTACTATTATTTAAAGAATGGGGTGGGGAGGGGGTGGCCAGGGCATTTTTTGTTGTGTTTCTTTTCGTCTGTTTCTTTCGGTTTGTATTTACATTTTGGTTGTGGATGAGTAACTGACTCCTTCAAGCCAACGCTTGCCTGAGAGCATGTTTTTTTTTTTTTTACTCTAGAAATCCAATCTTATAATACTTGTGAGATAACTGGAAGCAGCCTGCTGCCTGCTCAGGTCTGAGCTGCATCTTCTGTCTTTTTAGTTTTGCTCCGTTATCCCAAACCAGAAGGACCTGAGGTTAGGCTGGACTGGGCGGACACTCTGGTGAAAGCTGGCGGCAGTGGCCAGAAGTGCCTCCCCATAACCGACTTCCGGGAAGGAGCCCCGGCTTGCATTAAGGGTCTCCTGAAGGTGCCAGCCAGTCCTCAGGGCGGGTCCACCCCAGACCCCATGACTGGCGGCAGCTGCGGCCCCTCTGCTCTGAGGCGCCCCAGAGACGAGCCTGTCCTCAGCAAGCCCGCCCCGAGAACCAGCCAACATTCATCCTCTCCCACCATCTCTTTGGTGGCCACTTCCGGCAGGGCTGGCTTTGGAGGCAAATAGCAGTGTGCGTTTCAGAGGCTGGTTTCCAGGTGCTTCTCACAGTGCCTCAGGAGGCCCAGGCGACCGTCTGTCGGGCTCCCTGGTGCAGCGGAGGCCGGCCGTCTGCCCTCCAGGCCCCGCGAGCGGGCAGCAGGGCGGGTTTCGCTTTCTGCTTTGCCCTGGAACCGGAGCCTCTGTTTGGTTTCCTCCGACACCGCATCTTGAGTTCTTACTTGTTCCTCTGTCTGCCAGCCAGGCTGGCCCCTCCTGCCTGGTGCATTTCCACCTCCATCAGGGTCTCCGGAGCGCCGCCTCGTGTCTGTGGGAGCCAGATCCTAGTGACCGTCCCTCTCTTGTTCCCCAGCAGGGCTGTTAGCACATAGCCGAGTGGCCAGGTGGCCACACCCACGGGGAGCCCCCTGCCCTTTGTCACTTGGCCTCCACCGCTGTTGTCTGGCTGGGGGACACAGTGTCAGTCCATCCAGGTCAGGGGCTTGTCCTCTGCGTGGTGGGGTCTGGGGGCAAAGAATGGGGACTGTTGTTTTTTTTTTTTTAAGAAGAACTACATGTACATAGAAGGGTTTGATTAGCATTAGACTTGTATGTAGAACTTTTTAAAAAAATGGCCTTAATAAAATTACAAACAACCTTCCTGGATGCAACTTTCAAACAAGGCACTGGGGACCCCATGAGGGAACCCTGTCAGCCCACACTTCCCATCTGCCCAGCACTGGGTTCTGGTGCAGGTGGGCAGGGAAGGAGGGGTCCAGCCCCGTGGCCCGTTTCTCGCATCCCTTGGCCAGGAGCACAGGTGACTTTGTATTAACACGGCAGCCTCAGCCCATCAAGGGTGTGGATGCAGAGCTTCCCTGGGGAGGGGACCCAACCAGAAACCAGTGGCCAGACATTCTCAAAGGATTCACTGCCCCCTCCTAGCCCTGGGCAGGCCTTTGGGGGGGGTCTACAACAGGGGATTTGGATTTTTTCTTATATATCACTTCTCTACTAAGTATTCTTGAATTGCCAAGACTTTTAGAAAGAGGACAGCTTAGGGCAATCAGCCCTTTGACTTGTGATGTGAAAATACTGTGATTCCAGGCGAGCTGCGCCATGAGGGGTGAGCCGAGGCCCCTGCATCCTGTACATAGACCCCCCACCGCGCCCTCACTCGCCGGGCTGAGTTCCCCTCGTCCGTCCCTCGGGAGCACGCACCGTGCCTCGGTTTGCCCCCTGTCCTCTGAGCCCCTGGGGTGGGGAACGTGTCCCCCCATGAGGATGAGACCTGGGGTCAGCCTCTTTCTGTGTTCTCCAGAGAGGAGAGTTTGTATCCCTGTCCCACCCCCGCCCTTCAGCTTCACCCCCTGCAGTGCCCAGGGTGGACTTGAGGCGGGTCTCTTTGGGGGTCACACCCCGTCACAGGTACCCGTGAGGACGTGTGCCATTGCCAGAGGGGAGACGGCAGCACTGCTGGGGTAGACTGCAGCGCCCCCTCCACTTTCCCGGCTCACCTTGCTCCCCCCAGCACTCTTCTGGGCAAGAAGGGTGGGGGCCACCCCCTTGGGGTAGAGGGCCCTGAGACCCTCAGTGGAAAGCTCAGGGGGCAGATCTGTCCTTCAGCAAAATTTGGGGACCCACAGCCAGTAGTACCCAGAAGCTGGCCAGGCTCCCTGCTGGGGACAGGTGCACAGCAGAAGGGACCCTGATCGCATTGGGTCCGGCTCCCACCCCAACTGCAGTCCACAGAACTCCCTGGGACCGGGCCTGCAAGGCTGGAAGGCAGGGGCAGGTGGGTGTGTAATGCCACCTCTGTGCTAACCTCTAGCCTCTCCACTGGACTTAGGGCCATCTGCCTGCCTGGCGGGTGTGCACAGGGGCTGGGAGCCTGGCTTTGGGTGCTTGGCTGGCTTTTGCGTACTGTTGCCTCCTTGTGGATTTTGAAGGTTGAGCCAGGAGAGTTAGGACATCCTAGGTGTGTTGGGCCTGATTGCTTCAGGCGGCTGACCTCCGAGGAGGCTGGCTGGCCAAGTGGGGCTGTCATGAGGTCCATGTGTCACATGGGGGTGGGCGAGAGTGGCTGTCCATCTGTCTGTCCATCAGATGCTGGTGAGACCCTTGCATGGAGGACGAGAGGTCCTGTGTCGTCTGTCCGTCCTGCCAGGGTAGCTGTCTGCTGTAGGGGTTGCGTGCCGGGTGCGGGCTGGTTGCGGCCTGCTCACGGGAGATGGGGGACGGTGTGAGGCCCGTGGCAGGGCTGGGCAGGGCTCCCGCGGCCGGGGCCTGAGGCGTGCCTACGATCACTGCCCCTTGAGGGGCTTCTGTGGACCCAGAGACCTCCCGGGGGCTGAGTTCTCCTGGGATGCTACACTTCTCCCCAGATCTCCACGCATGGGCCGACCATGAGCTAGTTCATAACCAGACATGCTGCCAACCTCCTGCCCCTACTCGGGATTCTGAGTTTCCCGCATGTCCAAAGAAGGCGTCCCCACCCTAGGGTGCGGGCTGGGCGTGGTGAGGCCTGGTGGGGTTGACCCTCCATCTCCCCTGCCCCCACCCCAGTCGTGACAAAACGGGAGCACCCCCCCACGCTCCCTGGGTTCTGAGGCAGCTGTGGTCAGAGGCCCCGGGGTACCCTTGACGTGGGGTTGGGGCACCGAGATGCCAGGTCAAGGGTACCTGGTGCTCTTGGGCGTGATGCTTCAGGTGAGGGGTCTGTGGCCACCTGAGCCTGCACCCCCACCACACGACCTGAAGAGCTAGCGGGGGGACTGGGTGCCTCTCCTGCCCTGGGAGGCCTGCCTGGGGTGAGTGGGCAGCCTTGTCTGTTTCCACCCTGTTCCATTATCAGTGGACCCTGGGCCCCCACCCCCGGGGGGGGGGTCTCACAGTGTGTGACGGGGTCCCTGGGATGTTCTTTCATCAGTTTGGCCTGAGCCAGCTCTTTCTGGTTTCCTTCAGCTTTTGGGGGTCCTGGCTGGTGGAGCTCAGGCACCTCTCGTAACCATGGGTGTGCCACAGGCGCCTGGCCACAGACAAGAATTCTCCCCCAGCAGAGGTGGGGTGACCTGCACCCCCAAGCCTGGGCACTGGGGTACCTCTGAAGGCACCAGAGGGCGGGCAAGACTCTTGTGACCCAGGCCTCAGTTCCCTCTTGTCATTAGGAGCTCAGGTCCATGGTATCCGGGTCCTAGGCTCATCCCAGGCAGGGTAGGAGGCAGGGGCTAGATGTCAGGAGCTGATTCCAGGCAGCTCTCCCCACCTTCTGCCCAACTGACCAGCGCCCAGCACCCTGTCCCCGGGAGCCAGACACGCGGGCTGCCCTCCTCTCACAGGGTCGTGGAATCTGGGGGCAGTCGATGCCCAGCCTGTCATTTCTGACCTCCTGCCAGCTGGGGACAAGGGGACACAGCTGTGGCACTTGCCACCAGACTTCGGGCGGGAGGGCTTTGGCAGTTGAGGTCCACTGACCCTGCCACGCCCTCCATAGGAAACTGCCCTTCCCCTTCCAGGAGCTGGGCAGTGCCACTGATATATGCAAACCCTCCAGTCCCGGCCCTGTCCCACCTGCGTCCCTTTCTCCAGGCTGGCTCTGCCCTTCCCAGCATGTACATTGTGCTGTAGACGTCCCGTGGGCTGCACGCGTGGGTGCCCACGGCGGGTGGGGGCGGGCGCTCAGGGCGCACTCGGCCAGCCCCTGCCCATCCTTTCTGGCGTGGACGCTACCGTCTTTGTACCTTTGCATCCTTTGTAATGAAACGTAATAAAACTTCACTGTTTTCGTCTCTGCCTCCTCCCTTTTTTACCTCCCCTCTTCTCCCGCCTCAAGGATGAGATGTGGGCTTCACAGGTGCGCCAGGTGGGAGTTGCGCAGAGACCACACACGCGTGAACACGGACCCCCCAGGCCTGAGCCCCTCACACACACTCCGCAGGATCCCAGGGCAGATGCTCCAGGGGCGCGGAAGGGACGAAGCAGCAGGCTTGGGGCCTGCAAGTCAGGGCCCGACACCCCTAGTCAGGCTGCTAGGGCCCCAGCCAGTCAGCGGGGAGTCAGTGGCAGTCCCCACCGCCACTGCCTAAGTTTGGGGTCTCTAGGCCAGCCTCCCCTCAGAGACTTGACCCTATCTCCCCAGAGCAGAGACCACAGCCAGCCCCTCCGCCACACAGACACACTTTATTTTGTCTTCCCTGAGCCCCTCTCATTCCCCCCCAGGCCGACTGCCTCCTGGGGCCTGATGCCGATGACCTCCCACGGGGAGGGCAGCCGCGCGGGTGGCTGTCACCCAGTGGCGTGTCCCCAACTCCATCCCTAGGCCTGCAGCAGCCTCTGGGCCTCGTAGTCCTCAGGGATGGTGTCTGTGGAGAGAGGGTGAGCAGGTGAGGCGGGTGAGGCTGGGGGGTGCAGACTCCCCGCCTTCCCTGATGAGGGTCCTCTTACCGTTGCAGCGGTAGCGCAGGTTGGCCCAGATGATGTTCTCCTGGGAGAAGCAGAAGACCCCCAGACGACCGCCCCGCATGGTTGTATCCAGGACCACGTTGCTGTCCGCCACCAGCTCTGGGCCCTCGTAGAATCGCACTCTGCGGGGCAGGAGGGGACCGTGACTCGGGGTTCTAGGCCAGGCGTTCCCCTCTCAGAGCGTCAGCACCCTGCCCAGTGAACTAGCTTCTCTTTAGGAGAGGGGACTGTGTGTCTCCCTGCCTGGGCCACACTCAGGACAGAGGGAGCTCCTGATCTGAGCCTCAGTTCCCCTGTGTGATGATGGATGTGTAGGGCGCGCATACAGTAGATGCTAAACATAGCGCCTGGACTTCCTGGCAGCGCAGAGTGGGGACGGGGAAACAGGGAGTGGGTGAGACCCCACCTTCTGCTATGTATGTGCACAGTTCAGAACCCCCAGCCCTGGGTCCAGGCTGCCCAACTTGGCCCCGCCCTTCCTGAGTCCAGGCCCGCCCCTGTCCCGCCTCCCCTCTGGCCCCGCCTCCCCTCTGGGCCCTCCCACTGAGCAGCTCTCTGCCAGACCTGAACCCTCCCCCGTGTCCTCGGAGGGGTATCACACCCCAAGACCAAACAGTTATTTCTGCCTCTATTATTCCCATTTTACAGGTAAGGGGACCAAGGCCCTCCCGAAGCAACCCCCTCCCACAAGAGCCAGGAATGAGCAGGAACTCTGGGCCCCTTGGCGGAGGGTGGGTTCCCACCTGATGTAGCCCACTTGGGGCCGGTGCTGCAGGAACCAGCGGTAGGATGTCTTGTCCTTCCAGCCCACGTTCCGGGGATCCTTCCACAGCAGCCGCACCTGTGACGCTGTGTCCCCCGTGTGCCACAGTGCGTTCCGAAGCTGCTCCCCAGGGCCTGTAGAGGACTTCACGGCCTACCACATCAAGGAAGAGGAGAGTGGGGTCAGGGTCCATACAGGCCACCAAGGCCCCCAGACGGGCAAGGAGCTTTGAGTCGGAGGAGTGGTGGGGGTCCCTGGTATGCCTGGATGGGAGACCCCCAAGGAAGCCTTCAGGGCCACAAGGAGGTTTACAGGTAGGTTATAGGGGGCAGCAGTGGTCGGTAGGATAAACTAGAGTCTAGAGGACTTAGGGAATTTTAGGGTTTCAGTGAAATACTGGGGTCCGGGTGGCGCTAGTGGTAAAGAACCCGCCTGCAATGGAGGAGATGCAAGAGATGGGGGTTCCATCCCTGGGTCTGGAAGATCCCCTGGAGGAGGGCATGCCACCCCACTCCAGCATTCTTGCCTGGAGAATCCTATGGACAGAGGAGACTGGCAGGCTACAGTCCATGGGGTTGCAAAGAGTGGGACACGACTGAGCACATCTATTCTAGGGGGTCTGGAGGAAGATTTGGAACCTGAGAGAAATCTTGGGGCTCTGTGAGGGTGTTTGGATGCCCACAGGAAGACTAGGGGATCCTGGGGGCATGTTTGAGGACCTGTGGGAGGAACTGGGAGGATTTCGGTAGAAAGCCTTCGAGGTCCTTAGGATAATGCTGGGGACTGTAAGGCTTGTGGGTCTGTGGACGGGCAGGGGGCCTCAGAGAAGGTGCTGAAACCAAGCGCTCAGGAAGGGCCCAGCACCTTGAGCTGGATGCCGGGCTCTGCCACCGCACGGAAGGGATTCGCCTGCCAGTACGTCTGCTCCATCTGCTTCCACATGACCACATAGAAACTGGAGCTGTCCTGGTAGCCAAAGATGAAGCCAGCGTAGTCGTCATCCGTGACAGTGTTCACGTGGAACGTGCCTTCGAAATCCACGCCATTGAAGGCCGTGTAACCTGGGGAGAAGAAGGCACGCTAGCCCCTGTCCTACCGGGATCCGGATCCGTCCCCGAACCCTGCCCCTTCGGAGTACAGGACGCCCAAGCCGAGTCCAGACCGCCTAACTTGGCTCCGCCTTTCCCGAGTCCAGGCCCGCCCCTGTCCCGCCTCTCCTCCGGCCCCGCCCCCCGAGCAGCTCCTTGCATGGCTTGGCCCCCTCCCGCGTCTCACCCACAGCCAGGCCTGGGTCGCTGTTCATCGTCTGCACGATCTCCATACCCTAGTGAGGTTCAAAGGACGAAGGGCGTCAGACCAGAAAGACTGGGCTCCCCGCCCCCAGTTTAGGACCCGCTGCGGTGGTCCTGGGCTCCCCCCACTTCCCGCCTAGTCCCCGCCCCCACCTGGTTGAGCACCACCCAGTTAGGGTCTATCTGCGCATCGCCCTCAGGGTCCAGCACGACTGTCTGGAAGGCCCGGAAGTCGGTGAGGGTGACCTCAGCGTTCTCCGGACACACATCGATCTTGTCTACCACCTTGTCCGCATCAAAGTCGCCCTGGCACGCGTCGCCCAACTGCGGGGCAGGAGGGGACCGTGACTCGGGGTTCTAGGCCAGGCGTTCCCCTCTCAGAGCGTCAGCACCCTGCCCAGTGAACTAGCTTCTCTTTAGGAGAGGGGACTGTGTGTCTCCCTGCCTGGGCCACACTCAGGACAGAGGGAGCTCCTGATCTGAGCCTCAGTTCCCCTGTGTGATGATGGATGTGTAGGGCGCGCATACAGTAGATGCTAAACATAGCGCCTGGACTTCCTGGCAGCGCAGAGTGGGGACGGGGAAACAGGGAGTGGGTGAGACCCCACCTTCTGCTATGTATGTGCACAGTTCAGAACCCCCAGCCCTGGGTCCAGGCTGCCCAACTTGGCCCCGCCCTTCCTGAGTCCAGGCCCGCCCCTGTCCCGCCTCCCCTCTGGCCCCGCCTCCCCTCTGGGCCCTCCCACTGAGCAGCTCTCTGCCAGACCTGAACCCTCCCCCGTGTCCTCGGAGGGGTATCACACCCCAAGACCAAACAGTTATTTCTGCCTCTATTATTCCCATTTTACAGGTAAGGGGACCAAGGCCCTCCCGAAGCAACCCCCTCCCACAAGAGCCAGGAATGAGCAGGAACTCTGGGCCCCTTGGCGGAGGGTGGGTTCCCACCTGATGTAGCCCACTTGGGGCCGGTGCTGCAGGAACCAGCGGTAGGATGTCTTGTCCTTCCAGCCCACGTTCCGGGGATCCTTCCACAGCAGCCGCACCTGTGACGCTGTGTCCCCCGTGTGCCACAGTGCGTTCCGAAGCTGCTCCCCAGGGCCTGTAGAGGACTTCACGGCCTACCACATCAAGGAAGAGGAGAGTGGGGTCAGGGTCCATACAGGCCACCAAGGCCCCCAGACGGGCAAGGAGCTTTGAGTCGGAGGAGTGGTGGGGGTCCCTGGTATGCCTGGATGGGAGACCCCCAAGGAAGCCTTCAGGGCCACAAGGAGGTTTACAGGTAGGTTATAGGGGGCAGCAGTGGTCGGTAGGATAAACTAGAGTCTAGAGGACTTAGGGAATTTTAGGGTTTCAGTGAAATACTGGGGTCCGGGTGGCGCTAGTGGTAAAGAACCCGCCTGCAATGGAGGAGATGCAAGAGATGGGGGTTCCATCCCTGGGTCTGGAAGATCCCCTGGAGGAGGGCATGCCACCCCACTCCAGCATTCTTGCCTGGAGAATCCTATGGACAGAGGAGACTGGCAGGCTACAGTCCATGGGGTTGCAAAGAGTGGGACACGACTGAGCACATCTATTCTAGGGGGTCTGGAGGAAGATTTGGAACCTGAGAGAAATCTTGGGGCTCTGTGAGGGTGTTTGGATGCCCACAGGAAGACTAGGGGATCCTGGGGGCATGTTTGAGGACCTGTGGGAGGAACTGGGAGGATTTCGGTAGAAAGCCTTCGAGGTCCTTAGGATAATGCTGGGGACTGTAAGGCTTGTGGGTCTGTGGACGGGCAGGGGGCCTCAGAGAAGGTGCTGAAACCAAGCGCTCAGGAAGGGCCCAGCACCTTGAGCTGGATGCCGGGCTCTGCCACCGCACGGAAGGGATTCGCCTGCCAGTACGTCTGCTCCATCTGCTTCCACATGACCACATAGAAACTGGAGCTGTCCTGGTAGCCAAAGATGAAGCCAGCGTAGTCGTCATCCGTGACAGTGTTCACGTGGAACGTGCCTTCGAAATCCACGCCATTGAAGGCCGTGTAACCTGGGGAGAAGAAGGCACGCTAGCCCCTGTCCTACCGGGATCCGGATCCGTCCCCGAACCCTGCCCCTTCGGAGTACAGGACGCCCAAGCCGAGTCCAGACCGCCTAACTTGGCTCCGCCTTTCCCGAGTCCAGGCCCGCCCCTGTCCCGCCTCTCCTCCGGCCCCGCCCCCCGAGCAGCTCCTTGCATGGCTTGGCCCCCTCCCGCGTCTCACCCACAGCCAGGCCTGGGTCGCTGTTCATCGTCTGCACGATCTCCATACCCTAGTGAGGTTCAAAGGACGAAGGGCGTCAGACCAGAAAGACTGGGCTCCCCGCCCCCAGTTTAGGACCCGCTGCGGTGGTCCTGGGCTCCCCCCACTTCCCGCCTAGTCCCCGCCCCCACCTGGTTGAGCACCACCCAGTTAGGGTCTATCTGCGCATCGCCCTCAGGGTCCAGCACGACTGTCTGGAAGGCCCGGAAGTCGGTGAGGGTGACCTCAGCGTTCTCCGGACACACATCGATCTTGTCTACCACCTTGTCCGCATCAAAGTCGCCCTGGCACGCGTCGCCCACGCCGTCCCCTGAGAGGAGGTGGGAGGGCCCCCCGCAATGATAGAGTGAGCTCCAGGCCCCGCCCCAGGCCTGGCCATGCCCATACAAGCTACTGGTCCTGCCCAGGCCACGCCTCCAGCTCAGCTCACAAGTGCCACTGCCCCCACCATGCCCACCCCAAACCTCACCCTGGCCCCGCCCCACGGGACCTGCGTCCGGCCTTACGGTCCACGTCTTCCTGGCCCGGGTTGGGCACTAGACGGCAGTTGTCCCTACTGTCGGGGACCCCGTCGTTGTCGTCATCGTCATCGCAGGCATCACCCTGGCCATCGTGGTCTGAGTCCTGCTGGGCACTGTTGGGCACTGTGGGGCAGTTGTCCCTCGAGTCCTGGTGCCCATCCCCATCCCTAGAGTGGGTGGAGCAGGGACAATGAGGCCCCAGAAAGCCGGGTCAGGCGCTGCCCACCCTGGGGCCCCACCTCAGCCCCGGATGGCCTGCTTACTTGTCTTGGTCGCTGTCACAAGCATCTCCCACGAAGTCGTGGTCCACATCCCTCTGGGGGCCAGAGGAGGGGGAGGATACAACAGACGTTCGTAATCAGGGCAGAAGAATTCAGAACCCTCTCCGCCACTCCCAGTTCCAGAGCCAAGATCTTCCTGAGCCCAAGCAACATCCTCCCCCCAGCTCCACCCCAACCAAGTTGTTCAGACTGGGCTGGAATATTGTTAACCAGCCTGGGACTCACCTGGGGGTCTGCCCCAGATGGAGTCTGGCCTACACTCACCTGGTCTGCGTTGCTCTTCTGAGGACAGTTGTCACAGGCATCTCCTACACCATCACCATCAGTGTCCTTCTGATCTGAGTTGGGCACCCTGGGGCAGTTGTCCACCGGATTGCGGATCCCTGCGAGAAGCAGAGGAACAGAACCGGATCCCCAGATGGGGCTGGGGCCAGGCTGACTTCAGCAGAGCAGGTGCAGACCTGGGATTAGCCTGGGACAGAGTCCCCACTCCACCTTTGGTTCCCAATAACTATAAAGTTAAACCAAGTATTCGTGCCCAGTCCCCAGCCTCCTAGAGAGTAAATGAATGGAGCGGTGAAGGGACCGGCTCAGTGTGTGCACCACCTTGAGTCTCTCTGCCCGGCTGTAAAAATGGTACCTCCTCCATGGAGCCCTGTCCCCCATGCTCACGGCTCTGTCCTCTTTCCCCTGCAGCATCTAACGCACGGTCTCTCTTTCCCTCGGCCTCTCAGCTTGCATTTCTGCCCGCGGAGCAGGTTCAGCGGTTCCTGGCGCCCTTGGCGAGCTCACCCGCTCCGGCTTCCAGAAGAGGCCGAGCCCCGCCTCCAGCCAAACCCCACCCCTTGGTGCCCGCCCTCTCCTCTCCTCTCCTCCCGTGCCCAGAACTTACGGTCGCCGTCTATGTCGTCGTCGCAGGCGTCCCCTCGGCCGTCCTTATCTGTGTCCTTCTGGTCGTCGTTCTTTTGGGACCGACAGTTGTCGCACGCATCGCCCCACTTGTCGCCATCCGTATTTCGCTGGTCTGGGTTCCTCACGAGCGGGCAGTTGTCCTAGAGGTGAGGGCCGGTTAGGGGATAGGCAGTCCTAGAGAGTCAAAAGTCACTCCCCAGATTGTCCAGCTCCGAGGCCCCGCCTCCTCTGCATGGACCCCACCCCAGTCCTTTGGGACCCCTAGATCAGCCTCTGAGGCCACACCAGTCACCCGGAGACACGCCCCCAACCCGGTCTCGCCCATGCCCCCCCTTTTGCCCCACCTTCTCATTGAGGACGCCATCCCCGTCGGCGTCCGGGTCGCAGGCGTCTCCGATGCCGTCCCGGTCCACATCCTCCTGCCCTGAGTTGGGCACCGTCACGCAGTTGTCCTAGGGGTGGGCACAACGGGCATTGGGGGCGTGGCCAGCAGCCCCGCCCACCCTACCAGGCCACGCCCTCCACGCCGCACCCACCTTTCTGCACTGGCGCTCAGAGCAGCGTAACTTCTCGTCCGGAAAGCCGTCCAAGTCTGTGTCGCGGCCGCAGAGGAGCCCATTGCCAGCCCAGCCGACGGCGCACTGCGGGTGGGGTAGTAAATGGGTGCTCTGGCATGGCCCTACACCCGCACCCTCATCGCATTCCACTCCTGGCCCGCTCGCACTCACCACGCAAGATCGCGACCCATCACGCTCCAGGACGCAGTCGGCCTTCTCGTGGCACGGGCTGGGCGTGCCGTCAGGGCAGAAGCGCTGTGGCCGCCGACGGCAGCCTGATGCCTGGTCGCCCACGAAGCCGGGCTGGCACGGGCCGCACTGGAAGGAGCCCTGAGCCCGGGCCACAGGAGGTCAGCCCCCGCCGCCGGACACTTCCGCCCCACCCTCCATCTCTCAATCCTTCCTTCTCCCCCCGGGCCTTACCACGGTATTGACGCATACAGAGTTGGGGACGCAGTTATGCTGCCCGGTCTCACACTCGTTAATGTCCGTACACACCTGGGTGGGAGAGAGCGCACTGGTCAACGCTCCCGGGTAGATACCCCCAGACCTCCCACCCGATTCACGGATCCTCTCAGTCCTGCCTCTTCCCTGCATCTTTCCTCCAGTCCCGACCATCCCTGATGGGAAACCCCTAACTTCCTCTTCCCCAGACTCCTATCCCTATCCGTTGCCCCTGGAGCCAAGCAGGCTGCGAGGCTGACGTTTACTTAACAAAATGCCCCCCACCTCGAAATGCTCCTCCCGGCTCTCCAACCCCCGACGGCCCTCACCTGCTTCTTGGCCTTGGCGAAGGCCAGCCCCACGCCCTCGTGGGTGGGGCCGCTGAACCCAGGTGGGCAAGCCTCGCAGCGGAAGCCCGGACTGGTATTGATGCAGCGGACGCGAGGGAAGCAAGGATGGGCGGTGCACTGGAGGAGGAAGAGCCCGGGAGGATCAGAGGATGAGGAGCTGGGCCTCCCGAAAGAGGCGCCTGAGGGCTTATTGGACTTGTAAAGTTCAAGGGCCATCAGCTAGCTATAGGAGGGAGGGGGTGCCATGTGGGGCAGAGGCTATTGTCCCAGAGGTCACACACGGCTTTGCCTTGATGTGGGAAAGGGCAAGACCAGGCGAGGAGAAGGGCCTGCCTGGAGTGGGGCTATTTCTGGGACCCGGTAGGCTGGATGCTCATGGACGGGGGAAGAAATTTTGAGGGCGGGCGTCCCCAGCGGAGGGGGGAAGTGGTCGTCGGGGTGTGCGTGCCCGTCGGTGAGGAGGTTGCCGGGGCTGGGGGGCCCCGGTGGTGGAAGGGTCTCTGGGGTTGGCGACCCCGGGCGGTGGTGAGTGGGGTCGTTGAGGGGGACCACTCCCGGCGGTAGGGGAGTCATCGGGGTGGACGTCACAGGCTACGGAGGAGGTCGTCAGGGTGGGCGTCCTAGGTGGAGAGGGGTGTAGTAGGGGTGACTGTCCCCCGGCGGTGGGAAGGTCGTCTGGACGTGCGCCCCCGGAGGTGAGGGGGTCCTCTCCCGGAGGACCCCCAGCGGACGAGGAGGTCGTCGGGGCGGGGCGGTGGGGAGTTGTGGGGCAAGCGTTGGGGGTTCGTCGGGGCGGTGGTGGCAGACGCACCTCGTTGACGTCGGCGCAGTGCGAGCCGTTGCCCGTGAAACCTTCGGGGCAGGGTCCGCAGCGCGCGCCGCTGGCTGTCTCGGTACAAGCCACTCCGGGGAAGCAGAAGCCGGGCGAACACTGGCTTAGCGGCCGTACGGTCAGTCTGGGGGTTCGCGCGGGTTGCATCCCTGCAGGGAGTGGGGCGCGAGTGGTTAAGGCCACGCCCAGGGGTGGAGCCTATCGAGACAGAGCTCCAGTCCAGGCAACATCCTGGCTGTTCTGCGACCCCGCCCCGTACGGAGCGCTCCGCTCTCCACGTCTCTGCAGTCTCTCGATCTCTGCGCCCGACTGTCTTTTTTCGCTTCTCCCTCCGCGACTCCACGTCCCAGCGTCTCTCGCAAGGTTTCTGGCTCTTTTGGGGGTCTCCCCTCCCACAGTCTCTCTCTCTCCTTTCTGTTCTCCCTCTCCATCTCTCATCCAATCTCTCCGTCTCTGTCAACCTCTGTCTTCTCTCTTTTGCGCCCGGTCTGTCCTCCGCTCTCTGGATCTGTTTCTGTCTCCCCATCTCTTCTCGCTCCCCAGCCACCCCGTCCCCGTCGCCCCGGCTGCACTCACCGCACGCGTCACACTCCATCACCGTGTTTTTCAGGAATGTAATCTCCTTGACCTTTGGTGCAAGGGAGATGGGGTGTGGTCAGCGGGGCTCCATCCTTCTCCTCCCGCGCCGGTCTCCCCTCTCCCTCTCTCAGACTCCTTCCCATGGCACCACCGTCGCGGACCCTCTCCCCACGGACTCCCTACCCCCAGATCCCTACTCTCCCAGCCCCTTCTCCTCCTTCCCTCGGATTTCTTTCTCCCCTCAAGGATCTGTACTCTCTCCCGTAGAAGCCCGCATCCCTGGGACCGCCCCCACTCTTCCTTTCCATAAACTAGGCCCCTCTTCACCTCCACCAGGACCGACTTCTCCAGTCCCTTCCCACTCCCCCACCCTCCCCTGCCTCCGAGACCCACTTCCTCTCTTCCAAGTCTCTGTCTTCTCCCCTGCACCCCCAACCCCCCAACCCCGCCGGCACCTGCTGGCGCAGTAGGTCCCGTACGTCCTGCAGGGCCGCGTTGGTCTCCTGGAGTTCGCGTAGCATCTGCGGGCCCAGGTCCCCACCTGCGCTGACAGGGGGCGCTGGTGGGGCGTCGGGGACCGGCGACCCCCATCACCACTCCACCCCGCCGCCGCAGGGATCCCGGACGCCCACCCCATTTCTTGAGCTTCTTCCCCACTGCCTGCTGTCTCCACCCGGCACGCCCCGGTGAACTTTCCCCGAGCCTCAAGGAGCCGCGACCCCAGGCCTCCCGCGAGTCCTGTCCCTCTGGGGGTCAGAGGCACGGCGTTGGGGAGGAGCGGCTTACCCAGCGGCATCTGCCCCTGGCCTGATGCGCCGAGGGCAGCCAGCGTGAGCAAGAGAACGCGGGCGGCGGCGAGAACCATGACGGCGGCGGGGAGCTGGACGGCGGCTCGCTCTCTGCCGCCCACGAGGGCCGAGCGGCCTATTTATCCCGGCGGCGCGGCCGGCCCGGGGGACGGCCCACCGCGGCCCTGCCCAGCGTCCAGCCACAAGGTAAACAGTCGGCGCTGGCCTCCACGTTCAAGGCCCCGCCCAGCGCTGCTGAACCCGGCTCGGGCGAGGAAACTGAGTCAGCGGGGGCTTGGGCTGAGGTTGGTGGGGCGGGGAATCAGTCAGGACCGCCCTCCAGCCCGCTCATTCACTTGTTTGAGAGACGGCTGCGTACCAAGCCTCCAGAATAGCTGGAAACGAAGCGAGTCCCATAGCGGCTCCCCTCAGTTCACACTTGGGGAAACTGAGTCAAGAGTGGCTTAAGGTTAGGAGTTACCTCCTCCCCCAGCCCTTTTCTGGTCTTTCCTCTCTGCAGTTCTCTGGTTGATGAGTAGGTGGTGGGGACAACCTGGTCACCCAGAGGCCGGAGCCCACTCAGTCACCCAGCCTGTGCACCGGCCTGTGTGTGTGTCCCTCCCCGCAGGAGGTCTAGCAAATTAAGAGACTCCGGCTGGAGGAGGTCTGAAGGGGAGCCCTGTGCTTCTGTTTGTCGAGACTTTGCCCATACCATCGGAGCTCCAGTCCAGCTCTGTGGGAACAGCCTGTAATAAAAATAGAAATTATTGCTAATCAGGAAAATCCTCCCAGCCCAGCCATGCTCTTAAGCTACAAAACACCTCTGTTTTCTGGTATTAACCCTCTCTACTGCTACCCTCCAGTGTTTGCAGCCTCTATTCTATAAGCAGGGAAACTGAGATCCAGAGAGGCAAAGCAAATAGCTGAAAGCCACTGTGAGGGGCAGGGATGAAGCCAAGGTAGGGTCATTGTCAGATCTGTTCTATTGGGAGGTTTCAGAGAAGTCACTGAGGGCTTCCTGGAGGAGGTGGCAAGAAATCTAAAGGAAAGGAAGACTCAGATCAGGGGATAAAAAAGGTGAGGACAATTCTGGCAGAGAGAAACATGTGAAGCTTGAGGTTGGGGATATTTCAGCCACATTCATTCATTCCACAAACGCATTGACCATCTGCTATGTGCCATGTCCTGTGCAGGAGGCTGGGGACACCAAGTGGACTAGCCAGATTGGGCTCCTCCCTCCTGGGGAGCCCACCAATAATTGTCCCAAGGGACAGGCAGCAGTGGGAGCTCCAAGGAGGTGCCTGACCCAGCTTGGGGCATCAGGGGGAGTCTAGGGAGGTTTCTTAGAAGAGGAGGGAACACAGAGCTATGACCAGGAAGGTGAAGAGACCACAGCCAGATAAAGAGATGGCTGAAAGGCATTCTAGCTAGAGGAACAGTATGTGCAAAGGCCCTGAGACAGAAGTGAGTCTGGTCTGCTGGACAGATTGATCTCAGGGTAGAGAAATCTTGGGGCTCAGGAGAACTGGTGCCAGGTGGTACAGGGCTTGGGCTGTCTCCGGAGGGCAATGGGGAGCCACAGAGGGTGAGTGAGGAGTGGTGGGTCTGGAGGGGAGGCTGAATAGGAAGAGCCAATCCCAACCTGGGCACTTCTAGTGAAGCCTGTGCCCTGATGCCTGTGGCAGGGCCATGAGCTCACTTCCTGTTTCCCTTGGCATCCGGCACACCTGGGGGCCGCTCCCGGCTGGTGCTGGGATTCTTGGGAAAACCACGGCTCCAGGAGGGCCTCTAGGCTTGCGTGTGCCTCATGCAGCTAGGACGAGGGCCCGTGGGAGCCAAGCCCCTGCCACAGGCTTGGCATGGGGCTCGAAGCGTGGAAACGCATGGCCGTGTTCACGGCTGGGCCATGAGGAGCTGTGAGGAAGAACCTTCTAGGCAGAGGGAATGGCGAAGGCGGCAGTCCTGAGGCTGTCCCAGTCTGCAGATCAGACAGCAGAGGCCTGGAGCCAGGCAATCTGGTTTCATGTTCCTGCTTTCTGGATCCCACTGGCTCTGAAATCCCACTTCCAGGCAGCAGCCCCCTCCTCCCTCACACACCTTGGCAGCCTCACATTACACACTCACTCACTCTGGGTGAACTTCCGGCCCTTGTACCTGCTGTTCCCCACCATCCCAAATACCGTTCTCCTTCCTCCAAGATCTGGCTCTGATGCCCCCTCCTTCAGGAAGCCCTCCCTGCTCTTCTTGGGCAGGGCTTAGGGGCTGTGTGAATTCCCCTAGGATGCCTGACAGAGTGCTTCTGGCAGAGAAAGGATGAGCTCTCCCAGGGGACTGGGGATGTCTGTGTTTTGTTCCATTCTTCTGTTCCCGGGGGCCCTGGGCCTGCAGAGAGCCCTACCAAGCGGGGCTCCATCCTTCTCCTCCCGCGCCGGTCTCCCCTCTCCCTCTCTCAGACTCCTTCCCATGGCACCACCGTCGCGGACCCTCTCCCCACGGACTCCCTACCCCCAGATCCCTACTCTCCCAGCCCCTTCTCCTCCTTCCCTCGGATTTCTTTCTCCCCTCAAGGATCTGTACTCTCTCCCGTAGAAGCCCGCATCCCTGGGACCGCCCCCACTCTTCCTTTCCATAAACTAGGCCCCTCTTCACCTCCACCAGGACCGACTTCTCCAGTCCCTTCCCACTCCCCCACCCTCCCCTGCCTCCGAGACCCACTTCCTCTCTTCCAAGTCTCTGTCTTCTCCCCTGCACCCCCAACCCCCCAACCCCGCCGGCACCTGCTGGCGCAGTAGGTCCCGTACGTCCTGCAGGGCCGCGTTGGTCTCCTGGAGTTCGCGTAGCATCTGCGGGCCCAGGTCCCCACCTGCGCTGACAGGGGGCGCTGGTGGGGCGTCGGGGACCGGCGACCCCCATCACCACTCCACCCCGCCGCCGCAGGGATCCCGGACGCCCACCCCATTTCTTGAGCTTCTTCCCCACTGCCTGCTGTCTCCACCCGGCACGCCCCGGTGAACTTTCCCCGAGCCTCAAGGAGCCGCGACCCCAGGCCTCCCGCGAGTCCTGTCCCTCTGGGGGTCAGAGGCACGGCGTTGGGGAGGAGCGGCTTACCCAGCGGCATCTGCCCCTGGCCTGATGCGCCGAGGGCAGCCAGCGTGAGCAAGAGAACGCGGGCGGCGGCGAGAACCATGACGGCGGCGGGGAGCTGGACGGCGGCTCGCTCTCTGCCGCCCACGAGGGCCGAGCGGCCTATTTATCCCGGCGGCGCGGCCGGCCCGGGGGACGGCCCACCGCGGCCCTGCCCAGCGTCCAGCCACAAGGTAAACAGTCGGCGCTGGCCTCCACGTTCAAGGCCCCGCCCAGCGCTGCTGAACCCGGCTCGGGCGAGGAAACTGAGTCAGCGGGGGCTTGGGCTGAGGTTGGTGGGGCGGGGAATCAGTCAGGACCGCCCTCCAGCCCGCTCATTCACTTGTTTGAGAGACGGCTGCGTACCAAGCCTCCAGAATAGCTGGAAACGAAGCGAGTCCCATAGCGGCTCCCCTCAGTTCACAGTTGGGGAAACTGAGTCAAGAGTGGCTTAAGGTTAGGAGTTACCTCCTCCCCCAGCCCTTTTCTGGTCTTTCCTCTCTGCAGTTCTCTGGTTGATGAGTAGGTGGTGGGGACAACCTGGTCACCCAGAGGCCGGAGCCCACTCAGTCACCCAGCCTGTGCACCGGCCTGTGTGTGTGTCCCTCCCCGCAGGAGGTCTAGCAAATTAAGAGACTCCGGCTGGAGGAGGTCTGAAGGGGAGCCCTGTGCTTCTGTTTGTCGAGACTTTGCCCATACCATCGGAGCTCCAGTCCAGCTCTGTGGGAACAGCCTGTAATAAAAATAGAAATTATTGCTAATCAGGAAAATCCTCCCAGCCCAGCCATGCTCTTAAGCTACAAAACACCTCTGTTTTCTGGTATTAACCCTCTCTACTGCTACCCTCCAGTGTTTGCAGCCTCTATTCTATAAGCAGGGAAACTGAGATCCAGAGAGGCAAAGCAAATAGCTGAAAGCCACTGTGAGGGGCAGGGATGAAGCCAAGGTAGGGTCATTGTCAGATCTGTTCTATTGGGAGGTTTCAGAGAAGTCACTGAGGGCTTCCTGGAGGAGGTGGCAAGAAATCTAAAGGAAAGGAAGACTCAGATCAGGGGATAAAAAAGGTGAGGACAATTCTGGCAGAGAGAAACATGTGAAGCTTGAGGTTGGGGATATTTCAGCCACATTCATTCATTCCACAAACGCATTGACCATCTGCTATGTGCCATGTCCTGTGCAGGAGGCTGGGGACACCAAGTGGACTAGCCAGATTGGGCTCCTCCCTCCTGGGGAGCCCACCAATAATTGTCCCAAGGGACAGGCAGCAGTGGGAGCTCCAAGGAGGTGCCTGACCCAGCTTGGGGCATCAGGGGGAGTCTAGGGAGGTTTCTTAGAAGAGGAGGGAACACAGAGCTATGACCAGGAAGGTGAAGAGACCACAGCCAGATAAAGAGATGGCTGAAAGGCATTCTAGCTAGAGGAACAGTATGTGCAAAGGCCCTGAGACAGAAGTGAGTCTGGTCTGCTGGACAGATTGATCTCAGGGTAGAGAAATCTTGGGGCTCAGGAGAACTGGTGCCAGGTGGTACAGGGCTTGGGCTGTCTCCGGAGGGCAATGGGGAGCCACAGAGGGTGAGTGAGGAGTGGTGGGTCTGGAGGGGAGGCTGAATAGGAAGAGCCAATCCCAACCTGGGCACTTCTAGTGAAGCCTGTGCCCTGATGCCTGTGGCAGGGCCATGAGCTCACTTCCTGTTTCCCTTGGCATCCGGCACACCTGGGGGCCGCTCCCGGCTGGTGCTGGGATTCTTGGGAAAACCACGGCTCCAGGAGGGCCTCTAGGCTTGCGTGTGCCTCATGCAGCTAGGACGAGGGCCCGTGGGAGCCAAGCCCCTGCCACAGGCTTGGCATGGGGCTCGAAGCGTGGAAACGCATGGCCGTGTTCACGGCTGGGCCATGAGGAGCTGTGAGGAAGAACCTTCTAGGCAGAGGGAATGGCGAAGGCGGCAGTCCTGAGGCTGTCCCAGTCTGCAGATCAGACAGCAGAGGCCTGGAGCCAGGCAATCTGGTTTCATGTTCCTGCTTTCTGGATCCCACTGGCTCTGAAATCCCACTTCCAGGCAGCAGCCCCCTCCTCCCTCACACACCTTGGCAGCCTCACATTACACACTCACTCACTCTGGGTGAACTTCCGGCCCTTGTACCTGCTGTTCCCCACCATCCCAAATACCGTTCTCCTTCCTCCAAGATCTGGCTCTGATGCCCCCTCCTTCAGGAAGCCCTCCCTGCTCTTCTTGGGCAGGGCTTAGGGGCTGTGTGAATTCCCCTAGGATGCCTGACAGAGTGCTTCTGGCAGAGAAAGGATGAGCTCTCCCAGGGGACTGGGGATGTCTGTGTTTTGTTCCATTCTTCTGTTCCCGGGGGCCCTGGGCCTGCAGAGAGCCCTACCACGATGAGTGGCACATGGATATTGTTTCCTATAATTCATGTACCATCGTAACTATTAATAACAGTAACCCCTGCTACTGCTGTACTGTATGACAGACTCAGGAGCCTGGGTTCGAATGTCAGCTGGGCATAGCCTTGCTGTGTGACCTAAGGCAAGTTGCTTGACCTCTCTGTGCCTCAGTTGCCTCACCTAGAAAGTGGGAGTGATCACTGCTGAGAGGACTGAATGAGCTCAGTGTCTACCTCCAGTGTTAGCCCATTATACAATACAGAACTTATACACGATGTCAGTTATCCCTCAGGTTGTTCTTACTCACATTTTCCTCAGAGAGGGAACGAGACAGCTCAAGGTCACACAGCCAGGATTAGACCTGGAGAAGGCAGGACCCCTGAGGCCTTCACACCACCCCTCTCTGCCCTTGGCCACAGATTGTAGATGAGAAATGCTAACCCAGGCCCCTCATTAGCTGTGAAGACTGCTGCCCGGCACCTCCTGGCCTGAGCCCTTGGCTGGTGCCCCAGCCAGCCCCCCTTCCCACCACGCTAGACCCAGCGGTTCCAGGAGCCTGGCCAGGCTTGGGCAGAGGGGCTGGTGCCTGTGTGATGAGGCTTCGGAGCCCTCCCTGGCAGAGTTCTGCTGGGCCAGGAGACATGTGGGCGCCCCCCGCTTGCCCAGCCGCCTCTCCTGTGAATCCAGAGGGAAAGTATGTCGGGAAGGCAGCCGCCCTGCCCTGGGCGGGCCCAGCCACAGGCTCAGGGTCTGGGGAATTCATTACAGCAGCGAGGGAGGCCACTTAGCTACTGCTGGATCCGCAGCTGAGGAGCCTGACCCAGCCTGCCTTGGATGGCTCGGCTGGACACGGCTCTCCAGAAGGACCAAGCAGTGGGGAGCGGGGCGGTGGGGCAGAAGGGGTGCCATTTGGGCACTGGAGTCTGGCAGACCCACCCTGACTTGCTCTGTGAACTCTGGCAAGCCCTGACTCTTTTCCCATCCTCCATATGCCCTGACTGTCTTCATTTATCTCAGACTCTCCAAAAGGTATGATAAAGAGGAAAATAACAATAAATATAATGGCTACAATTTTATTGCTGCTGCTGCTAAGTTGCTTTACTCGCGTCCGACTCTGTGCGACCCCATAGATGGCAGCCCACCAGGCTCCCCCATCTCTGGGATTCTCCAGACAAGAATACTGGAGTGGGTTCCCATTCCCTTCTCCAATGCAGGAAGGTGAAAAGTGAAAGTGAAGTCACTCAGTCATGTCCGACTCTTAGCGACCTCGTGGACTGCAGCCCACCAGGCTCCTCCGTCCATGGGTTTTCCAGGCAAGAGTACTGGAGTGAGGAGCCATGAGCAAGTGCCAAGTGCTCGAAACCTTGCCACGTCACTTTTGTGGGTTTTCCCTTTTTGTCCCCTCTCCTCACAGGCTCAGGGGACAGGAGCTGACCATCGTGGGAGGCCCCAGGAGACGGCCAGGAAACCTCGGTCTCTGGCACCAGGACCCTGAGTTTCATATCCCACCTCTGCTGTGCAGCTTCAGACAAGTTGCTTAGCATCTCTGTGCCTCTTTTCTTTCTTTTTGTTTTAATGGGGTAGGGGAGGGTACCTTCAAAGTAGATTTACTTTTAATAGTAATGTAGATTTTTACTTCTCCAGTTTAGAGAATGGACTGCAGAATTGCCTCAGGGGAGAAAGGACTTCACTAGGAACCAACTGGAATTTAATGATGCGACATTCAATGGGCATTGACTTCTGAGAATGTTTTTACACCACTATTATCTTCAGAATTTTCCAGGGATTACTGTGGCTGGACAAATGACCGCCCTGCTTTTTTCTCCTTTCCTCTCACATTTAATGAGAGTTTTGTAGGTAACAGCTAAACAAACCAGTGTCTGTGTTGCATGAAAAGCGACTGCCTACGGGCTCACTATAGAAGTTTACTTCTCTCCCTCAGTCTGTCTGTGTTTCTCTCTGTCTAATGAAGTGAAACATGAAAATGCCTAAAGTTGTTTGCAGTTTATCAGCAGCACTAAAAATCCAAGTGAAATGAGGACAACGAGAGCCCCAACCTCTGAGGCTCATCATAAAACCCGAATACATTAATCCATGAAAACTACACTCGGCACTTTTTTTTTTGATAGGTAAGAAGTGGATTTATTCAGAGAGAAACACACTCCACAGAGTATGGGCCATCGCCGAGAGTGAATGCCCACTTGGCACTTCTCAATATTGGTGGTTGCTCTCGTCCCCCCTCTACAGGTGGGCAGACTGAGGCTCAGCATGGCAGTCTCAGCATGCTTCATCGATTTGGGGAATGCTCAGAGAGGGAAGGCACACAGCCTTGCTGCAGGGAGAGGGGCCCCTGTGGGTGGGTGGGCAGCAGAGAGCACAGGAAACAGAGCCCTGCTCCCAATTCCTCCTGTCTGCTTCCAGCTGCCGCCTCAGCTCATCAACAGGAGGCCCTTGTTCAAGCCAGTGACGGCAGGAGGCCGAGGGAGGGGTGTGTTTACCGACTGGCCACCTGGCAGGCAGAGACCCAGAGGTGCACGGGCCAGTGTGGGAGGGAGGCTACCAGGCAGGGAGGAGCCCCAGCCCCAAAGGGGGAGCACTGCCTGCAATAGGTGCCCCCAAACGCTTCGCAGACAATAGGATGAGATTAAATAACGTCATCCACTGCACAGGCAGATGGGATGATGGTGGCCTCAGCCTCTCAGCCCGGCGGTAGGGGACCTTGGAGGTGGACAAGTACATACCAGCTGCGGCAGGATGGGCTGGGAAACAGAGCCCCGGAGTCAGGGAGACCGCTCTGCCAAGGAATGTTAGTGTTGAGGCCTGAACAGGTGACCGGGTTCCAGATGGTAAGGAGTATCCAGGGCTGAGAGCAGAGCAAGGATGAAGGCCTCCGGGGTTGGGGGGGGATGTGCCTGATACATAGGAGATTCAGTGAGGAGGCAGGTGTGGCTGGAGCAGAGGGTCAAGGGGATGATGGAGGGGAGAAGGCTGGACCACAAGTGATGTGGTGATGGGAGCCTTGTGTAGACACAGAGCCCTGAGCCATGTTTGGGCTCCATGGACCTTTCCAACCCCATCTCTTTCTGCCTTCCAGGCCCTGACTTGGGCAGTGACTGCTCCTGAGTGCAGTTTCCCCTTTAAGATCGTGCACTCTTCCTTGTCCCACCTGGCTTAGTAGCTACTCTGGCCTCCAAAGGGCCTCAAGTGTCCATCACAGCACTTGCCATGCTACAGGGACACAGATGAATGGCATGGCCATGTGACTGCATCCTCCACTGAGCCTCCGCTGAGTCCCACCGCATCTCCCACATTATGAACGTATTAGAACAAATCAGTGATGAATGGATGGTGGATGGATGGATGAAGGATAGATGGATAGATAAATGGATAGTTGGGTAGAGGATAACCTGACTGGCTGGATCAGGGGATGGATGGATAGACAGTCAGATGAGATGGATAGATGACAGATGGTGGATGGATGGATAGATGACGGATGATGGATGGATGGATAGATGACAGCTGGGTGGATGGATGGGTAGATGATGGCTGGGTAGATGGATGGGTGAATGGATGGGTAGATGACGGATGGTGGGTGGATGGATAGATGACGGATGATGGATGAATGGATAGATGATAGATGGTGGGTGGATGGATAGATGACGGATGGGTGTGTGGATGGATAAATGATGGCTGGGTGGATGGATGGGTAGATGACGGATGGTGGGTGGATGGGTAGATGACGGATGGGTGTGTGGATGGATAGATAACGGCTGGGTGGATGGATGGATAGATGACAGATGATGGATGGATGGATAGATGATGGATTGTGGATGGATAGATGATGGATGATGGATGGATGGATAGATGATGGCTGGGTGGATGGATGGGTAGATGACGGATGGGTGGATGGATGGGTGAATGGATGGGTAGATGATGGATGGTGGGTGGATGGATAGATGACGGATGATGGATGAATGGATAGATGACAGAGGGGTGGGTGGATGGATAGATGATGGATGATGGATGGATGGATAGATGACGGATGGGTGGGTGGATGGATAGATGATGGATGATGGATGGATGGATAGATGATGGATGGGTGGATGACGGATGGATGGATAGATAAATGGATAGTTGGACAGAGGATAACCTGACTGGCTGGATCAGGGGATGGATGGATAGACAGGCAGATGAGATGGAGAGATGACGGCTGGGTGGATGGATGGGTAGATGATGCCTGGGTGGATGGATGGGTAGATGATGGCTGGGTGGATGGATGGGTAGATGATGGCTGGGTGGATGGATGGGTGAATGGATGAGTAGATGATGGCTGGGTGGATGGATGGGTAGATGACGGATGATGGATGGATGGATGGATGGATGGATGACGGATGATGGGTGGATGGATAGATGATGGATGGGGGTATGAATGGATAGATGACAGATGGGTGGATGGATGAATAGATGACGGATGGGTGGATGGATGGGTGGATGACAGATGGGTGGATAGATAAATGGATAGTTGGATAGAAGATAACCTGACTGGCTGGATCAGGGGATGGATGGATAGATAGTCAGATGAGATGGATAGATGACGGATGGGTAGATGGATGGGGTGGCCACATAGGTGGATGTATAGGCAGGCAGATGGGTGGACAGAGGGATAGAAGGGGAGGTGGCTGAGTAGTTGGATGTTTCACAGACCGATGGGAGGATGGATGGACAAATGGACAGACACCCCTCCTTGGAGCCTCGAGCTACGTGGCAGCCCCATTCAGAGTCACTGGAGAAGTCAATCCTGAGAGAAGGCGAAACACACAGCAGGTGCCTTTGTCCACTCTCTGTCTCCCTCATCTTTTATGTGGCTCCTCTAGCCACGCTGACTCCCTCCCTCTGAACTTCCTGCTCTCAGGTCTCTCCGTGCCTCAGGACTCCGGCACAGGCTTTGCCCCCCACCTGGAGCACTCTTGCTTCTGCTCTTCACCTGACTGACCCTTACTTACCCTGACTTAAATGGCACCCCCTCAGGCTGGCTGGCCTGTGTGACTATTCCCGCCCCACAGAGGGGGACTGGGTGTTCCACCAAACCCTCCTGCGCGTGTATACGTGCATGCTCAGTTGTGTCTGACTCTTTGCAACCCCATGGACTGTGTAGCCTGCCAGGGCTCCTTTGTCCGTGGGATTCTCCAGGCAAGAACACTGGAGTGGGTTGCCATGCCCTCCTCCAGGGGTTCTTCCTGACCCAGGGATTGAACCCGAGTCTCTTGCATCTCCTGGTCACAGCCGGATTCTTTACCTCCTGAGCCACCTGGGAAGCCCCAAACCCACCCAGGAATGGCCAAACCACAGCAACTCTTGGGGTAAACTTTGAGAAGTGCATGGAGCCCTCTGGAAAAGGGGTGATGCCGCTGTTGTTGCTGGCCCACAGGGTGCTGGGAGAGGGGTCACTGGAACGCGCACTCCATGAGTTTTCCTGACTATTTCCTGCTGAGTTGAATGACTTACTCTTTTCTAAAGTCAGGAAGTTCCCGTGAATCCAGGCATCCCAGGACCACAGAACAGGGAGTCACAGAACTAAGGAATGGCGGAGTCGCAGCACTGTGAGTTAATGGAACCGTGGAACCGCAGCATGGTCAAGCCATGGCACTGTGGGATCCTAGGGCCACGGGACCACAGTGCTAGAAGCCCACAGACTCAGGGGATGTGGCCTCTAGTCAACAGGAGCTCAGAACCGTGGGATGGCAGAAGCCTCAGAATCCTAGGGGGCCTGAGACACAGCACCCGGAAATCCCACATAGGAGGTGCCATAAGATGGAGTCCCAGAACTGAGCCCATCAGAAACACCGCCTCGGCTCCACCTTCACCTGTTGGCTGGTCAGGGAGGCTCTCAGAGGCCACGGAAGCTTGGAGGCACTTTCTCTCCACCCCTGGGGCAGCCACAGGAGAGAAGGACCACGCCGTCATCAAGGCCTGGAGCCAGCCAGCCGCCAAACACTCAGCGAGTCCCCTGTTGCCAGGGCCAAGTGAGGCTGTCCAGGTGCCGAGAACCAGTGCCAGCCTCCGGCCAGGCGCGCCGGGACGCCGAGTGCTCAGCAGCAAGTGGAAAAAGAATCAACGGGTTCCTTCTACATCCACATCCTCTTAAAAGCCAACAGCAACATGACTCGGGGGCGGGGGGGAGGCTGTACCCTGGCTGCATCGCCTCCGGATGGCGGCGACAGGAAGCAGCCCCCCAGCACTGCTTCTGCCCACGCCAGGAGTCACAGCCCAGCTCGGATTGCACCAGACACATCCGTGCATTAATGGACTCTCCAGGGGCTGTTCACCCAGCAGACCTGACACCTGAAGCCCAGAATAGCCAATCTGTTTTGGAGAGGGAAACTGAGGCCCAGAGGTGAAGACTGCTGGCCCGGATCACGAGAGTGAGAGCTGAGACCCAGACCCAAGCCTGTTAGCAAGAGTGAGCTTGCCACCACCGAAACGGGCTTCCTCTCGGGCTTCCCCAGCCCCATCCTCCTGATTCTAAATGTGATCGAGCATGGAAGGCGGGAGCCTGGGCTTCGGCAATTCCTTCCCTTTGCCGAACTCAGGTCCCCTTGTTCACGGGGCTGCCGTGGGATCCAAACACGTTCATAGTGAGTGCTCATTGGACCTGGCATTGCTGTCATGAAAGAACTTTCCCTTCCTTCCATCTTACAGACGGGGAAGCAGAGGGCCAGGGAGGGGATTCCAGCCCTCCCGAGGCCCCCGGCACCTGCAGGGAGGGTAGCTCTCGTCACGATGGGGACATGGGGATGAACCAAAACAGCTGATTTTCTGAAACACCAAGTTACAGGGGAGAAAGCTCATCCCTTGCTGCCTTACCTTAGCATCAGGGTTACCTTTAGGTATGGCTGGATCCAGAACCCCAAATGATGCCTTCAAGATCTGTTTCTGTCAGCTGTCTTCTTTCTCAAAGAACTGTCAAAAAATACACATGACATGGAAGTTATCATTTCAACAAAATTCAGTAGATTTTGGTACTTTTGTGATATCAGGCAATCATCAGCTCTATCTAGTTCCAGAACATTTTCATCTTCTCCCCAAAGGAAAACCCGTCCCCAGTATCAGCCACTCCCAATCCCCCTGGCCCCAGCCCCTGGCAGCCACTAACTACTCTGCTTGCTTTCTCCGTGGACTTGCCTGTTCTAGACACTTCATATAAATTGAATCATACAACATGCGTCCTTTTGTGACTGGCTTCCCTCACTCAGCCTGTCTTCAGGGCTCAGCCCCGTTGTAGCGCGTATCAGAATTTCATGCCTTATTGTGCCAGAACTGCCTTCCACTGGACGCACGGACTGCACTGTGTTTCTCTGTTCACCAGTTGACGGGCGTTTGGGTGATTTCCACCTTTTGGCTGTTGTGAATACAGAACGCTGTGAACATGTGTGTGCAAGTTTTTGAACACCTGTTTTCAGCCTGTGGGTGACACCGCTGGGTCTTACGATTCTATGATGAGCTCCATTCACTTTCTGGGGAAGCGCCGTGCTGTTTTCCACGGCGGTGCAACACGTGACACTCACACCAGCAGTGCACGAGGGTTTCCGTCTCTCCGCATTCTTGCCGACACCTGGTTTTTAGATTTTTTTGATTACGGTCATCCTAGTGGGTGTGAGGTGATGTCTCCTTGTGGTTCCGATTTGCGTCTCCCTCATCAGCCTTCTTCCTGCTTCTTGCAGTGGCAGAGATGGGTCAGGCTTAAATTTCCCCATCCTCACGATCCAGCAGAAACAGAGCACCTTTCTCCCGCGAGGCCCAGCAGAGATCTTAGGACTGAAGCTTGTTGGCCCAGTTCAGGTTCCTGTCTGTAGATGCAGGGCTTTGACTGGGGAGGCCACAGACTGAAGTCATCCTCTCGAGGTGGGGGAAAGGGGTCAGCCCCTCCTGGACGCCACCAGAGGCGAACGGTGGAGACTGGACCCCCTACCTGCCTGCTGCCTTAGTGGCCGTGCCGGGATTACAGGCTGTCGGATGCCATCTGTAAGGGAGGTGACCCTGGTACTGTGCCAAGCCTCCATCCTCTGCCTCCATTTCCAAACACTGTGTTCAAAGTGCCTCTTGTTCCCTTCTGCTTGTGGGGAGGGTGGCGGTCCCAGCTCTGACCCAGGCTTCCCTGGAACCCTGCCCCTGGGGGCAGCTCCAGGCCCAGCCCAGGCCCTTCCTTCCTCTGCTGGCCTCTTGACCTCCCCTGGGTACCAGGCAACCTTGAACATCGCAAGGAAACAGGCTTTGCCTGGAACGGCTGCCGCTACCAGTCTTATTATTTCCAAGTGGCTGGCGGTGGCAGAGGAGCCCACGCTCACTGCTCTCTCATCCCCTCACTCATACCAAGGCTGCTCACCTGAGGTTTGTCTGCCTCACTCCCCCAGCCCCACTTCAAGCCCTGAGGTGTTGAAATGGGGGAAATACAGGATCACAAGGAATCATGAAGATCGGGTTTGTGACCATAATCCAGGGCAGAAAAAGGAAGGAGACAGGGAGCAAACAGAAGCCCAGAGAGGGCAAGACATTTGCTCAGGGCCACACAGTAAAGGAGAAGGAGATCTGATTTAGTCTTCACCTTCTTCTTTCCAACCAGAGGATAATTGCCTTACAATGTCGTGTTGGTTTCTGCCATACAGCAGCGTGAACCCGTCATAACTATACATGGTCTCTTTGTCTTCAGCCTCCTTCCCTCCACCCCCCCATCCCGTTTTTAAAATCATGTTTTATTGTAGTAAAAACATATAACATGGCCTTCCCTGCTGGTCCAATGGTTAGGAGTCTGCCTGCCAATGCAGGGGAGACGGGTTTGATCCCTGGTCTGGAAAGATTCCATGTGCCATGGGGCAACTACACTCCCAGGCTGCAACTACGGCGCCTTCTTGCCACAACTACCGAAGCCCACGCGCTCTAGGGCCCACGTGCCGCAGCCGCTGACGTCTGTGCCCCAGAGCCCGGCAAGAGGAGCCGCTGCAATGACAAGCCCACACACCACAACTGGAGAGTAATCCCAGCTCACCACAACTGGAGAAAGCCCATGCACGACAATGAAGACCTAGCGCAGCCAAAAATAATAATCTAAAAAAAACACATAACATAAAACTTTCCATTATAATCAGTGTATAGTTCGCTGGCATGAAATGTGTTCACGTTGTTGGGCAACCATCCCTGCCATCCATTTCCAGAACACTCAGCTTGAGAACCTGAAACTCTGTCTGTCCCCGTTAAGTAACTCCCCATCCCTCCCCTGCCCCCGCCACTTGTCTCCACTTCTTTTTTTTTTTAATAATTTTATTTATTTAATTTAGTTTTGGCAGGGCTGGGTCTTTGTTGCTGCGACGGGCTGCTTTCCTCCAGCTGGGGGAGAGTGTGGGCTACCCTCTAGTTGCCATGCACAGACTCCGCAGGCAGCGGCTTCTCTTGCTGAGGTTCCCGGGCTCTGGAGCACATACGGCCTTAGTTGCTCTGTGACATGTAGGATCTTTCGGGACCAGGGATTGAACCCGTGTCTCCTGCATTGGTGGGTGGATCCTTTACCATTGACCCACCAGGGAAGCCCCTGTCCCCACTTCTTAAGCCACGCTCGAACCACTTCCTCCTAGCAACTGGGATCAGAAGACAGGAAAGCGATTCCAACTTGGTTCTCACCCCACCTGATTTTGAGCCACTGACTTGTGTCCCTGTTCTGGAAGGTTTAGGACCGCTGGGGTCTTGTCCACGGGATGCCAAGCTGGGTCGTGAATGGTCTGACCTAGGAAGTTGTCATGAGGATAATGCTGACTCCCTGAGGTGGGGGCTGTTGTTCTCCTCCCTGTAGAGACAGAAAACCGAGGCCCAGGCACGTGACACCCCATGTATAGCGAATCTCAGACCCCGCCCCAGGGCCAGGAGGGCCTCTGGACAGGGTGGGCCCTGGCTGGTCTCAGGGGCTGGTCCCCAGTGCAGGGTCCTGGGCAGGACACACAACTGATGCTTCAGGAGGCCTTGCAAGTGCAGAGCAATGCCTCCATTTCTGATGGGAAACTGAGTCACCGTTCATGGCCAGAGAAATGTTGGGACCTAGCTTTTTGCCCTCCTGACCCCTGTCGCCACTCCTAAACAGGCCCTTGGGCGGGTCTCAGCTCTGTGGGTTGGCGGGGGGCCCGCGGCCTGTTTTTCCACCAAGCGCTTAGGTTGACACCAGGAGGGGTGAGGCCTCAGCGCTGGTGATTATTTTTTTAACCTTTGCAGTTGCAGCCAGAGACACAAAGCTGAAACGCTCTTGCCCCCCACAGCCGACCGGGCCATGGCCAGTGATGCCACACGGAGGCCTGACCCGCTGGATGCCTGGACGCCAGGCCTCCCCAGACCGCACGGTCTTGGGGCTGCCTCCAACTCCACGTCTGGATTTCTCGACTTGCTCCCGGTTTCCAGCTGGAACAAAAGGATCCACATGGAGAAAACTTGAGCCCTGCCTGCTTGCACAAAGCCTGGGGGTTTACGGCCGGGTCTGCGCCCCTGCCTGCCTCTCCCAGGTGGAGCCGCTCCAGGCCTGATGTCAAAGGCCACTCTTGGCCCACAAGGCCCACGGTTCTACCTGGAGCCCGACCAGCCTGGCCCAGGCATGTGGTGCCAACCAGACACCTTGACCGCATGACCAAGGCACGGCTGCTGGTACCCTGATGTCATCTCTCCCAGGCCGTCTGTCTCCCAGCGGCCTCACCATCCGCTCCGCGCTGGGCCTGAGGCCTGGGCCGCGTCTGAAACTCCTCCCTCCACCCCCCACCACGCTCGGTTTGTCAGCAGCCCTCGTCCCCTCAGCCTCCAAAACATACAAATGCAAGCAACGTGCTCCTCCCCACAGCCTGGCCCGGGTTTCCGCCCTGTTGACTCCTACCTGGACACTGCCCCCGCTTCCCTAGCATAGCCGCAGGGGAGGTCTCCGATCCATAAATCAGATCCTGTTCCTCTCTGGTTCACACACCCTCCATGGCTCCCTATTACTCTCAGAGTAAATTCCACCTCCCGTCTGTGGCCTGTAAGGCCCCACCTGATCTGACTTCATCCCGTCCCTCCCGCCTATCTCTTCCTTCCCTCACCCTGTTCCAGCCACACTGGCCTCCCCACTGTTCTGCCAACAGCTACACCCTTTCCCACTCCAGGACCTTTGCACGAGCCATCCTTTCTGTCTGAAATTCTCATTCTTCCTATTTACAAGGTACTTTCCTGCCCTTCAGATCTCAGCTTAAATGTCACCATCCTCAGGAGGCCTTCTCAACTCCTGAGCAAAATTACCTTCACTCAACTTTCTTCCAAACATTCTTCACTTTTTGAAATTATCTTCTTTGTGTGTATGTTCACAGAAATACAGTCTTTTATTGCCAGCCTGTACCATCACTCCCAACACGGTAAATGGATGCTGTCTTCTCGAGGACAAAGGGATATACCAGCCCCAGTGTCAAGGTTTGAGGAACATCTACCCCTCTGAGGCCCCCTAACCTTCCAGCAATGCCCCAGGATTTAGAACCAAGAACTTCACTCTCAATACATGGCTGAATGATTGGAGATGTGATATGGGTGCAGCCATGGGGGGCCAGGAGGAGGGGACATCTAAGCTCCAGCTGAAGGAGCTATGAGAATAAACCAGTCAGAGGCCGCAAAGGGTGCTCAGGTTGGGGGGACCAGTGTGGGGAAAAGCTTGAGGGTGGTGAGAACAAGGCCGTGTTCCCAGACCTGGGTGTGGTGGAGCGCAGGGGGCTGGGGAGACAGGCCAGACAATGACGTCTAGACTTCATCCTGGGGCAATAGGAAGACATGGGAGGTGTGTGGACCCCATTGCGCTGTGCTGGGCACTGGGAAGCTCCTTCCTTAGACGTCAGCACCCTGCGGGTTGCTCATATTTGCTGGGAACATCTCAGAGCAGCTTTATGTGAATTCCTGTGGAGAACTGTCTCTGACGGGCCAGGCCACTTGCCATCTGCGGCACCACAGGACTCGGGGAGGTCTGTTGGTCTTCAGGAGCCGCCCAGGCCCAGATAACACCCCGACAGCATCATGGCCCTGCCGCCCCTCGGCCTCCCCTGAGGATGGCTGGGCCCCCCGGCCCTAGGCCTGGCTACCCCTTCCAGGCCCTCAGTGGACGCCAAAGACCTCTCTCCTTACTCCCCTGGAATTTTCCTTGCAGGCCCTGCCAACGCCTCCAGGAATATATTAAAAAGAAACTGTTTCCAGTCCGAGCAGGGCTGTTTTATGGTTCTAGGGGCTGGGAGGCTGACCGCAGAGTGGAAAGGCCGTGTCATGACGCCGTTCCTTCGGCAGAGCGGCTCGGACCCTGCTTGCCTCCTGGGCCCTCCTTAGAGGCCCAGGCTCTGTCAGGGTTTCCTAGCCAAGCAAAGCCCCCCTTCACCCCGTCCCCCAGACGGAGGAGAAAGTCCCCAGCAAAGCAGAGGCTCAGGGTAAAGCTGGGAGCTCATGCTTTTCCCAACATTTATGCATTCGACAAACACCTGCTGAGCCCCTACTAAGTGCTGGTGTCTTTGGGTGCTGGGAGCATAGGAATAAGTGGGGACTGTCCTGTTCTTGAGTGGGGACCAGAATCAGGTGGGAAAGGGTGCTACAGTACCCCCAGGTCACAGGGCTCTAAAGGGGCCCAAGGGACTCCCCTGGCGGTTCAGTGACTAAGACTCTGAGCTTGCAATGCAAAGGGTGCAGGTTCAATCCCTGGTCAGGGAACTGGGATCCCGCATGCTGCGTGGCATGGCCAAAACTTAAAAAAGGAGGTCAGGGAGGGAGGCAGCTGTCTTGAGACGATACAGGAAGGAAGAGAAGGCATGGCACCCAACACAGGCAGAGCAGTTCCAAAGCCACCTTCTTCTGTCTCATTGAGGCCGAATTCCCAAAATGTAGAAATCACCGTTTTAAAGTGAGCGATTCAGTGGCATTTAGTACATTCACAATGTTGTGCAACCGCCACCTTTGCCTCATTCTAGAACTTTTTCATCATGCCAGAAAGAAACTTAGCACCCATTAAGAGTCACTCCCCAGCCCTCTCCCCCAACCCCTGGCAACCACTAATTTGCTTTCTGTCTCTATGGGTTTACCTGTTTGGATATTTCTCGTAAATGGAGTAATACGACATTCAGCCTTTTGTGCCTGGCTTTTTTTACTCATTGTAATGGTTTTGAGGTTCATCCACAAGTAAGGTGTGTTGGGGCTTCTTCCCCTTTTATCGTCTGTATTGCCATGAACGTCCCTCTGAGAATTGCTTTGGCTGCATCCCATGGATTTTGTATGACTGTGTTTTCATAATCATTTGTCTGAAGATATTTTAAGATCTCCTCTTTGATTTCATCATTGGTTTTGGTTTTAATAAAGCGTTCTCATAAGCTAGTTTCTTTATTTCTATTAACTTATTTATTTTTGGCTACACTGAATCTTTGTCGCTGCACGTGGTCTTTCTCTAGTTGCTGCAAGCAGGGGCTACTGTGCTTGGGCTTCTCCTTGTGGTGGCTTTTCTTGTGGGGCACGGGCTTCAGTACTTGCCATGTGCAGGCTCAGTAGTTGTGGCTCACAGGCGTAGCTGCCCCGCAGCATGTGGGGTCTTCCCGGATCAGGGATTGAACCCATGTTCCAGGAGGAGAAGGGGGCGACAAAGGATGAGATGGTTGGATGACATCACCAACTCAATGGACATGAATTTGAGCAAACTCCGGGGAGATAGTGAAAGACAGGGAAGCCTGGTGTGCTGCAGTCCATGAAATCGCAAAAAGTTGGGCACTTGAGCGACTGAACAACAGAAACAACCCCTGCATTGGGGGGCAGCCTCTCAACCACTGGGCCACCAGGGAAGTCCAACTCATTGGTTTTTTAGTCGATGCTGCTTAGTCTCCATACTGGTGCCACTCTGAATATGTGTGTGCAAGTTTTGGTTTGAACAGGTGTTTTCACTTCTCCTGCTGCTGCTACTAAGTCGCTTCAGTCATGTCCGATTCTTAGTGACCCATGGACTGTAGCCTACCAGGTTCCTCTGTCCATGGGATTCTCCAGGCAAGAGTACTGAAGTGGGTTGCCACTTCCTTCTCCATCACTTCTCCTGGGTCTATGCCTGTAACTGAAATTGTTGGATCATATGGAAATTCCATGTGGAACTGTTTGATAAACCTCAAACCTATTTTCTGCAGCAAGTGAAAGCCTCTCAGTCATGTCTGACTCTTTTTTTTGTGTGATCCCATGGACTATACAATCCATGGAATTCTCTAAGTCAGAATACTGGAGTGGATAGCCTTTCCCTTCTCCAGGGGATTTTCCCAGCCCAGGGATTGAACCCAGGTCTCCCACATTGCAGGCAGATTCTTTACCAGCTGAGCCATAAGGGAAGCCCAAGAATACTGGAGTGGGTAGCCTATCCCTTCTCCAGCAGATCTTCCTGATCCAGGAATCGAACCAGGGTCCATTGCAGGCAGATTCTTTACCAACTGAGCTATCAGGAAGCCCCCTTTTCTGCAGCAAAGCTGGGTTCATTGTGCTGAGTTTGGTAAACCAGGAACACGTGAACCCTTCTTTGGACAATTCAGACCCAAGAAGCCACTCTGACCCACCCAGAACCAGGTAGCCAGGAAATCAGCTGACAATGCCCCAGGGCCGTGTGCCCAGGAACTGTCCACGTTAATTCCCTCTATGATTCGGCAAACCTTCTGCTGAAACTCCACTGGCACAGGGAATTCTCAAGCCTGAGTGATTGCTGTCCTGTCCTACTGACTGGAGTCTGGGTCCTGGCCCCAGCTTTTGGTCAGCCCAACCTGAGGCCCTGGCTAAACCCCTGGTCCACCTCCCACCAGGACATATCACTGAGGGCTGCCAGCCACTTGGGTCTTGCTCTACTAGAGCAGGCGAGAATCACTGGTTTAATGATGTCCATCATCCTCCATGAAGTACTCCCATTGTTCATTATAAAAATGTTCAAAGTGAAAAAGTGAAAATGTTAGTCGCTCAGTCATGTTTAACTCTTTGCAACCCCATGGACTGTAGCCCATCAAGCTCCTCTGTCCATGGGATTCTCCAGGCAATGTTGAAACATACCGCCAAATTGAGAGAATCATATATTACCCCTGCCATGGACCCACTTCTCAGACTCTAAATTGTCAAGCATTGGCCTCACAGGCTTCCTTTACCCTCTTCATTATTTTTAAACAGCTTTCACACAACCTACAATGCACTCTTCTTTTAAACTGAAGTATAGTTGATTAATGTTGTGTTAATTTCTGCTGTACAGCAAAGTGATTCAGTTATATATATATATATATGTATGTATATATATCGGAGAAGGCAATGGCACCCCACTCCAGTACTCTTGCCTGGAAAATCCCATGGATGGAGGAGCCTGGTGGGCTGCAATCCACGGGATCGCTAGGAGTTTGACATGACTGGGCGACTTCACTTTCACTTTTCACTTTCATTGGAGAAGGAGATGGCAACCCACTCCAGTACTCTTACCTGGGGAATCCCAGGGACAGAGGAGCCTGGTGGGCTGCTGTCCATGGGGTCGCACAGAGTCAGACACGACTGAAGTGACTTAGCAGCAGCATGTATATATATATGTATGTGTGTGTGTGTGTGTGTGTGTGTAGCATGTGTTGTGTGTTAGCCGCTCGATTGTGTCCAACTCTGCAACCCCATGGACTCGCCAGGGTCCTCTGTCCATGGGATCCTCCAGGCAAGAATACTTGAGTGTGTTGCTCTTCCCTTCTCCAGGGGATCCTGACCCAGGGATTGAACCCAGGTATCCTGCATTGCAGGCAGATTCTTGACTGTCTGGGCCACTAGGGAAGCCCTATACATATAATACAGTCTTTTTTTTATGTATTCTTTTCCATTATGGTTTATCACAGGGCGTTGAATATAGTTCCTTATGCTGTACAGTGGGACCTTATCTAACCATTCCATATTTGCTAATTTGCATCTGCTAACCCCGAACTCTCAATCCACTCCTGTCCCACCCCTCCTGCCTGGTAACCACAATTCTGTTCTCTATGTCTTTGAGTCTGTTTCCGTTTCTTGAAAGTCATTCAGTCATGTCTGAATCTTTGTGACCCCGTGGACTATACAGTCCATGGAATTCTCCAGGCCAGAATACTGGGGTGGGTAGCCTTTCCCTTTTCCAGGGGATCTTCCCAACCCAGGGATCAAACCCAAGTCTCCCGCATTGCAGGAGTATTCTTTACAGCTGAGCCACAAGGGAAGCCCAAGAATACTGGAGTGGGTAGCCTATCCCTTCTCCAGCGGATCTTTCCAACCCAGGAATCAAACCAGGGTCTCCTGCATTGCAGGCAGATTCTTTACCAACTGAGCCATCAGGGAAGCTTCTGTTTCATAGATAGGTTAATTTGTGTCGTATTTGATTGCATATAGGTGATGTCATATGGTATTTGCCTTTCTGTTTCTGATTTACTTCATTTCGGATGATAGTCTCTGCATCCAGCCATGTTGCTCCAAATGGTATTGTTTCATTTTTTATGGCTGAGGAATATTCCATTGATCCACTCATCTGTCTATGGACACATAAGTTGCTTCCACATTGTGGAAGTTCCACATTGTGAATAGTGCTGCAATGAACATTGGGGTGCATGCACCTTTTTGATTTAGAGTTTTGTCTGAATATACGCCCAGGTGTGGGATTTCAGGATTGTATGGCAACTCTATATTTTTAGCTTTCTGAAGATACTCCATACTGTTTTCCATAGTGGCTGCACCAACTTACATCCCTCCCACAGTGTAGGAGGGTTCCGGTTTCTCCACACCCTCTGTTGCATTTGTTATTTCTAGCCATTTTAATGATGGCCATTCAGACCAGCCCTCACCTAATTTTTATTTAGTGAATCCTTTTCAAACGTGTATGTGTGTGCTGTCGCTTCAGTCGCGTCCGACTTTTTGCCTCCCCACAGACTCGTCCACCAGGCTCCTCTGTCCATGGGATTCCCTAGGTAAGAATACTGGGGCGGGCCATGCCCTCCTCCAGGGGATCCTCCTGACCCAGGGGTTATACCTGCATCTCTCATGTCTCCCGCTTTGGCAGGGGGGTTCTTTACCACTAGTGCCACCTGGGAAGCCCTCCAAAGTGTACAGTTTAGTCATGTGTCATCTATTCATAGTGTTGTGCAGTCATCTCTCTCTAAGTTCTATTCTAGAACACTCCCTTCATCCCCAAAAGGAAACCCCACTCCCATGAGCAATCCCTCCCATTTTCCTCCCCAGTCCCTGGCAATAGCTAATTGTCTTTCTAGCTCTGTGGATGGGCCTGTTCTGGGCATTTCATATAAACGGAATCATACATGATGTGGGGTTTCGTGGCTGGTTTCCTCCGCTCAGCATGATGTTTTCAAGGTTACTCTATTTTCAATGTATTTTTACTTTATTTTAAAGCACTCCCAGGCCTTGAGTCTTTTCTCTGTTTCTCTGCCACTTGGCTTGAAAAACAATGGGAATTTTCATAGGCCCCCACGATGCATCACCCATCTCCCAATCTCCCCAGCTGTCTCAAAACTTGACATTTTACAGCTGATGTGTTAGAATCAGGTTCCAAACAAAGTCTGCATTTGGCTGTCATCTCCCTTAAGTCAGGCTTCCCTTGTGACTCAGCGGGAAAAGAATCCACCTGCAATGCGGGAGACCTGAGTTTGATCCCTGGGTTGGGAAGATCCCCTGGAGAAGGGAAAGGCTACCTACTCTGGTATTCTGGCCTGGAGAATTCCACGGACTTTATAGTCCATGGGGTCACAAAGAGCTGGACTTTCACTTCACTTCACTTTCCCTTCAGTCTCTCTTTGGTGGTGGTGGTTTAATTGCTAAGTTGCGCCTGACTTTTTGCCCCCCCACAGACTCTAGTCTGCCAGGCTCCTCTGTCCATGGAATTCTCCAGGCAAGAATACTGGAGTGGGTTACCATTTCCTTCTCCAGGAGATCTTCCAGACCCAAGGTTTGAACACCCATCTCCCGCATTGCATTTGGACTCTTTACCGCTGAGCCACCAGGGAAGCCCCTACATAGAAAACTCTTAACCTAAAATTTATTGGCGCTCAATGGTCATCAGAGAAATGCAAATCAAAACTGCAATGAGGGGACCTCCCTGGTAGTCCAGTGGTTAAGAATCCACCTCCCAATGCAGGAGATGAGTGTTTGATCAGGGAACTAAGTGTTTGGTCAGGGAACTAAGATACCACACACCACAGAGCAACTAAGCCCATAAGCCACAACTGCTGAGCCCAGTGCCACAGAAAAAGATCCTGCATGATGTAATGAAGATCCCACGTACTGCGGCAAAGACCCGGCACAGCCAAGTTAATTAATAAATTTTTAAAAAGTCAAGGAGGTCTGGAGTAGAGGCATCAATAGACAATCAGCAGTGGACTAAAGCACAGGATTCCTGTATGAGCATCAACAGCGCATGGAAATCACCCGCCGTGATGAAGGCTTGGCACAGCCACATGGACCACAGGACCCAGCCAGCCAATGTCAGCCGCCTTTGTCATTTGTCACGCGGTAGGCAAGCGACAAGAAGGACCATGCGTCAGAGAAGGAGCGGTACGTGGTTCATGTCATTTACTGTGATGATCTGGAATGCTCCAGCTTATCAGCAACAGAGGTTAACGCTGACATCAAGTGACCCATGGACTGTAGCCTACCAGGTTCCCCTGTCCATGGGATTCTCCAGGCAAGAGTACTGAAGTGGGTTGCCACTTCCTTCTCCATCACTTCTCCTGGGTCTATGCCTGTAACTGAAATTGTTGGATCATATGGAAATTCCATGTGGAACTGTTTGATAAACCTCAAACCTATTTTCTGCAGCAAGTGAAAGCCTCTCAGTCATGTCTGACTCTTTTTTTTGTGTGATCCCATGGACTATACAATCCATGGAATTCTCTAAGTCAGAATACTGGAGTGGATAGCCTTTCCCTTCTCCAGGGGATTTTCCCAGCCCAGGGATTGAACCCAGGTCTCCCACATTGCAGGCAGATTCTTTACCAGCTGAGCCATAAGGGAAGCCCAAGAATACTGGAGTGGGTAGCCTATCCCTTCTCCAGCAGATCTTCCTGATCCAGGAATCGAACCAGGGTCCATTGCAGGCAGATTCTTTACCAACTGAGCTATCAGGAAGCCCCCTTTTCTGCAGCAAAGCTGGGTTCATTGTGCTGAGTTTGGTAAACCAGGAACACGTGAACCCTTCTTTGGACAATTCAGACCCAAGAAGCCACTCTGACCCACCCAGAACCAGGTAGCCAGGAAATCAGCTGACAATGCCCCAGGGCCGTGTGCCCAGGAACTGTCCACGTTAATTCCCTCTATGATTCGGCAAACCTTCTGCTGAAACTCCACTGGCACAGGGAATTCTCAAGCCTGAGTGATTGCTGTCCTGTCCTACTGACTGGAGTCTGGGTCCTGGCCCCAGCTTTTGGTCAGCCCAACCTGAGGCCCTGGCTAAACCCCTGGTCCACCTCCCACCAGGACATATCACTGAGGGCTGCCAGCCACTTGGGTCTTGCTCTACTAGAGCAGGCGAGAATCACTGGTTTAATGATGTCCATCATCCTCCATGAAGTACTCCCATTGTTCATTATAAAAATGTTCAAAGTGAAAAAGTGAAAATGTTAGTCGCTCAGTCATGTTTAACTCTTTGCAACCCCATGGACTGTAGCCCATCAAGCTCCTCTGTCCATGGGATTCTCCAGGCAATGTTGAAACATACCGCCAAATTGAGAGAATCATATATTACCCCTGCCATGGACCCACTTCTCAGACTCTAAATTGTCAAGCATTGGCCTCACAGGCTTCCTTTACCCTCTTCATTATTTTTAAACAGCTTTCACACAACCTACAATGCACTCTTCTTTTAAACTGAAGTATAGTTGATTAATGTTGTGTTAATTTCTGCTGTACAGCAAAGTGATTCAGTTATATATATATATATATGTATGTATATATATCGGAGAAGGCAATGGCACCCCACTCCAGTACTCTTGCCTGGAAAATCCCATGGATGGAGGAGCCTGGTGGGCTGCAATCCACGGGATCGCTAGGAGTTTGACATGACTGGGCGACTTCACTTTCACTTTTCACTTTCATTGGAGAAGGAGATGGCAACCCACTCCAGTACTCTTACCTGGGGAATCCCAGGGACAGAGGAGCCTGGTGGGCTGCTGTCCATGGGGTCGCACAGAGTCAGACACGACTGAAGTGACTTAGCAGCAGCATGTATATATATATGTATGTGTGTGTGTGTGTGTGTGTGTGTAGCATGTGTTGTGTGTTAGCCGCTCGATTGTGTCCAACTCTGCAACCCCATGGACTCGCCAGGGTCCTCTGTCCATGGGATCCTCCAGGCAAGAATACTTGAGTGTGTTGCTCTTCCCTTCTCCAGGGGATCCTGACCCAGGGATTGAACCCAGGTATCCTGCATTGCAGGCAGATTCTTGACTGTCTGGGCCACTAGGGAAGCCCTATACATATAATACAGTCTTTTTTTTATGTATTCTTTTCCATTATGGTTTATCACAGGGCGTTGAATATAGTTCCTTATGCTGTACAGTGGGACCTTATCTAACCATTCCATATTTGCTAATTTGCATCTGCTAACCCCGAACTCTCAATCCACTCCTGTCCCACCCCTCCTGCCTGGTAACCACAATTCTGTTCTCTATGTCTTTGAGTCTGTTTCCGTTTCTTGAAAGTCATTCAGTCATGTCTGAATCTTTGTGACCCCGTGGACTATACAGTCCATGGAATTCTCCAGGCCAGAATACTGGGGTGGGTAGCCTTTCCCTTTTCCAGGGGATCTTCCCAACCCAGGGATCAAACCCAAGTCTCCCGCATTGCAGGAGTATTCTTTACAGCTGAGCCACAAGGGAAGCCCAAGAATACTGGAGTGGGTAGCCTATCCCTTCTCCAGCGGATCTTTCCAACCCAGGAATCAAACCAGGGTCTCCTGCATTGCAGGCAGATTCTTTACCAACTGAGCCATCAGGGAAGCTTCTGTTTCATAGATAGGTTAATTTGTGTCGTATTTGATTGCATATAGGTGATGTCATATGGTATTTGCCTTTCTGTTTCTGATTTACTTCATTTCGGATGATAGTCTCTGCATCCAGCCATGTTGCTCCAAATGGTATTGTTTCATTTTTTATGGCTGAGGAATATTCCATTGATCCACTCATCTGTCTATGGACACATAAGTTGCTTCCACATTGTGGAAGTTCCACATTGTGAATAGTGCTGCAATGAACATTGGGGTGCATGCACCTTTTTGATTTAGAGTTTTGTCTGAATATACGCCCAGGTGTGGGATTTCAGGATTGTATGGCAACTCTATATTTTTAGCTTTCTGAAGATACTCCATACTGTTTTCCATAGTGGCTGCACCAACTTACATCCCTCCCACAGTGTAGGAGGGTTCCGGTTTCTCCACACCCTCTGTTGCATTTGTTATTTCTAGCCATTTTAATGATGGCCATTCAGACCAGCCCTCACCTAATTTTTATTTAGTGAATCCTTTTCAAACGTGTATGTGTGTGCTGTCGCTTCAGTCGTGTCCGACTTTTTGCCTCCCCACAGACTCGTCCACCAGGCTCCTCTGTCCATGGGATTCCCTAGGTAAGAATACTGGGGCGGGCCATGCCCTCCTCCAGGGGATCCTCCTGACCCAGGGGTTATACCTGCATCTCTCATGTCTCCCGCTTTGGCAGGGGGGTTCTTTACCACTAGTGCCACCTGGGAAGCCCTCCAAAGTGTACAGTTCAGTCATGTGTCATCTATTCATAGTGTTGTGCAGTCATCTCTCTCTAAGTTCTATTCTAGAACACTCCCTTCATCCCCAAAAGGAAACCCCACCCCCATGAGCAATCCCTCCCATTTTCCTCCCCAGTCCCTGGCAATAGCTAATTGTCTTTCTAGCTCTGTGGATGGGCCTGTTCTGGGCATTTCATATAAACGGAATCATACATGATGTGGGGTTTCGTGGCTGGTTTCCTCCGCTCAGCATGATGTTTTCAAGGTTACTCTATTTTCAATGTATTTTTACTTTATTTTAAAGCACTCCCAGGCCTTGAGTCTTTTCTCTGTTTCTCTGCCACTTGGCTTGAAAAACAATGGGAATTTTCATAGGCCCCCACGATGCATCACCCATCTCCCAATCTCCCCAGCTGTCTCAAAACTTGACATTTTACAGCTGATGTGTTAGAATCAGGTTCCAAACAAAGTCTGCATTTGGCTGTCATCTCCCTTAAGTCAGGCTTCCCTTGTGACTCAGCGGGAAAAGAATCCACCTGCAATGCGGGAGACCTGAGTTTGATCCCTGGGTTGGGAAGATCCCCTGGAGAAGGGAAAGGCTACCTACTCTGGTATTCTGGCCTGGAGAATTCCACGGACTTTATAGTCCATGGGGTCGCAAAGAGTTGGACTTTCACTTCACTTCACTTTCCCTTCAGTCTCTCTTTGGTGGTGGTGGTTTAATTGCTAAGTTGCGCCTGACTTTTTGCCCCCCCACAGACTCTAGTCTGCCAGGCTCCTCTGTCCATGGAATTCTCCAGGCAAGAATACTGGAGTGGGTTACCATTTCCTTCTCCAGGAGATCTTCCAGACCCAAGGTTTGAACACCCATCTCCCGCATTGCATTTGGACTCTTTACCGCTGAGCCACCAGGGAAGCCCCTACATAGAAAACTCTTAACCTAAAATTTATTGGCGCTCAATGGTCATCAGAGAAATGCAAATCAAAACTGCAATGAGGGGACCTCCCTGGTAGTCCAGTGGTTAAGAATCCACCTCCCAATGCAGGAGATGAGTGTTTGATCAGGGAACTAAGTGTTTGGTCAGGGAACTAAGATACCACACACCACAGAGCAACTAAGCCCATAAGCCACAACTGCTGAGCCCAGTGCCACAGAAAAAGATCCTGCATGATGTAATGAAGATCCCACGTACTGTGGCAAAGACCCGGCACAGCCAAGTTAATTAATAAATTTTTAAAAAGTCAAGGAGGTCTGGAGTAGAGGCATCAATAGACAATCAGCAGTGGACTAAAGCACAGGATTCCTGTATGAGCATCAACAGCACACGGAAATCACCCGCCGTGATGAAGGCTTGGCACAGCCACATGGACCACAGGACCCAGCCAGCCAATGTCAGCCGCCTTTGTCATTTGTCACGCGGTAGGCAAGCGACAAGAAGGACCATGCGTCAGAGAAGGAGCGGTACGTGGTTCATGTCATTTACTGTGATGATCTGGAATGCTCCAGCTTATCAGCAACAGAGGTTAACGCTGACATCAAGCAGGACCTAAATCAGAAATATTCACTGGAAGGACTGATGCTGAAGCTGAAACTCCAATACTTTGGCCACCTGATGTGAAGAACTGATTCATTGGAAAAAACCCTGATGCTGGGAAAGATTGAAGGCGGGAGAAGGGGATGACAGAGGATGAGATGCTTGGGTGGCTTCACCGACTCAATGGACATGGGTTTGAGCAGGCTCCAGGAGTTGGTGATGGACAGGGAAGCCTGGCGTGCTGCAGTCTGTGGGGTCAAAAAGAGCTGGACACAACTGAGTGACTGGACTGAACTGAGCTGGATCAGGAAGCGTCCTTTGGGACTTTGCAAGGTGATTAAGACTTCACCTTCCAATGCAGGGGATGCAAGTTCGATCCCCGGTCAGGGTGCTAAGATCCCACATGCCTCACAGCCAAAAACAGAGAACAAAAATTAAAGCAGAAGCAATGTTGTAACAGATTAAAGAAAGACTTAACAATGGCCCACATCAAGATAAAGTCTTTAAGAAAGGGAAGAGTACTTTGACCTGGCAGGAACCTTCTCCTTGCTTCTACCCAAGCCTCTCTTCACCCCCTTTCCTTCCCTCTCTTCTTTCAGGGTGACACCTGCATTGTTGGGATGGCCTCCGGGGGCTCCAACAAACCTCTAGCACGTCTAATCCTTTCTCGATGTCCCTGGATTACGCTCCTTCCACAAATACCCATATTCTCAGGGACTCACGTCCACCTCCCTGTTGTTCGCACGTGTCGGGTAACAGAGGTAGACCTCGTGTGCCCTGTTCTGTGCTGTGATTTTTTTTCACTTACAATATATCCAGGAGGTCAGTCCCTATCACCTCTCACAGCACTGCTCCTCCCCTTTTCCTGGATGTGATATTCACCTAACATGCAATTCACCATTTTAAGGGGATGATTCAGGGGGCACTTAGTACATCCACAGTGCTGTGCAACCACCAGCTCTCTCTGCTTTCTCTTTTTAATTTTATTGAAGTAGAGGTGGTTTACAGTGTTGGGTTAATTTCTGCTGTGCAGCAGTGATTTACTTTTATATATATATATATTCTTTTCTATTATGGTTTATCACAGGATATTGAACATAATCCCCTGTGCTTTATGGTGGGAAGTTGTTTCTCTCCACTTTCTAATCATTTTTTTATCAAGCCCACAAAATACCTGGGAGCCTTGAACAGCCACCCCCGACTCCCTCCTTCCCCTCATGCTCTAACAACCACTCACCTGATTTTCATCTCTGTTCTGGGCATTTAATACACATAGAACAACACACTCTGCAGCCGTCTGCGTCTGGCTTCTCTCACTCAGCATGATGCTTCCATCCACGTTGCAGCACGTGTCAGGCTCCACTCCTTTTTGACGGCTGAATAATATTGGATTGTACGTTGTACAAGAAAAAAACCCAGTCCTTTTGTATGTCTCCTTTACTCACACACTACAGTCATACAACACTTCTGACAACCAGCTCTATGTGTCATTTTCCCCCAAAACTGAGCAATTCTGTGACATAAGCTGGGTGTACTACAATTCAACTCAATTCTCACACTGTCAGTCTGGAGAAAACATCAGATCCCACAGGCTACGGGCTCAGTTCTATGAGGTTGCCCCTCCTTTCGGAGGCCAGTTACAAGCAATAGGCTACCCACAACTTCTGTTTGACTTGACTAGAAGGGGCTTCCATGACCTTCTCCCACTTGGATTCAATTCTGTGCCAGAGCAGCTCACAGAACTCAGGGAAACACATCCATTTACCAGTTTATTGGAGGTTATGATAAAAGACACAGATGAACAGCCAGATGAAGTGAGACATAGGCGAGGTCTGGGAGGGTCCTATGCACAGGAACTGTCTGTGTGGAGTTAGGATGCATAATTCCCTCTGTGTGGATGTGTTCACACTCCTGAAACCTGAGCCCCATACTGTTGAAATTTTTATGGAAGCGTCCTCACATAAGCATGGTCAATTGTTAACTGTGTTGCCAGCCCCTCTTCTCCTTCTGGAGCATAGAGGGTAAGATCGAAAATTCCAATCTTCTACTCATGGCTCCAGCTTTCTGGTGATCAGCTGCCATCCAGGAGCCCAGTCAGAATCACTTCATTCGAACAAAAGATGCTCCTGGTGCTCCTATCACTTAGAGGGTAACAAGAGTTTCTTGTTGCTGTTCCTGTGCCAGGAACGGGTGGCAGAAATCTATCTACATATTTTCTATTATCTCACACACAGACACATCATGGCTTATTCATTTGTCTGTCGATGAACATTTGGATTGTTTCCACTTTTGGCTGTTATGACTGTGCTGCTATGGATATTTGTTCGCAAGTGTTTCTCACAGCCCCTGTTCCCGGTTCTTCGGGAATCTATTCCTAGGAACAGAAGTGCTGGTTGGCTTCCCAGGTGGTGCTAGAAGTGAAGAACCTGCCTGCCAGTGCAGGAGACAAGAGAGGCAGGTTGAGTCCCTGGGTTGGGAAGCCCCGCTGGAGAAGGGTGTGGCAACCCACTCCAGTATTCTTGCCTGGAGAGTCCTGTGGACAGAGAAGCCTGATGGGCTACAAGTTCGTAGCGTCGCAAGAGTCAGACACAACTTAAGTGGCTTAGCATGCAGACACCGTGTTTAACATTTTTAGGAACTTGCCACCTATTTATTTATTTATCTTCTCTACCTCCTTAAAAAATTATTTATTTGGCTCCACTGGGTCTTAGTTACAGCATGCGGGCTCTCTAGTTGTGGTGGGCAACCGTGGCTGTCCGAAGGCATGTGGGAGCTTAGTTCCCTGACCAGGGATCAAACCCACCTCCCATGCACGGGAAAGGAAACTCTTTTTCCTCTGTTAAAATTAAGCTTGGCATTTATTTCTCTTTAATAATTAATTTTATTGGTGGTCACGTTGGGTCTTCGTTTCTGTGCGAGGGCTTCCTCTAGCTGCGGAGAGTGAGGGTTCCTCTCCAGGTGCCTTGCGTGGGCTTCTCGCTGTGGAGGCTTCTCTTGCTGTGGAGCCCAGGCTCTGGCACACAGGCTTCAGCAGTTGCAGCACGCAGGCTCAGTGGTTTTGGCTGGTGGATTCTTAACTGCTCAGGGATTGGACCTGGATCCCCTGCATTGATAGGCAAATTCTTACCCACTGTATCACCAGTGTGTGATACATCTAGAAGGTGAATTCTTAGTCACCAAAGTACCAGGGACATCTCTCTACTTCCTTTTTAAAAAAAATATTTATTTTTGGTTTATTTATTTGGCTGTGCCGGCTCTGAGTTACAGCATGCAGTACCTTCAATCTTCATTGCAGTGCGCTGGAACTTCAGTTGTGATATGCAATCTCTTAGTTGCCACTTTTGGGATCTAGTTCCCTCAGCAGGGATGGAACTTGGACCCCTTGCATTGGCAGCTCCGAGTCTTAGCCACTGGACCACAAGGGAAGTCCCTCCACCTCCTTTTTGAAAGCTACAGAAGATTCTATTATAAGGACACACAGCGGTTGACTCCCCAGACCCTTCTGATTAAGTACCTTCTGCACACGTAGCTTCTGGTTTTTCCACATGGCAGTAGAGATCCCGGTACCGCACCCCGTGGGTGACCATGTGACTTCATCTGAGTAAATTACTGGATGTGCAAAGCCTCAGCTAAATGATTTGCGCATCTCTACGTAGAGTCCCTTTTCCCAAATTGCCCACTGGGGATTTCACACGCACAGAGTTGATCACTGCATCCTCATCCATTCAGCCTTATCTCTCACCCTTAGAAGAGGGCTAATGTGAAAGTCACTCATGCCTCTCACTGATCTTTCAATTTGTATGCTTTTTTATCTTGCTTTAGATCTCAGCCCTTTTTTTTTTTTTTAAAAATTTCTGTTGCTATGATGTATTGGTTCCTAGTCTTTTCTGGTTTGGGGTGGGAGCTAGTTTTTGCCCTCTAGGCATAATTCAGATATTCATGAAATTCACTCAGGCTGGGGAGAGAGCAGCCCTCGAGTTTCACGCACAGAGCCAAACTCTAAGGCCACGCCCTGAGGACTAGAAGGAATTTGGAAAGGAGTCTTAATATAATATCATTTATATACCTGTTCAACCAACGTTCAGAGAGCCTGACTGTGTGGTAGACCTCTTTATAGGCTGAACTTGACTGGGAAATGATAAGCTGAAATCCTAACCCCTGGCACTTACAAATGTGACCTTATTTGGAAAAGAATCTTTGCAGTTGTCATCAAGATGAGGTCATACTGGAGCAGGGTGGACCTTAATCCAATGATTGCTATTCTTATAAAATGCAGGGAGGGACTTCATTGGTGGTCCGGTGGTTAAGAATCTGCCTGCCAATGCAGGGGACACGGGTTTGACTCTCACTGCGGGAAGATTCCATGTGCCTTCGGGCAGCTAAGCCCGTGTGCCACAATTACTGAAGCTCACGTGCCCTAGAGCCCGTGCTCTGCAACGAGAGAGGCCGCTGCAATGAGAAGCCCACGCACCGCAAGTAAACAAAGCCCACACACAGCAACGAAGACACAGCACGGCCGTACATAAATAAATAAAATTTTTAAAAGTGGAGGAGAGGACACAGATACAGAGAAGAACTGTATGTGAAGATGGAGACAGAGATCGAAGCGATACAGCCGCAAGCCAAGCCATGCTCGAGCCTCCAGAATCAGGGAGAGGCAAGGAAAGATCCTTCTCTAGGACTTTCAAAGGGAACCACCCCTGTGCTGACATGCTGATTTCAGACTTCTGGCCTCCAGAACTGTGAGAGAATAAATTTTTCCTGTTGGAAGCCACCATTTGTAGTCATTTATATGGCAGCCTCCAGAAACTCACAGACTTCATGTTAGAGCTTCACGATAGCTCACAAGGGGAAGGGAGGCAGGAGAAAGATAGATAGACACACCCCATAAAGTTATATCTGGGAGAAGAGAGAATCGGTTCAATGACACATGCAAAAAAGGGTGATTTGATCATCTTGGGAAAGCCAGCGAAGGCTCCTCTGAAACCTGACATCCGGGCCAAGATCTGAAGATGTTAGTAAGTCAGGGATGTGGGGAACACCATTCAAAGCAGAGGGAACAGCCTATGAGAAGACTCTGAGACTAGATGTGCTTTTGAAGAACAGAAATAAGGTCTTCTGGGGAAAGGAGAAGGGAGCTGGTAATGAGACTGTGGTTTCCACAAGATATTTGACAAGCATGAAAGTTCTGGAACCTAAAGGCATTCTTAATCCAACAGGTCTGCATTGATTTCCCACCATAGACACTTCCCAGCTGCGTGGCCTCAGTGACTTTGCCTCTCTGAGCTTCAGTGTCTATCTATACAATGCTGATTATGCAAGTCCTTGCTTGGTCAAGGAGAGTGAATGAAATAACCCATGTGATGTGCTTCCCTATCCTTCACTATCTCCCGGAGTTTTCTCAAGCTCATGTCCATTGAATCGGTGATGCTATCCAACCATCTCATCCTCTGCCGCCCTCTTCTCCTTTTGTCTTCAATCTTTCCCAGCATCAGGGTTTTTTTCCAATGAGCCAGTTCTCCACATTAGGTGGCCAAAGTATTGGAACTTCAGCTTCAGCATCAGTCCTTCCAATGGGTATTCAGGGTTGGTTTCCTTTAGCATTGACTGGTTTGATCTCCTTGCTGTCCAAGGGACTCTCAAGAGTCTTCTCCAACATCACAACTCAAAAGCACCAGTTCTTTGGCGTTTACCCTTCTTTATGGTCCAACTCTCACATCCATACTTGCCTAATGGGAAAACCAAGACTTTTGTTGGCAAAGTGACATCTTTGCTTTTTAAAATGCTGTCTAAATTTGTTATCTTTTAGGATTTGAAATAGCTCAACTGGAATGCCATCACCTCCACTAGCTTTGTTCGTAGTTATGCTTTCTAAGGCCCACTTGAGTTCACATTCCAGGATGTCTGGCTCTAGATGAGTGATCACACCATCGTGATTATCTGGGTTGTGAAGATCTTTTTTGTACAGTTCTTCTGGGTATTCTTGCCACCTCTTCTTAATATCTTCTGCTTCCATTAGGTCCATATATTTCTGTTCTTTATTGAGCCCATCTTTGCATGAAATGTTCCCTGGGTATCTCTAATTTTCTTGACGAAATCTCTAGTCTTTCCCATTCTCTTGTTCTCCTCTATTTCTTTGCATTGATCACTGAGGAAATCTTTCGTATGTCTCTTTGCTATTCTTTGGAACTCTGCATTCAAATGGATATAGCTTTCCTTTCCTCTGTTGCCTTTAGCTTCTCCTTTTCTCAGTTATTTGTAAGCCCTCCTCAGACTATCATTTTGCCTTTTTTGCATTTCTTTTTCTTGGGGATGGTCTTGATCTCTGCCTCCTGTACAATGTCACGAAACTCCATCCATAGTTCTTCAGGCACTCTATCAGATCTAATTCCTCGAATCTATTTGTCACTTCCACTGTATAATCGTAAGGGATTTGATTTAGGTCATGCCTGAATGGTCTAGTGGTTTTCCCTACTTTCTTCAATTTCAGTCTGAATTTGGTAATAAGGAGAGTTCATGATCTGAGCCACAGTCAGCTCCTGGTCTTGTGTTTGCTGACTGTATAGAGCTTCTCCAGCCTTGGCTGCAAATAATATAATCAATCTGATTTCAGTGTTGACCATCTGGTGATGTCCACGTGTAGAGTCTTCTCTTGTGTTGTTGGAAGAGGATGTTTGCTATGACCAGTGTGTTCTTTTGGCAAAACTCTGTTACTTTGCCCTGCTTCAGTTTGTACTTCAAGGCCAAATGTGCCTGTTACTCCAGGTATCTCTTGACTTCCTACTTTTGCATTCCAGTCCCCTATGATGAAAGGACATCTTTTTGGGAGGTGTTAGTTCTAGAAGGTCTTGTAGGTCTTCATAGAACTATTCAGCTTCAGCTTCTTTGGCATTACTGACTGGGGCATAGACTTGGATTATTGTGATATTGAATGGTTTCTTTGGAAACAGAGATCATTCTATCGTTTTTGAGACTGCACCCAAGTACTGCATTTCAGACTCTTTGGTTGACTATGAGGGCTACTCCATTTCTTCTAAGGGATTCTTGCCAACAGAAATAGATATAATGGCCATCTGAATTAAATTCGCCCATTCCAGTCCATTTTAGTTCACTGACTCCTAAAATATCTGTGTTCACTCTTGCCATCTCCTGTTTGACCACTTCCGATTTACCTTGATTCATGGACCTAACATTCCAGGCTCCTATGAAATATTGTTCTTTACAGCATCAGACTTTACTTCCATCACCAGTCACATCCACAACTGGGTATTGTGTTTGCTTTGGCTCCGCCTCTTCACTCTTTCTGGAGCTATTTCTCCACACTTCTCCAGTAGCATATTGGGCACCTACCAACTTGGGGAGCTCATCTTTCAGTGTCCTATCTTTTTGCCTTTTCATACTGTTCATGGGGTTCTCAAGGCAAGAATACTGAAGTGGTTTGCCATTCCCTTCTCCAGTAGACCACATTTTGTCAGAACTCTCCATCATGACCCATCTGTCTTGGGTGGCCCTACACAGCATGGCTTATTCATTGAGTTAGACAAGGCTGTGGTCCATGTGATCAGTTTGGTTAGTTTGAAACTAGCCAAACAGTTTGAAAACTGTCTCCCTCTGATGGATAGAGATAAGAGGCTTATGGAAGCTTCCTGATGGGAGAGACTGGCTGTGGGGGAAACTGGGTCTTGTTCTGATGGGTGAGGCCATGCTCAGAAAATCTTTAATCCAATTTTCTGTTGAAAACGGGCTGTGTTCCTTCCTTATTGTTTGACCTGAGACCAAACTATGGTGGAGGTAATGAAGATAATGGTGACCTTCTTCAAAAGTTCCCGTGCACACACTGCCACACACAGTGCCCCCAACCCTGCAGCAGGCCACCGCCAACCCACGCCTCCACCAGAGACTCCTGGACACTCACAGATAAGTCTGGCTCAGTCTCTTGTGGGGTCACGGCTCCTTTCTCCTGGGTCCTGGTGCACGCAAGGTTTTGTTTGTGTCCTCCAAGAGTCTGTTTCCCCAGTCCTGTGTAAATTCCGTAATCAAATACCACTGGCCTCCAAAATCAAATTCCAGTTGAGCTATTTCAGATCCTAAAAGATGATGCTATGAAAGTGCTGCACTCAATATGCCAGCAAATTTGGAAAACTCAGCAATGGCCACAGGACTGGAAAAGGTCAGTTTTCCTTACAATCCCAAAGAAAGACAATGCCAAAGAATGCTCACACTACTGAACAACTGTGCTCATCTCACACGCGAGCAAAGTAATGCTCAAAATTCTCCAAGCCAGGCTTCAACAAGAACTGTGAACTTCTGGACGTTCAAGTTGGATTTAGAAAAGGCAGAGGAACCAGAGACCAAATTGCCAACATACATTGGATCATCGAAAAAGCAAGAGAATTCCAATAAAACATCTACTTCTGCTTTATTGACTATGCCAAAGCCTTTGACTTTGTGGATCACCACAAACTGTAGAAATTCTTCAAGAGATGGGAATACCAGACCACTTGATCTGCCTCCTGAGAAACCTGTATGCAGGTCAAGAAGCAACAGTTAAAACCAGACATGGAACAATAGACTGGTTCCAAATAGGGAAAGGAGTACGTCGAGGCTGTATATTGTCACCCTGCTTATTTAACGTATATGCAGAGTATATCATGCAAAATTCCCAGCTGGGCAAAGCACAAGCTGGAATCAAGATTGCTGGGAGAAACATCAGCAACCTCAGATATGCAGATGACACCACCCTTATGGCAGAAAGTGAAGAAGAACTAAAGAGCCTCTTGATGAAAGTGAAAGAGGAAAGTGAAAAAGTTGGCTTAAAACTCAACATTCAGAAAACTAAGATCATGGCATCCTGTCCTATCACTTCATGGAAAATAGATGAGGAGACAATGGAAACCGTAAGAGACTTTATTTGGGGGGCTCCAAAATCACTGTGGATGGTAACTGCAGCCATGAAATTAAAAGATGCTTGCTCCTTGGAAGAAAAACTATGATCAGCCTATACAGCATATTAAAAAGCAGAGCCATTACTTTGCCAACAAGTTCCATCTAGGCAAAGTTATGAATTGTCCAGTAGTCATGTATGAGAGTTGGACTATAAAGAAAGCTGATCACCAAAAAAAATATGCTTTTGAACTGTGGTGTTGGAGAAGACTCTTGAGAGTCCCTTAGACTGCAAGAAGATCCAACCTGTCAATCCTAAAGGACATCAACCCTGAATATTCATTGGAAGGCTGATGCTGAAGCTGAAGCTCCAATACTTTGGCCACCTGGTGCGAAGAACTGACTCATTGGAAAAGACTCTGATGCCGGGAAAGATTGAAGGTAAGAGGAGAAGGGGATGACAGAGGATGAGGTGGTTGGATGGCATCACTGATTCAATGGACATGAGTTTGAGCAAGCTCCGAGAGTTGGTGATGGACAGGGAAGCCTGGTGTGCTGCAGTCCATGGGGTCGCAAAGAGTCAGACACGACTGAGTGACTGAACTGAACTGAAGTTTGTTATAACTTAGGGTAGAGAGATGTGCTTAAAAAAAAGAAAAAAGGGAAAAAAATGTGCTTAGCGTAGAGAAATAACAACCTGTCAATTAGCAGTCACTGCAGTTAACAAGAGAACTTCTGAGTGTGATCTCAGACACCCACAGTATCTCCTTTAGCTCTTGATGGTTAATTTCAAGCGTCAATCTGCCTAGAGAAAGGATCCCCAGAGAGCTGGGAAAACATTATTTCTAGCTGCATCTGGGAGGGCATTTCCAGAGAGCCTAGCATTTGCATCAGAGGACTGAATAAGGAAGTTCAGCCTCACCAGTGCAGGTGGGCATCACCCACCCCACTGAGCACCTGAATAAAGCAAAAACATGGAGCAAGGGCTAACTTGCTCTCTCCCTGTCAAGCTGGACTCTGCCTCGTCTCCTGCCCCCAGATGTCAGCACCTTGGTTTTTGACCTCTGGGACTCAGCTGGGACTTCCACTGTCAGCGCCCCTGGTCTCGGGGTTTGGACTGAACTACATGACTGGCTTTCCTGGGCCTTAGCTTGCCCAGGGCAGACTGGAGCACTTCTTAGCTTCCATAATCACATAAGTCAACTGCTCATGATAAATCTCTTTCTCTATATCTATATGTTGATATAACTGATTGGTTCTGTTTATCTGTGGGAACCTTAACTCATACACGAAGGATTTGATTTTTCCCCATTTGATGGGTGAGAAAAGAGTTTAGACAAGGTCAGTCAAACCCAGAACCTCATCCCCCTTTTTTTTTCAATTGGCTGAGCCAGGGCTTAATTACAGCATGTGGGATCTTCCCGGTGGCATGTGGAATCTAGTTCCCTGACCAGGAATTGAACCCTGGCCTCTTGCATTGGGAGCATGGAGTCTTAGCCACTGGACCACCAGGGAAGTCCCCAGAACCCCTATCCTTAAGAAGACCCACTGTGTTCCTGCCCCAGGGCCCATCTGAGCATTCAATACACAGACTCTGCCTGGCCAGGGGTGAGGGTGCCCAGCATGCAGAGATACTCAGCAAACACCCACTGTGTTGCCCTTAAACTCCTCTGATCTCTTGGGCCTCAAGCTTCAGTGGACAGCCCTAGGGGAGTCACATTGAATTTGTGAATGTCACTGGGCCTTGAATTCACCTCCTAGGGACTTCAATGTTGCCCAGGTCTGAGTGAGACACTTCAGAGTGACCTCAAGGAAATAGCTTCTATCCTCTGAGTCTTGGATATCCCTCCGTAAATGCAAGCAATAATCAGTTTCAATTCAGTTCAGTCGCTCAGTCGTGTCCGACTCTTTGCGACCCCATGAATCGCAGCACGCCAGGCCTCCCTGTCCAGCACCAACTCCCAGAGTTCACTCAGACTCACGTCCATCGAGTCGGTGATGCCATCCAGCCATCTCATCTTCGGTCGTCCCCTTCTCCTCCTGCCCCCAATCCCTCCCAGCATCAGAGTCTTTTCCAATGAGTCAACTCCACATGAGGTGGCCAAAGTACTGGAGTTTCAGCTTTAGCATCATTCCTTCCAAAGAAATCCCAGGGTTGATCTCCTTCAGAATGGACTGGTTGGATCTCCTTGCAGTCCAAGGGACTCTCAAGAGTCTTCTCCAACACCACAGTTCAAAAGCATCAATTCTTCGGCGCTCAGCCTTCTTCACAGTCCAACTCTCACATCCATACATGACCACAGGAAAAACCATAGCCTTGACTAGACGGACCTTAGTTGGCAAAGTAATGTCTCTGCTTTTGAATATACTATCAAGGTTGGTCATAACTTTTCTTCCAAGGAGTAAGCGTCTTTTAATTTCATGGCTGCAGTCACCATCAGCAGTGATTTTGGAGCCCAAAAAAATAAAGTCTGACACTGTTTCCACTGTTTCCCCATCTATTTCCCATGAAGTGATGGGACCGGATGCCATGATCTTCGTTTCCTCAATATTGAGCTCTGAGAGTAGAATGGTGGTCCCGCTGCCAAAGACATGTCTATTCAAAACCTGTGAATGCCAACTTATTTGGAGTAAAGGTATTTGGAAGTGCCATTAAGTTGAAGATATCAAGATCAGATCCTCTTGGATTATCTGGGTGGCCATTAAATCCAGTGACAAGTGTCCTTATAAGAGGCAGAAGAAGAAGAGGATGTGATGTAAAGACAGATGCAGAGATGAGAGTGATAAAGCCACAAGCCAAGAGGCCTGGAGCCCCGGGCAGCTGGAACTGACAAGGAAGGGACTACCCCTAGAGCCCTGGAGGCCAGTGTGATGCGCTGCTGCTTAGAACAGGACCTCTGGCCTCCCTCATTGCAAGAGAGTCAATTTCTGTTGTTTTAAACACCCCTCCCAGTTTGTGATACTTTGTTACCGGAGCTGCCGGAAACTCAGGCAGTCCCCTCTAACTCCATCTGGTGGGTTTCTCTCAGTGCTCACCTTCTGGGCATATCTGGGGAGGGATTAGCAGTTACACATTGATCTGAAAGTGGCTCTGCACCCAGCTTACTTCCAGGTATCCACCTTACCCCTCAGGGACCTAGTTTCTTCTCTCTTTTCTGAACAAAAATTTTTTTTGGTCACAAAAGTGCTGCATGTGAGATCTTAGTTCCCTGATCAGGGTTTGAACCCACAGCCCCTGCACTGGAAGCTCAGAATCTTAACCACTGGACCATCAGGGAAGTCCTTTCTTTTTCCTTCCTCCCTACCTCCTTTCTTTCTTTTCTGGTGGTAAAATACATGACAGAAAATTGACCATTTTAGCCACTTAAAGCTGACTCATTGGAAAAAATCCTGATGCTGAAAAGACTGAGGGCAGGAGGAGAAGGGGATGACAGAGGATGAGGTGGTTGGATGGCATCACCGACTCAATGGACATGGGTTTGGGTGGACTCCGGGAGTTGGTGATGGACAGGGAGGCCTGGTGTGCTGCAGTTCATGGGGTCGCAGAGTCAGACACGACTGAGCAACTGAACTGAAAGTGACAATCCAGTGCCACTTAATACATCAACTATGTGTACAACCATTATCTCTTTCTAGTTCCAGAGCATTCTCATCACCCCAAAAGGAAACCCTGTACCCACTAAGCAGTCACTCCTCATATCCCCTCCCCCAGCCTCTGGCAGCCACTGATCTGCTTTGTCTATGACTTTGCCTGTTTGGACATTTCATAGAAACACAGTCATATGCCGTGTGGCCTCTCATGTCTGGTTGCTTTCACTTAGCATAATGGTTTTGAGGTTCAGTACACTGTCGCATGGATCAGAGCTTTGCTGCTTTTTGTGGCTGAGTAATATTCCACAGTATGGAGCCCCACCTTCTGTTTATCCGTTCATCAGACCCCCGGATTGTTTCCACCTCTTGGTGATGGTGCCTAGTGCTGCTGTGAATTCGTGTGTACAGTCACCTCTTTGAGACCCTGCTTTCAGTGTTTTTGCATAAATATCCAGAAGTGAGATTTCTGGGTCATATGGCATTTCAGTGTTTATCTTTTTGAGGAACAGCCGAACTTCTCTGCAGCAGCTGCACTATATCTGTGAAGTGGGGAGAATGGCCAAGGTCGGTGCCCACTGGGAGATGTTATTTCGTTTCCCACCCCAACACCTTCTAAAAGAGCCACAGTGAAATTCCACCCCAAATATATCCCAGCCTGCAGCCTGGTGTGAGAAGGGATGGGGGTCCCTGGAGGCTGCCTTCTTCCCCGGAGCCTTGGCACCCACAATAGCAGCCTTGAGTCTCTGGGAACTGGACCTTTGAGGCCAGGCCAAAACCAACCTCTCCAGACATCCCAGTGTATCCCCCAAAAAAGCAGCCTGTGGTTGAGTTAGAATCAAGGTGGCCGCCCGCTGTCCCCCCCACCCAAGGCCTGCTGTGACCCATCGTCACCTTCAAAGAGGCTGTTCAGAGAGCAGAGGAAGGCCAGAAAATATACACACATGCCTATTTTTCTTTCCCTACCAACATCGCCGGGGCTTTGGCCACAGATCCGTGTCCCACAAGAGGCTCCTTTGAAGCAAGAATGGGGCTGCGGGGTGAGGGGGTGGTGCCCAGGGAAACCCACAAGCACCCACTGTTCCTGGGGAGAGTCCCCAGTGGGGTCCACAGTCAGCCCGGGCTGGCCACAACTCAGCAAGGCATGGCTGGTGAGGGCCACTTGTGTGGGAGCCAAGACCCCAGCAGATGGGGTTTCAGAGAGGCTGGGCTGGGGGAAAGCTGAGATCCTAAATGCCTTTTTTCCCCCCAAAGTCATGGAATTTCCCTGGAGCAGCCATGGCCGCTGCTTACCCTCGAGGGACCTCTCTTGGTATGAAAGAAGAATTCCATTTTCCTGGACTCGGAGGCTGGCATGGAACTCAAGGAGGAGCTTGACCGAGATGTGGGGCAGAGCTGTGAATTCAGGACTGGCGAGTGAATTCTGGAGTGCGATCTGTGCTGGGTTAAGTCACTGAGTGGGACAGCCCTGGGGTTGGCTGAGATCTACCTGGAATCCAGCCTGGGCTGTGGTGGAGGCCTGTCAGGACTTTGGCATGGTCTGAAATAAATTTTTAAAAATTTTTCTTTTTTTTTGGCCACACCACGTGGCATGTGGGTTCTTGGTTCCCAGATCAGGGATCGAACCTGCAGCCTCTGCATAGCCTTAACCACTGGACCACCGGGGAAGTCCCTTTTTAAAAATTTTTTTTCAATTGAATTGTTAAAATGTAGACAAAGAAAAGAACTGAGAACTGGTGCTTGATGGCTGCTGGCCCCCCTCTGAGAAACACACTGTGGCGGTGTTGGAGCCACTAGAATCCCATTCCACAGGTGAGGCACAGAGAGCCCAAGACATTTGGGAGAGGTCACACAGCAAACCGAGAGCTGAGTGGGAATGTAAACCCAGACTTGCTTTCGTTTACCCAAATCCATCAACACAGCCATGTGTTGTATCTTTTAAAATATTTATTTATTTGACCGTGCTAGGTCTTAGTTGTGGCATGGGGGATTTAGTTACCTGACCAGGGTTGAACTTGGACCCCCTGCATTGGGAACGTGGAGTCTCAACCACGGGACCACCAGGGAAGCCCCTGTCTTATTCTTTTTAATTGAAATTTACCTTGTGCAATTACCCTAGGTAATTGAAATTACCTAAATTTAAATTTAAAAAATAATTTTATGTATTTATTTTTGGCTGCACCAGGTCTTCGTTGCTGGGTGGGCTTTTCTCTCGTTGAGGTGAGTGGGGGCTACTCCAGCTGCGGTGTGCAGGCTTCTCATTGTGGGGGCTTCTCTTGTTGCGGAGCACAGCTCGAGGGCACGTAGGCTCAGTGGTTCTGGTTCCCAGGCTCTGGAACACAGGTTCAATGGTTGTGGCATACGGCCTTAGCTGCTCTGCTGCATGTGGGATCTTCCTGGACGTGGGATCAAACCCTCATCCCCTGCGCTGGCAGGTGGATTCTTTATCACTGAGCCACTAGGGAAGCCCTCTTTTTAGACTTCTTTTTTTGTGGAAAAATATACCTGACATAAAATTCACCATTTTACCTGTACAATTCAATGGTATTAATATTAAATGCATTCATGAACTGTAGTGCAAGCATCGCCATTTGACACTTCCAAAACTTTTTATCTCCCCAAATAGAATCCCACTGCTGATTAAGCAATAAGTTCCATCACCCCCTCCCCTCCCCCGTAGTTAATCTCTACTATCTGCTTTCTGTTCCTGTGGATCTGTTTGTTCTGGACATTTCATAGAAATGGAATCTCACAACATGCAAGCACACAGCCTTTAGGGTCTGATTTCTTTTACTCAACACAATGTTTTTAAGGCGTATTTGCACTTCATTCCTTTTTATGGCTGAGTAATATTCCATTGTGTGGACAGAGCACATTTCCTTTACCCGTTCATCCACTAATGGAAAGTTATTAGGGTTATTATTATTAGGGTTATTTCTACCCTCGGGGCACTGTGAACAGGGCTGCTATGAACATGTAAATGCAAGTATCTGTGAGTCGCAACTTTGAATTCCTTTGTTACATTTCTTTCTTTTCTTTAGTTATTTTTGGCTGTTAGATCTTACCTGCTGGGCAAGGGCTTTCTGCAGTTGCAGCGAGCAGGGGCTACTCTGCATCATGTTGCACGGGCCTCTCACTGTGGGGGCTTCCCTTGCGGTGGAACATGGGCTCTAGGCAAGCGGGCTTCAGTAGTTGCAGCACGTGGGCTCAGCAGCTTCTGCTTGTGGGCTCTCGAGTGCAGGCCAAGTGGTTGTGGCATCTGAGCTTAGTTGCTCTGCAGCATGTGGAGTCTTCCTGGACCAGGGATCAAACCCGTGCTCCCTGCATTGGAAGGCAGGTTCTTATCCACTGCACCATCAGGGAAGTCTCCTTTGTTATAATTTTTTTCTTACCATACACATTTCTTACCACATGCATTTTTCATATAATACTCTCAAGGACATTGCTATTTAAAACAGTACTATTCATTTAAAGCGGACATACAAAAACGTGCACATTTTTAAAGTGTACAGTTTGATGTCTTTGATATATGCTTACACCTGTGAAGCTGTCTCTGCATCTAGACAGTGAACACAGCCAGCACCCCTAAAGGTTCTCTTCCACCCTTGACATCCCTCTCTCCCTCTCATCCCTCCCCCTGAAACCTCCGTCCTGTTTTCTGTCAGTTTACATTAGTTTGCACTTTCTAGGACGGCATATGAAAGGAATCATGCAGTATGTAGCCTTTGGCATCTGGATTCTTTCACTCAGCATAATGGGCTGGAGGTGCATCCCCGTTTGCTTGAGTGTTGACAGTTCACACCTTTTCATTGTTGAGAAGTATTCCATGGTGTGTTCATCTCTTCCCCTGAAGGTGAAATTTGGAGTTATTTCCGGTTTGGTGTGATTGCTAATAAATAAAGCCACTGTGAGCATTCATGTACCAGGTCTTCTGTGACCACCTGCCTTCATTTCTCTAGGGTAAATCCTGAGGAAAGGGAGTGGCTGACTCAAGTTAACTGTTGAAGAACCCGCCAAATCGCCTTTCCAAGTGACTGCAGCAGTTTGCGCTTCCAGCAGCCTGGCTGGGAGTTCCGGTTCCTCCCGATCCTCGCCAACACTTGCTGGTGTCAGTTTTTTCATGTTAGCCAACTAGGGGAGGGGGTCATGGTGGACACTGTGTCCTGAGGCTCCAGGTGGCTTTACATTCTTTCTACTTTTCTATTTTGTCTGATTATCTTCTTTTCCAGCATCGATAATATGATACTTTTATAGTCAAGGATCCTCTACCCCATGTATACATTTTGTTTTTTCCCAAACAGGAAAAACAAATAAGAATTAAATACTGGGCTTCCCTGGTGGCTCACTGGTAACAAATCTACCTGCCAATACGGGAGACATGGTTTTGATCCTTGATCCCACATTCCTTGGAGCAAGTAAACCCGTGTGCCACAACTATTGACCCTGTGCTCTAGAGTCCAGGAGCTGCAACCACGGAGCCCACCTGCCAAAGTTACTGAAACCCATGTGCCCTACGGCCTGTGTTCTGCAACAAGAGAAGCCACTGCAAGGAGAAGCAAGTGGACTGCAACAAACAGTAACCCCTGCTCGCTGCAATTAGAGAGAAGCCTGGGCAGCAATGAAGACCCCACACAGCCGAACTAATAAGAAAGAAATTCAAGCATAAAAAAAGAATTAAATGCCAATCAAACAGTTACTTAGTTTTGCTCTAAAGTTGCATTGAAGGTGTGTTTTGAGGTGATGAAAATGTTCTGGAACGAGTTGATATTCACACAGCAGTGTAAGTCTACTAAATGCCATTTAAGAAAAATAGCCAAAGTGGTGAATTTTATGTTAAATGGACTGTGTTTAAAAATTTGGAATAACCTGAGATATAATGCTGCATCCAGCTAGTTGGCAAAAATTGCCCAGTGTGGTGGGAACGGGGCTTCTAGGAAGCTCATAGAAAGCTATAAAGGGGCAGTCATGTTGTAGTGGCCACCCTGGTTCTTCCTCCTCAAGTGGAATACTCACATGCCTTGTGACACCTCCTGGAGAAATTGCTAGATGTACTGAAGGTGTCCACACCTGGAATCTGCCTGAATGTTGGATAGTGGTGGTGGAATATTATACAGCCATAAAAAATCATACCTGGAGGGGGACTTCCATGGTGGTCCAGAGGTTAAGAATCTGCCTGTCTGTGCAGGGGATGTGGGTTCAGTCACTGATCTGGCAGCTAGGATCCCACATGCTCCTGGGCATATGGGCAACTGGGACCGTGTGCCATCATTACTGAGCCCACGCTCTAGGGCTGCACCTACAAAGCATGCAAGCTGCAAGTAGAGCCTGTGCTTCACAAGAGGAAAAGCTGCCAATGAGAAGCCTGCATACAACCAGAGAGTAACCCCTCTTTCAACTAGAGAAAGCCCAGGCAGCAACGAAGAGCCCATGTACCTCAGCAAAGACCCAGTGTAGCCAAAGACAAAAAATAAATAAATAAAAATAATTTTTTTTAAAGTATGCCTGGAGGGATGAGTTGCAATATGGCCACAGCTCAGAAATAGAATCACCATAAGAAAAAGAGTGACCTCAAGATCACAGGCAGCCTGATGCCCTTTTATACAATGAAAATAAAGGTGCATATGTATTTTTAATAATTATTAGAACTATGAAACATACAGTACAAGAGTTGAACAGGGGCCTTGAGATGAGGGTCATCTGGTGGAACTGTAATGTCCTGGGAGTCCTGTAACAAGCTACCACAGACTGGATGGCTGAAAACAACAGGACTTCTATTCTCTTGCAGTTCTGGAGGCCAGAAGTCCAGGATGAGGGTGCTGGCAGGGCTGTACTCTCTCCAGAGGCCCTAGGGGAGGAGGCTTCCTTGCTTCTTCCAGCTTCTGGGGACTCCAGGCATTTCTTAGCCTGTGGCTACACCACTCTGACTTCTGCCTCCGTTATTGCATGGTCTTCTCCTCTGTGTTCCTCCTTTTCTATCACTCATAATACTTGTCGCTGGATTTAGGGCTCACTCTAAATCCATGATGACGTCACTTGTAATCTTTCACTTAATTACATCCGCAAGGACTCTTTTATCCAAATGAGAGCATATTCCTAGATTCTGGAGGTGAAGGCTTGGACATTTCTCTTGGGGGAACACCAGACAACCTGGTGGAGGGGCAAATACCAATGGCTGCTTGGTAGGCTTTTAAAAATGACTAATAACCTAAGAAACAAAAGTGGCCGCGGATGCTCCAGTGGTGAGAATGCGGCTAGATCAAGGATTATTTTACTTTTCATCCTCTTTGTGTGATATTGTAAAGAAGTGCTCTGCGTAGAGTGTGTTTTTATTTTATGTTATAATATAGCTAATTTATAATGTTGTATTAGTTTTGGTGTACTGTGAAGCGGTTAACTTTTTAAATTTTTTACTTTATTTATTTTTGGCCGTGCTGGGTCTTCAGCGCTGCGCAGGCTTTTCTCGAGCTGTGGCAGGTGGGGGCTACTCTAGTAGCTTCAGTAGCCGTACCACGTGGGCTCCAGAGCACTGTCTCAACACTGGCTGCGGACTGGTTTACTTGCTCTGAGACATGTGAGATCCCAGATCAAGGGTTGAGCTCCTGTCTCCTGCCTCGGCAGACGGATTCTTTGCCCCTGAGCCACCAGGGAAGCCCAAGTGCCTCAATTATACCTATACATGTATCCATTCTTCTCCCACATAGGTTATTACGGAATATTGAGTAGAGTTCCTGGAGTTGCGTTAAGATGCAAATGCCTGGTTCTGCCCACATTCTTTTCAGGCTAAGGGTCTGTCAGAGGTGGTGGTTGGGATTCTTGGAGACTGATCTGAGATGCCTGCACCCATAGGGGGTAGCCCAGGTCCTTTTGAAAAGCCCCTTTTTCCCTTCTGGGACAGATTATCCTGGATGATCAAAAAAAAAACCCCAAGTGAATCCCACCCTCAGTGTCCCCTGGGTTCGCTTCACCTGCTCCAAACCTGTTTCCACTCCTGGAAGATGGGCAGCCCTCCTACTCTTTGAACTTCTGAGGTGCTGGTTGTCAAGCAATGCTAGCCCTGTGTCTGCTTCACACCAGGGTTTCTCGGCCTCAGAGTTATTGACATTTTGGATAAGATTTCTTTGTGTGTGTGTGTGTGTGTGTGT
>SJYT01024106.1:292267-322267 GCA_006410635.1 Cephalophus harveyi | reverse complement strand
GGGTGGGGGGGCCTCTGAGAGGGCGGGGAAGGGGGCGAGAGACAGAGCGAGCGCAGGGAAGGTGGGGCTGTCAGGGCCTAGGACAAAGCGACGCGTGGGAAGACAGACAAGCAGGGACAGGCGAGGAGTCTGGGACAGGCGAGGAGTCTGGGACAGGCGAGGAGTCTGGGCCCGGCGAACCGGTCCACCCACCAGCGTGGGGCTCTACGCTCTCTAAGCCTGTCTGTGGACCCGAGTCCGGGCCCCCAGTCCCTCTCCTGTGGGCCCCGAGGCCAGGGCAGTCCCCTCCCTTTGTGTCGTGTTGGGCAGCAAGGATGGGGCCGGCCGTGTACCTACCTCCTGGGGCAGACAGCGAGAAAGCAGGCAGGACCAGGCGAGGAGGAGGGAGGGCAGAAGAGTGGAGTGCCCCCAAGAGCCGTGGGTGGGGGCAGGGAGGGATGCGCAGCGGGTGGGACAGAGAGAGCCGGAAACAGCACAGAGAAACACGCAGAGAGGGAGGGAGGGAGAGAGAGGGAAGAAAACCAGTTACATCCACACGAGGGGGTGATGGCCAGACCCTGTCCCTCCGGAGAGGCCCAGGATGCTGGGCTAGCCACGAGCACCTCCCAGCATCAGTGCCTGACTCCAGCCCCACTCCCAGGACGTATCCCAGCCAGGCAGACCCTCTGTTGCCACGGTGACAATGGGGAAGTCATCCCCAAGTGGCAGAAGAGGAAACCCCCAGTCCTTGGGTCAAGGTGGGCGTGGGGACCCCCATTAGCACCCGTAGGACCTGTCTGTGTGACCTTAGGACAACCACTTGCCCTCTCTGGACCCCCGTCTGGAGATCCACTCAGGCCCTCACCCTCCTGCTGCAAAGTGACCTGCTTCTGGGCTCCGTGCGGTCCCGGAAGAAGTAAACAGCGGCAAAGACTTTTATTAACCATCTTTTTCACTATAACCGCTACCACTACCACTGATCCCCTTTCCTGTATTTCACTGTTTAAGTGCCTTTTACTAGTAACCTGTGCTGCGCTCTGGTCAAATCTGGGTCCAATGCCACTTCTGCCCTGTGGCTGCTGGACAGTGACCGAGCCTCAGTTTCCTCATCCAAGAAATGGGAGGGAGTCCTGCGGCTGGCGGGAGTGGGGGGTGCGGGGGGGGGGGGCTGGGGGGGGGGGGGGGGCGGGTGGGGGGGGGGGGGGCAGTTTGGAAGAGAACTAGTCTCTCAGGAAGCTGCCCTTCCAGTTTTGCTTTCCCAGACCACTCACTGCCAGGGGCATCATGTGAGCTTCCATGAAGAATCTCAATTCCTCTGGGATGCCCCAGGCCTGTTTGCCTCCCGCGGAGCTGCTGCAGGAACCCATCTGCCCCAGCAAGCTGGCTGAAAGGAGTGATCCGCATTTCGGGTGCACCAGGGACCTGCCTCTGTGGCCTGAGAAGAAGGTCCCCTTTCTAAGAGCACAATTCCATGTGCACCCCCCTGCCACCCCACCAGAGGGTAGATACTGAGACCTGAAGGGAGGAAAGGCCTGCCTTGAGCCTGCACCCAGGCTGGAAGCTTCCTCTGGACCCTTACCCTGTCTGGGCTGTTTCCACTGTAATTCCTCGCCAGATTCTCTGTCTCCCTGGGGCAGCCACTCAACACTTTTCCATTAAAAAGCCACTGCCAACCTTCCCTCGGCACCTACTATTTACCAGGCCCGGCTCCAAGCCAGTTCTCAACCTGGGCCACACATTGGGAACCGCCTGGAGAGCTTTCAACATGACCGATGGCCTATCCTGCCCGCAGAGACCCTGATTTCACGAGCCCGCGGCCTGGCCCCCGTGGTTTCCAGGTGAATCTCCCAGGCAGCCGGGGTGGAGAACCGCTCCAACCCTCAGCCAGCTGCCCTTGCCGGACTTCTGCTAACTGAACCAGAGTCCACTGGTGCCACATGTTCCAAGGGGGACTGGCCCCTGTCCCACCCATCCCACCGTAGCCAGGGGCTCCCAATTCTCCTAAGTCAGCCAGGGTGCGTCCCCTCTCCACGTGCAAGCTAAGTCACTTCAGTCGTGTCTGACTCTGTGACCCCATGGACTGTAGCCTGCCAGGCTCCTCTGTCCATGGGATTCTCCAGGCAAGAATACTGGAGTGGGTTGCCATGCCCTCCTCCAGGGAATCTTCCCAACTCAGGGATCAAACTCCCTGTCTCTCAAGTCTCCTGTGTTGGCAGGAGGGTTCTTTACCACTAGTGCCACCTGGGAAGCTCTTCCCCTCCCCATCAGAAACCAATCCAACCAGCCGAGAAGTGCATCAGGGCATTCCGGGACTGTTTCTGCAGGATCTTTACTGCCTACAGGCGACATCTGGGGAAGGAGGACACTTCTAGAACAGCCACCATGCTACAGGGCTGAGAAGGAGGCCACAGGAGGTGGGGATAAAAATACAGGAGTCTCGGAGTGGATCTGCCCTGGACGCCCTGAGAGTTCCTGCCAAGCAAGGTAAAAGGCCCAGTTGCTTGGGTTGTTTTGTTTGCTACAACTGAGAGCAGCCTGAGTTGTGGACACTCTCCCCGCAGACAGGGCCGGTGCTCTTTGGTTCTGGGCTGTGTCCTCAGTCCCTACACCAGGGCCCGGCATGGAGGAGGGGTTTCATAAACCTGTGTGGGTGAACAGAAGGGGTGAGGGAGCACCGATTGCAAGGCCAGCCCCGGGCTTGGGCTCAGCACAAGAGACCTGATCTCATTCTCAACCCCACTTTTCAGATGTGGCTACTGAGGTTCAGAGAGGTCGAATCATTGTCCTAAGGTCACACAGTGGCTATGTGCAAAAACTGAGTCTAGAACCTGGGCCTGCTAACTTCCCCCACTTGCAGAGGTAGCCAGCAGTCAGGAAGGGACGTACCCAGCTTAAGGAGCCAGCCCTCCCGGTCCGGGTTGAAAAAGGTGTGGGTCAGATCATTGCCGTCATCCTCAGGGATCTTGAAGGGCTCGTTTCGGATGCTGTCGTACAGATTCTGAGGGGTAAAGGCAGAGTCAGCACTTCAGGGCCCCTGGGATCCTCCCAGGGCTACTGCAGTGGGGATGGGGCTCACTGGGAGCCAGTGAGACCACGGGTGGGATGGCCAAGGGAGGGAGGAGCCTGGGGAGGAAAGGGAAGTAGAAGGGGGAAGAGTGGAGGGAGCTCCGGCGAGGAGAGAGGGAGAAACAAAAAAGATGCAGAGATGGAGACAGTGGAGAGCTGCTAGGTTCTGAGAGAGACAGACAGAGAGACATACAGACGAGGGAAAATGGGACAGACCAAGACCCTCAAAGAGTCAAAGGGCCAGGAACCTGGGTTCAATCCTTGGTTGGGAACTAAGATCCCACATACTGCGTGGCGCAACAGAAAAAAAATAAAATGAAAAACAGAGGGACAAAGACAGGCAGCCAGAGAGAGAGAGAAGACTTGGGCAGGCTGGTGTGACTGACCATGCAGTCCACGGGTGGGCAAGGCAGTGATCCTGGGTGGAAGGGGGCTCGGGCACTGAGAGGAGAAAGGGGGATGGAGCGGAGGGGGCTGGGGAGGGGGGGCCTGACCCTGAGCAGCTCCTCAGGCAAGTCCCCGCCCTCGTTGATGCCCCGGTTCATGGCCACGAAGCGCTCCAGTCCCGGCTTGTCCCGGACGTTGGGGTTGTGGAGGCTGGTGTTCAGCATGATCACGGCGAAAGACAATACGTAGCACGTGTCTGCACCAGACAGTCATGGGGTGACGACTGGGCATGCGAGCCCCTGGGACCCAGGAGCTCAAGTCCCCTCACCCCCAGCTCCCTCCTTCCCCAGGACCCTAGGGTCTGGGCCCCTACCTGTAGACTGGAAAACCCCAGGGTTGCACAAGCAGTAGCGCTGGGCAAAGGCCTCCATCATGCGGTCGATCTTTTGGGCTTCTCCAGGGAGGCGGAAGCTCCAGAGGAACTGCCTGCGGCAGAGATGAGCCAAGGGTAGATGCCAGGACTGGCGGGGCCACCCCCAACCCGCTCTCAGTGCCCGTGGGAAGAACTGGCCAATGAGGGCGCCACACCTGTGGCCAACCTGACCACTGAGTGCCGGCCAGGAGCTCTGGATGATGTATGTGGAAACGCCCTTTCTACCAAGGTTGCTGCATGGAAGAGATGGTTGCTTGGGGCCTCTGCTGTCACGTGGCAGGAGGGTCTGCTGCGAGCAGCGCCCACCCCGTGGCAAGCACAATCAAAAGCTGTCCTTCCCATTCCATTCAAGCGCCTGGATACGGCTATGCCTGAAGGAGGCTCTACTGCAGACTTTGGCAACACTCACGTGCAATCCATCCCCTAAGTTTTTGTTCTGTTTTTGCCTTCAGGAGGGGGTGATCATCACTGGTAAAGAAAGCCCTGACAAGTCCCTTCCTACCCTTTCAATCCCATCCTTCTCACCTGAGGGCCTGCACCAGGTTGAGGTCAGTGAACTCGTGCAGATCCACAAAGGCATGAAGCACTGCCAGATTCAGCTCTTCCCTGGGAGGACAGGGACAAGGTCACAGGCAGGAAGGGGCTTGGGCAGGTGGGGGTAGAGAGGAGAAGTACTGGGAAGGCTGTGGCCCCTCTTCTGCACAGCGGCTACCTCTGTAGCCAGTGAGTTTTGGCCAAGCCCCCATCACAGGCCTGGCACAGGGGTAGGGATACTTAGAACACTCCTGGGAAGACCATCTGCCTTAAGAGCTCTGGTGTGGCTGGAACTCTGTGCAGTTGGGAGAAACACAGCAAATGTGCTCTGCTGGTCATCTCTGATGAACCCCAGATTTCATAGATGCCCAGAGATGGCCTCCTATCCCCTAGAGACCCACGGAGAGTCCCGGGGCAACCCAGATGCCCACAAAACCAGCCACACAATGTCAGACAACCGGACTGTCCCTGTGCACTCCAGATGTCCACAGGCGATCCCCAGACAGCTAGAGATGACCCCCATGCTCCCAGACTCTCCAGTCCCCATGCCCCCCAGCTGCCCAGACAGTCTCTGCACCACAAATGTCCAGAAAGTTCCACACAACCCAGATGTCCACACAAACCCTGGGCATCTCACACAGTCCCGTGCACCTCAGACATTTCAGACGGCCTCCACACGCCCCGGATGTGCACCGATGGTCCCCAGGTTTCCCAGACTTCACAGAAGGTCCCCATGCCCCCTGGGAGTCCAGATGGTCCCCACACACACCCAACATCCACAGGTCATCTGCATGTGTCCCAGAAGTCCACAAACTCCCAGGCACCCTAGACATCCATTGCTGTCCTCATACACTCCCGACGTCTCATGCACTATATGCTCGTAGGTGGTCCACAGACCCCGGACATCCACAAATGGCCCCCATATTTCCAGATGTCCATGGGCCCCTCATGCTCCCCAGATATCCACTGATGATGACCCCTCCCACTTCCTGCGTCACTGTCCACGTCGCTCCCATGCACACCAGCTGTCTCCAATGGTTCTCATGCTCCCATACCACCCACAAATGTTCTCCACTGTCCTGACATAAACGGGTGGTGGTCCCCGCATTGCTCAGATGTCCACAAAGGTCCCATACCCTCCACATGCTCACAGATGATCCCCGGGTTCCTCAAAAGGTCCCCCACCCCAATCTCTGTGTCAGTCCATTTTGTCACAGTCCAGTTGCAAGGCTGATCGATCAGGGCCTCTCCTCAGCAAAAGCTGGGTGCAAGGGGCAGAGAGGAGATGCCCAGCAGGTGCTGGGTGCAGGGGGTGCGGTTCTCACCTCTCCCCCAGGTAGTCCCCTATGGCCGTCTTGTTCAGGCCCTCGCCCTTGTACAGGAAGCGGGCGATCTCCTCAGGTGTGTTCTGCAAAAGTTCATTCTCCACCAGGAACTGGATCCCCTGGTGGGAAGGGCTGCGTCTCAGTGCTGGCATGCTCAGAAGGACACCCCCAGAAACCTTAGCCTCCAAACCCACCCCCATCCTCAACAGAGCAGGGCCTGAGTTTCATTTTCAGGCTCTTCCCAGGCCCTTCAACACCACCTCTCCCATGGCCTAGACTTTGCATCTACTGCTCCCTCTGCCTTTGCCTGGTTAATTCCAGTCCCCCTGGAGCAGGACCTGGAAAGGAACAGGAGCTCCATGAATGTCTGCTGAATGACTTTACAAACTACTGTTGCTTCTGACAAGAAGAATAAACTGGGAAACTATTAGAAGACATCAGTTCACGAGGAGCTGTGAGGGCTCAGGCTGGAGGAGGGCTTTCTCTCCTGATGTCTTGAGGACCATGAACCGAGGACCCCTCACTCTGGATCCTGGTATCTGAGTCTAGGGGCTCCCTGAGGGCAAGGCAGCATCAAACCCTACACTGGGTCCCACGCATTACCTAGCAGAGCAGCACGCCAGAGGGAGGCCTGAGGAAATGGTGTAAAATGAACGAACGAATGTCTTTTCTCCACCGGGTGAACACTAAGTCATCCTTCACCTGACCCCAATGTCCTCCTGAGGGAAGCCCTCCTTGATGCCACCAGGCTCACTCCTCTGCATCCACAGTCCAGTACCTCTCTTTCTCTCTCTCATGGCACTTCTCTGTCCATATTCCCTACCAGACTCTATCAAGCTCCTCCTGGGGACTCAAGAGTGACAAGAGAAATGGGTCCTAAAATATGAGCAAAGAGGAGAGGAGGATCACTCAGGTAGAAGTTCCAGCATACACAAAGATCAGGAGGCTGAAGCACTTGGTTAGTGTTCAGGGAACAAATACTGCCAATATCTGGATCCAGGGATCAGGACCAATTCTGTCCACCTAAGGCAGACCTTTAACCACCACACTTTTGCAACCCGGAGATGCCAGAATCTTATCTGGATGTCAGCTTGGCCGATCCCAGCCCTGTGGCCCCAAGCACCTTTTTGGGGTCCATATTGAACTTCTTCCTGCCCATTGCCATTTTCCGGTTCCGTTGCAAGGTTTTGCTGCAGGGGCAGAGAGCGGAGGGTGCAAGGTCAATGCCTGGGCATCCCTGGCCCCCGCCTGGCCCCATGACCCCTAGGCTCCCTGCCCTAGCCCTCACCTGCCCTCATTGGCCTCCAGACCCTCCACCTCGCTCATGGCTTCGCTGAGCTCCTCCCGCAGGCGCTGGATCTCCACCAGCAGCTCCTGCTTCCGCCGTCGAATGTTCTCCAGCTCCATCCGCTCCTCCGGAGTCAGGTCCGGGGGTTCTGGGGGAGGGGATCAGGGGCGGGAGATCAGTTCTGGGGACTGGGAGCCTGGACTTCTGAAATCTGGTGAAGGACAGAGCTCCTAGGTTCATGGGGAGGATGAGGATAAGAGTCCCGCCTCCGGTCAGTGGAAGAAGAGGCTGGGGGGCCTAGATTCCTCAGTCTAGGGGAGGAAGGGGTGGGAATCTAGACTCTTAGTCCTTGGGAGAGAAGGGGGCTTGGAGCCTCTACTCTAAGGTTTACAGGGGAAAGGGGGCTGGAAGCTTGACACTGCGGTTCATTACTTGCAAAGGGCCTGAGGCCTTGGTTTTCTGCCTCCATTCTTGGCGAGTGAGCTGGGGACCTGGGTGCCCGGACTCCTGGGTCCATGGAAAGTAACCATGGCAGGGGAAGCTAATGACAGCTTGCGAGAGTGAAGGAAGGGGCGGGGCATCGAAGGCCCCCGCCCCGGCCCTAGCGGAATCTCTGTGGCCCCCACGATTTCTCCCCACCCCACCGTCCCCAGAAGCCCCCCTCCTCTCTCCCGGCAGGCACTGGGCTCGCCCGGCCCCTCCAGAGGGAATGGTTCCGCCTCAGCCTCGCCTCCGCCGCTCCATGCCACCCCCTCCCGCTGCCACCGGAAACAGGCTCGGCCCAAACAATGGCCTGGAACGCCCCGCTCTCCTGCCCTGCCGGAAGCCCGTCCCGCGCCCCGCAAAAGCGAGGCGACGACAGGGCCGAACAAGCTTCTCAAGGCGCGCGTCGTGGGGGGGGAGGTCGTTCGCGGCGGAACGTTCGGGCTGAAACGCTCCATCTGCTCCCAGCCGGCCCCGCCCCTCCCCGACTTACCATAGACACCGTCCTCCATGGCGGCTAGGAAGGCCCGCGGGGAGTCCGGGGCAGTCCCGCCGGTCGGGCCCGGATCCGCGTTGGCCCGCGGGCTCGGGTGAGCCCGCTCAAACGCCCCGGGAGCCACCGCCGCCTCCTCAGCGCCAGTCCTCAGCGCTGAAAAGACTCTCCCTTCGTCTCCCAACCGCCCCGCCAGTAAGGACCGCCCCTCGTTTTGACACCGCCCAATCCACGGCGTGCCCTCTCTTCTGATCCGCCTCCGAAACCGAAGGATCGCCCTCCAGGGCCAATAGGCGCACTAGGAGCAGGCGTAGCAATGTCCAGCCCAAAGTAGACGGTCTGTGGGGCCAATTGGAGTGAGAGCAGGGGCCGGGCCCCGCCTCCGAAACCAAAGGGTTCTTGGCAGGCTTCCCCTCCAATGAGAAGCCTCGAAAAGGAGTCGCATGGAGGCGGGACTAAGCAGACGCAGAGGGAGGACCACGCCTGCGCAAGGTCTCAGCGCAATAGGATACCAGGTCAATCGAGCCGGGCCTATAGCAATACGTTGCTAGGGGGCGGTACTTTGTTAGGCTTGTTGCTAGGGGGCGGGACCAAAGCTCCCTGTTGTTTCCGTGAGCCACACCTCCTAGCTGGCCCGCCTGGCTTTTGACCGCAGTGGTTGCCAAGCAACCGAGAGCCGCTTTGGCTCACTTTCCTTTTGGCCCCCTTTCTCAAATGTATTGGCCTCTCCGATCTGCAGACCCTTTCCTTACCCTCCTCTTTTGACCTCCCCCATCCACCTCAGCCTCTTCAGAGTCAAGGAGTGGTGAAAAAAAAGACTTTCTCTTTCTTCCAAATGCTGCGCTTTTTGGTCTCTGTAGAGGAGAATGGGACTATAGAGGAAGGCCAAATCCAGTGAAAGGACAGGCTCTGCCTTCCTGCCTCTCGAAGCCTCTCAGTTTCCTCCCTCTCTGATCCTTCCTTCCACCTCTGATCCCTTCTCCCTTCTCCGAGTCCTTTCCCTCCTCTCTGACTGTCTCATTTCGCGTCCCCCTCCTCTCATACTCTTGCTCTGCTTAAACCCCTCCCACTTCTCCGACTCCTCTGGCATCTGAGGCCATTTCCCCTCCCCCGCCTCTCATTTCCATTCCTTGAAGGCAAAACAGGTGCAGGGGCCTGGCTCGGAGGGAGAAACTGGGCACCCCCATCACGGACAGGTCCCAAATTGGGTCTAAGTGTCGTGTCTGGGCCTGGGCCTCACTCATTGTCCCAGAGTTCGGCAGGCAGGGACAGATTCCAGGCCAGTCAGGACCTGGTTAAGCTGACAGATTAGACACGGAGCCTCCTAATCCCCTCAATGACCTTTATGAGTGGCTCAGGCTCTGCCCTCCCTACCAGAAACTCAGGTTGTGCCAACCCTGACTCCACTCGCTCCCCTTCCAAACAGAACCCTTTTCCTGTCCCTTCACCTCCAATTTAACACCCTTCTTCATGCTTGGGTTTCCATTGTCCCGCTGCCTACTCCAGCCACCCAGAGGTGGGGGAGCAGCCAGCTAATTAATCCCATCCGGTTATTATCTGGAGATTCTGCAGGATAAAGGGAGGTGGGGAAACAGGAAGGCGGGAAGTGGGTTGACGCAGTGCTGGGACAGGCTGATGGGCAATGAGAGTGCTTGCCCTCAATCCTGGCACACAGGGGTGGGAACATGTCCTCCTTGGCACTGACTCCTTCTGCGACTGGCTTCCTCCTGCTTTGCACTTAGGTAGATAGCAGCATGGGCAGAGGCCAGATTCAAGGACCCATATGTACCCCAGAAGCACACTCCCAGACACACCACTGGGGTTCCCAATAATTTGACCTGGGGGACAAGCCTCCCTAAACACATACATTCCCCTGACATTCAGAGGTAACTCCTTCTTCCCCTGCCCCTCCAAGCTGGGCCAGAAAGGAGGTGATTCTGGCCCTTAGCCACAACCCATATTCTCCCTTGCCTGCCCTGTCATGCAGGCATCCAAGTTCAGACCTAGCTTCTGAGAGCATCTCCCATGCCTGTTGCCCCCAGAAGGCCAGGCATTCCAGCACCTGGTGGGGGTGGTTGACTAGGGTATCTCCAAGACCCCCATTCTACCCTCAGTGAAGAATAATGCTAGTGGAAAGGCCCTTGGACAACTTCAAGTTCCAATGCCCTGTTTTTTATAGATGGGAAAACTGAGGTGAGGGCTCCCCTGTGGCGCTAGTGGTAAAGAACCCGCCTGCCAATGCAGGAGATGTGAGAGACGGGGGTTCAATCCCCGGGTCAGGAAGATCCCCTGGAGGAGGGCAGGCAACCTACTCCAGTATTCTTGGCTGGAGAATCCCATGGACAGAGGAGTGTGGAGGGCTATAGTCCAGAGGGTCGCCAAGAGTCAGTCCTTGCAGACTGAAGTGACTTGCACAGCATAGCACAAACTGAGGTGAGGAGAGAGAGGGTGATTTGCTCAAAGCCACACACTCAGCTGAGGCAGAGTTGGGATTCAGAGCAGAACTTCCTGGATCCTTACGAAGGACTCCATTCCACTTCCTCAAGCTCAGTTTCTAACCCTACTGTAGGAATCACAGGAAAAAAAAAATAGATAGATATCTTTATTCATATTATATATATATAATACATATATGTATAATATCTTTAAGAAATAGAGACACATCACTAGATGGAAGATTCCAGAGCACTGTAAACTCACCAGCCTTGGGCCTCTTCCTTCCCTTGCCCAATAACCAGCCCTGTTACCCACAGGATCTCATCCGGGCCCTCACCTTCTAGGTCAGCCCAGCAATGCTGCTGGTCAAGTCCCAAGTCCACCTCCTCGAACAGCCACATTCCAGGAGCTGGTTAGAACTTCCAGACTGACAACAGACAACTCTGGGTCCCTGGAGCCTTGACTCCTTTTGGCATCACAGAACCACAAAGAAGTCATCTATCCTCATCAATACTTTCCACTCCATTGGGAAAGCTGGAACCAGCAAATCTGACGTCATCACTGCCAATCCTTCCCTGACTGTGATCAGTCTAGAGTCACAGAATCTTGACTCCTTTGGATATGCTAGAATGGCACTTAAAAAAAGACACAAAGCTTGTGGATCGTGGAGAAGCCTTGCATCTCTCTTTGGTTTGATGTTCTACCACCAGTGGGTCTGGAGTTGTTGCCTATCAAGAACTTCCGGTCTGTCACTTTAGTCCTTGTAGACCCACAGACTCTCCACTGTTTTGTGCATTCTAGAGACATAACTCGTTAGTTTCTGGAATAGTCCAACTCTCAGGTCAAAGCTGCTCTAGAACCCCCAGTGCTGGCCTCTGTGGCCAATCTGGATTCACAGAATCTCAACTCTGGGGTTTTCTGGAGCCACAAAGTCTTTCCTTGACTTACAATCAACAGTCTTTGTCATTGATCAATCAGTATAGTCTTAAACTCTTGGGAGCACCCCATAACTTCCCCTCCTTAGGTCATCTAGAAAAAGTGATTTGCTATGGAGTCAACTGAGTCGAGAAGCAACAGTCCCTTGAATCTAAAGTCAGTTCAGGCCAGTGAATTCTGTATCTCTGTTGCTACTTGAGAACAGCTGACTTCTTCCCCTGGAGGCAGTCTATACTTCATTTCATGATCCTGCTTAACAAACCAAACCAGCCATCTAGAGGAATCTAGAATTACCAGTCCTCTCCTCTTGAGGGGTCCGGAATTCTGGGTCCCTTATCTCTAGCGAGACTCAGGAATTGGAATGACAAGTGGGTCTCAGGAGGGAGCACAGAATTCAGAGGACTTAAGGTCCCTCCAGTATGTCCACGGTGGGTCCACTAGGCATGGCAGAACATCACCAGCTAATAATTTACTCAGCAGGCTTGTTGGTCTTAGGAAACACCTGCCTCCACCCCAGGAGAGGGCCCAAACTCTCCATCTTGCTACCTCTGGGAAAGGGGTGCAAATAAGGGGATGCCAGCTTGCGTCAAGGGGGCAAAGTCAGCGTGAGGGTTGGTGTGAGAACTTGGGGGCTGGCAGCCTCGTCCTCTGCCTCTGCCACATCCCCCTCTGTGGCCTCCTCTTCCTCATCTTCTTCTTGGCAGCAGCTCAGAGCAAGTTCATTCTCATAGCAGAATGCTGCCAGAGAGCTAGGGAAGCCAGACTTGGGGCTCTGGGAGGCACGCTCTGCCCGTTCATCCAGCTCCTTGGCGCTACAGACAGGCGTCCCTGGGACCTCATAAGTGCGATGGAAATGGCGATAGTCGACCTCGTACTGGGAGCCACGCTGGAAGAGGACTGGCTCGAAACGATGGCCCCAGAGCAGCTCACCAGGGAGGTAGGAAGAGCGACACTGTGTGGTCATAGCTGTGGCCTCGACCATGCCCTCGAGAATGACCACCAGCTCAAAGTCAGCCCGGGCCAGCTCAGCCCGTCCTAGTTCGTACAGAGGACTGGCGGAATCAATCTCATGCACGATGGTGATGGGAGACACAAGGAAGATGCGATCAGTGCCACCATCAAAGCCCACGTCCACATCCTGGTGGTCCAGAGGTATGTACTCACCCTCCGGGGTCACTCGAGGCTGCAGCAAAAAGCAGGTGGCCAAAGACAGCAAGAAGCAGAGAGATGAATGGAGATAGAGAAAGCAAGAGGAGGGGATAGAAGTGCAGAAGAAGAGGAGGGCAGAGACAAGTAGGGGTAGGGGTGCAGAGAGAACATGGACCCAGAGAGAGAGGGATGGTGATGCAGAAAAAGGAGGACATAGACCCGGAGAGAGGAAGATGGTGGTCCAGGAAGGTGAGGATGGAAACCCAGAGGAAGGGGGGGAGGGTAGACAGAGACTCAGAGAGGGTTTGGGGAAGGAAATTCGAGAAAAACAAGGGAGAGAAAAAGATAGTGACAGAGTGACATTGGCACAGAACCACAGAAATCAGCAAGACAGAAACAGTTAAAAAGACAACAGACGATAAGAATCACATCCGAAAGCAAATGGAGGAGGAGGAGAGGGATAGAAAAATGGCTTTCATTATATGGCCAGAGAAAGATAAACCAGGATGACAATCTAAGTCCAACAGAAGCTATGCTTATGTTCCTCCTGTTTCACTATTGCCTCAGTCTAGTCCCTGGGATATTCTCTTGCCCACCCCTCAACTCAACTACCTCCATCCCCTTGTGTGCCTGTATATTTCTGTGAGGTGGAAGCCTAACCCCAGGCCAGGTATCGGCAGTTTCACCACACCTACCCATTGGTTCCATACCCACCTACCAAGTCCTGTCAATGCCCCACAGACTTCTGGGAGAGACAGTGTCCCTCCTGGTCATGAATCTCTGGATTTCAGTCAAGCAGGAGAGAGAAGTGGAGAATGGGGCTCCACTCTCTTGCCAATGTCTATGTGAATCCCTAGAGGCTGCTGGGAGTTGTAGTTCCCACCACAACCCTGTCCTCTTCTCATCGAAGTCCAGCCCCAACCTTGCATTCAGCTTAAGGGTCTTTACTGGGGCAGGAGCTGCTACTGCCCCAGAATTTGTTTGGGCAGTTTGACCACAATTCTAGAAACACTAAGGCTCTTTCATCAGGGTGCCAGAGGGAGCCACTGCCCCAGGGGCCAATGGGAATTGTAGTTTTGTTGTTGGTTTTTGCTGAGAGGCTAACATTAGAGTTTCCCAACCCCCTGCCCTGTACTTCTCTGAGCAGGAGGCTGGTGGGAAAGTCTGGGCCCCTGACGTGGAAAATGAAGGCTCCCACAAATGCTGCAGGACCACACACCCAGAGGCCACGGAGACTTGTCTTCCCTGGCTCTACAGGTGTAGCCCGTAGGAGCCTGACCTCCTTCACAGACCTCTCTCTGTACCACAACACTGGCTGGGGATCGTAAACCTGAGCCGTGGTTTACAGCACCAGCAAAATTACAACGCCTCTTCAGACCAACCTGGGTGGGCGCTCTCCCTGCCCCCAGAGCCTTCTGGGAATTGTCGTTCAGAGTCTTTCCCGATCAGAAGTGGACCTCGCAGGCCTGCATTTCCCACAATTCCTCGGGGGAAGCAAGTCCCAGGGGACTCTTTAAGTCTCAAAATCTGTCTCAAGTCTAGGCTTCCAGGAAGAAATGATCAGAGACCTTTCTCTTGGGTTTACATTTCCCACAGAGCTTTGGGAACCATCCTCAGCCCTCAAGGTAAGGCAGGTGTCCTGCCTGAGAGACTGCTGGGAATTGTAGTCCAAGTCCCTTCCAGGCTCCACGCACACTGGCTCGGTAGACCTACAAACTCCCACCACCCTCCGCGGCTCCCACTCCCAGGCCTCGCGGAGGGGCCCGCCCACCAAGGGGCGTGGCCTGCCACGGGCCGACTCGCACCTGCAGCAGCTGGGCCCGCACGTGGGCCTCGACGAGATGACTGCGGCGCAGGTTGCCGACGCGCCACATGAGGCAGAGGCGGCGATCGCGCAGCGCCACGACGGCGTTCTCACTGAAGACCAGCGTCTCGTTGCGCTTCTTGGGCTTGGCCATCTTGGCCATGACGGCGCCCACGACGAAGGCGTCCAGCACGCAGCCGGCGATGCACTGGAGCACCACGGCGGCCACGGCGGCCGGGCACTCCTCGGTGACGCTGCGCACGCCGTAGCCGATGGACGTCTGCGTCTCCAGCGCGAAGAGGAAGGCGGCCAGGAAGCTGGCCACCTGCGAGAAGCAGGGTGCGGGCGGCGGCGGGGCAGTCAGGTCGCCGTGCAGGGAGGCGATGAGCCAGAAGGCCAGGCCGAAGAGCAGCCAGGAGGCGAGGAAGGAGCAGGAGAAGAGCAGGCACATCCAGCGCCAGCGCACGTCCACGCACGTGGTGAACAGGTCGCTCAGGTAGCGCGCGCCCTGGCCGCCCAGGTTCACGAAGCGCACGTTGCAGTGCCCGTCCTTCTTGACGAAGCGCCCGCGGCGCCGCCCCACGGGCGACTGCGCTGGCGCCCACCCGTTGTGGCACAGCCCCGGCCCGGCTTCCTCCTCATCGCCTGCCCTGTCGTCTCCAGACTCCAGGGCGCCGCTGAGGCGGCGCAGGGCCCTGGCCAGGCCCATTGGGCGGGGACACCCCCTCCACTTGGCCTAGCAGGGGGCGGGCGCCCCGAACCTGCGGGGACAAGAAACGGGCAGCCGGGTCAAGAGTGCCAGGAATGGGGGCGGGGTGGGGCTCACTGGCCAGGCATACTTACTGGGCCTTAGTGGCCTCATCTGGCAATGGGTGGAAAACCAGAACAGAATCGACAACACTGATGGTAATACTATAGGAGATATTTGTGTAGCAACAACAACACAACTATAGTGGTAGCAGCAGTACTGTGTTACAAGAAGCACTACAGTTATTAGAGCCAGTGTTGTGAGCACTTCACATGAATTTAGATATTTGAACCTCAGCAACATAAACATCATCTTACAGCCGTTTTACAGATGAGGAAACAGGTACAGAACATTTAACTTGCCCAAGGTCATGGCTGAATAAGCTGGGGTTTGAGTGCTAGCAGTCCAGATCCAGAGTCCAGACTCATAAAAGTCTAAGCAGTCACAAAGAAAACAAACGTATGGTTACCAAAAGCGAAAGGAATGGAGATGGGGTGAGGGTTGGGGAGTGGATAAAATTGGAGTTTGGGATTAACAGATACATTCTACTATATATAAAAGAGAAAAACAACAAGGACCTACTGTATAGCACAGGGAACTATATTCAATATCTTGTAATAACCTATAATGGAAAAGAATCAGAAAAAGTATACATATATAACTGAACCACTTTGCTGTATACCTGAAACTAACACAATATTGTGAGTCAACTATAATGCAATAAAAATTTAAAAAAAGACTGAATGGTAACTGCTGATCTGTATGGAGTCAGCTTGGAGAGATGATCCGGGGCTCTAAGGTCACCTATGGGTCAGGAGGCACAAATGACAAAAGGAAAAAAAGACAACAGACAACTTGAGCTTCATCAGAATTAAAAACTCTTGTGCGTCCAAGAACCCTAAGATGAAAGTGAAAAGACCATCTGCTAATGGGAAAAAAAAAAAAAAATTTGCAAATCATATCTAAAAAATGTGCATCCACAACATATAGAAGCCTTATAACTCAATAAGAAAAAGACAACCCAATTTTAAAATGGGCAAAGGATCTGAGTAGACGTTTCTCCAAAAAGATATAGTTGACCCTTGAACAATATGGGTTCATACTGCATGGTTCCACTTATACGCAGATTTTTAAAAATAAATCCTAGAGTAGTACCACATGTTCCGTGGTAGGTTGAATCCTTGGATTCAGAACCATGGATACAGAGGATCAACTCAGGGATTTTCCTGGTGGTCCAGTGGTTGAAAATCTGCGTTGCAGTGCAGGTGACCCAGTTCCATCCCTGGCCAGGGAACTAAGATCTCCCATGATGCAGAGCAACTAAGCACAAGCACCACAACTAGAGAGGCCTTGCACCACGAGGAAAGCTCTTGGATGACACAACTGAGACCCGATGCAGCAAATAAAAGAAATAGATAATAACGTTATACTTGGAATTTTGACTGTGGAGAGAGCTGGCACCCCCAATCCCCATGTTGTTCAAGGGTCAACTGTACAAACAGTCAATAAACATAGGAAAAGATAATTGACTTCATTATGCCATCAGGGAAATGCAAATCAAAACCAAAATGAGTTACCACTTCATACTCACTTAGGATGGCTATAAAAACAAGAAAAAACAGAAAAGTGTTAACAGGGATGTGGAGAAACTGGCACCTTCCTATTGTTACTGGTGGAATGTAAAATTGCACAGCTGGTGTGGAAAATGGCCTGGTAGTTCCTTAAATGGTGAAACGTAGAGTTACCAGTTCCACACCCAAGAATCTACCCAAGGGCATTAAAAACAAGTGTCCACACACTGTACACAGATATTCACAGCCGCATTATTCACAGCAGCCAAAAGATGGAAACAGCCCAAATATCCATCAACTGATGAATGAATAAATAAAACGTGGTCTGTCCACACAATTGACTACTACCCAGTAATTAAAAGAATAAAAAGTAACGTTACAATGTGGATGAACCTTGAAAACACCATGTGAAGTGAAAGCCGATCACTAAAGACCGTATATTGTATAGTTCCATTTAAATGAAATATCCAGCATGGACAAATCTGTTAAGCTGAGAAATCATACTAGTGGTGGACAGGACTGGAGAGATGGGGTGATTGGGAAGCAGTAGCCAGAGGAATGGGGTTTCTTATTGGGGTGATGACAATGTTCTAAAATGGATAGTGATGATAGGTACACACCACGAGACACGCTGCAGTCCATGGGGTCTCAAAGAGTTGGACACGACTTGGTGACCGAATAACAACATGGTGGCACAACTCTGAATATACTAAAACCCACCAAACTGTACACTTTAATGTGTGAATTGTAGGATATGTGGACTACACTTCAATGAAACTGTTATGAAAAACAAGCACAATAAAACCCAGGCTCAGGCCTGACTCTCAGATCATGGGGAAACCTTTCTAAACCTGTTTTCTCAGCTGTAAAATGGGGATGTTGGATTTTATCAAGGTCAGGATCAAGTTGTATAGACCCAGGCTCCCATCCTGGCTCAGCTGCTGACCCAGTATGTGCCCTGGGACCACCTGCTTCAATTTTTGGAGCCTGAGGTTGCTCATCTGTGGAATGGGGATTAAAAAAAAAAAAAAAAAATCCTTAAAAAGGAATCCAGAAGAACTTAGGCTTTTGAATCAGGCAGTTCTAGGCTGAATCCCAGCTCAGGCACTTACAAGCTATATGAATGGTGGCAAGTCACATTTCTTCCTGAGCTTCAGTTCCCTTATCTGAGAAATGGAGGGAATCTCAGCTGAACCAGGGGGACACAAGAGGAGGGAAGGGGCCCGCCTGGACCTGTAGACCGCATTGCCCTCCAGCAGCTGCACCGTTAACATTTGACCCTGTGGTGTTGGGACTTCAGGGATCTGTCTGGGCTAGGGGTTAAACGTTTTGCACCTCAGTTCCATAAACACCTACTAAGCACCTGGGTACAATGAACTCCCTGTGCCAGGTTCTAGGGTGCTATGAGCCTATCGACAAGGGAGTCTGCTTGTCTTTGCCCGGTTGCTGGGGCACTTTCTCCATGAGGAACGAGTTGTTAGTTGCTGTCAAGTTCAACACTGGCATGTACCCACTCCCCTGCCCCGCTGCTCTGCACCTGCTGTCTGTGACCACCCAGTCTCCACCCCCAACATGGGCATTTCTTAGGCCCACTCTACACAGGCAAAGCTGAGGCTCCAGTCAGCGGACCTGGTTGTGTGCACAGCCCACGATGTGCCCCAACACTTTTTACACCCTCAACTTTCTGGGCATTAGAGACTGTTCTTCCAAGCAGCAGCAACTGAGGCTGTTGAAGGGGGCAGGTCTGAGGTTAGAATACAGGCAAATGTTACCATTTGCAGCCCTCTCTTGCTTAGAGTCCCCACTACCCACTAGTCCCCTTTCAGGGGCCACCTGATGACATGATGCAGGAGGGGGGTGATGGGTGGGGGCCTCCTCACACCCACACTGATGGGTGTGGGGACTTTGCTTCTGACGGGAAAGCAAATGGAGGCGCTGAGGTTCGTCCCTTGTCCCAGGTCTCTCAGTCAAGGAAACGGCAGACCCTCGACTCCCATCCAGCCTTCCTGGTGCCCAAGCCTGAGTGCCAGACTGGACCACAGACCACCTCATCACTTGCCCTTGTTTCCTGAGCACCTCGGTCCCCAGCCTTGCCAAGCTCCCAGAAGTCTGCAGCCCACCCACTGGGCTCACCTTGGCCGCTCAGGACGCTGGGAAGTCAAGATCATCGCCCCGCTTCACAGGTTGGGGAGAGGACTCAGAGATCTGGTCAGAGCCATGAAGTGCCAGGGGTGGGCTGCCGGCTTGAGTCCTGAGCCTTTGCAACCCAGGATCTCGTTTCCCTAAATCCTCCTGTTGTCACCCTCAGCCCCAAGAGACAGACGTGATCTTGTCCATTTCACGAGGCAGGCTGGGGGTGGGGGTGGGGACACCTTTCACCTCTGGGGGGTCCCGTCAGCGTCCAGCATGGCCCTGAGAGCTGGGATGGGGCTCTGCCTCCGGGCCCACGTACGTCCCATCACCAACAGCAAGATCCGAGGGAAGAGGATCCAGAGCCTCAAGCCCTCCCCCCGCCTCCCCCTGACCTGGGAGAGCAGCTTAATGTTTCCATATAAAGGCGACATGGGGCTTAAGGTGCATCAACTTCGTTTCAAAGTCACTGTCTAATCTGGGGCCGAGAAGCCCTGCCCAGGTGCTGCCCCTCCGCCCCCAACTATAGAAGCATTTTCACATGCTCCCTGAGACCCTGGCTGTCCCCCCACAACCCTCCCCCCATTCCCCAGTGGGGCCTGGGCAACAGCAGGTTGGAGGGCAGAAATTGCCAGGAGGGGGTGTAGCGTGGAGACTGCAGACAGACCAGGGTACAGAGGGTAAGAGATGGGCAGGGAGAGGCTGTCCCGAAGAGGAAAGGGCAGAGGGCCTCACGGCCACAGGCACCCAGAGAGGACAGAGTGGGAGACAGAAAAGAGGCAGGCGGAACGAGGAGCAACCGGGCAAAGACAAGCAGAGATCCCATCTTAGGAAATGGAGAGACGGACCAGATCGGAGATGAAGATGGGACAAGAAGAGATGCAGGCTGCCGGGGGAGCGGCAGTGAAAATAAGGCTGAAAATGGAGATGGGCTGAGCTGGGGGCCCCAGATCTGGGGATGAGGAACCGGGAGGATAGGGTGGGGGCACTGGGGTAGACACCCGAGCGAGGAAGATGGTGGGGGGAGGCGGGGGACAGCTCTCAAAGCCAGGACTCCTGCCCAGGGTGTCTGTGTGGAGGCACGTACCTGGTGGGGCAGCCCACCCCCATGCCCTCTGCTGGGGGCTCCTCTGCTCGGGCCAAGGAAAGGCCTCTGTGGGTGCTGCGGCCCGTCTTGGGCCCCCGACCTCTGTGCTCACGGGCGGATCAGAGGAGTTCTAGCCCGAGGGGGGGCAGGGGGTGGGGCCAGCTCAGAGCTGCAGAGGGGAGCCAGGGAGGACGGCCAGGCAGGACGGCTGGGCTGCAGCCCAAGCAGGCTGGAGAGGAGACAGCGGCGGCGGAGGAGAGACACGGGGGGGAGGGGGCGCAGAGACAGAGCCTGGGGGCCAGGAGATGCGGAAAGATGGGGACATAGTCGAGGGAACAAAGAAATGGGGAGAAAGTGATGACGAGGGAAGGGGTGGAAGGATGAGAGACGGGGGCTCCCTGGTTCCCCCTGAGGTGAAGCCTCAACACACGAGGGCACACATGAGATAACTCTTCCCCACCGAGACCTGGGGTGAGTTCCAGATGGAATACAATTTAGGAGAGGCAGGCCCAGAGTGCCAATGGGCTGAGGGCTGGACCCAGCGGTCCAGGGACAGCCAGGTGCCAAACCCTCCCTCCTCGTTTCCTCATGAGACTGCGGCCAGAAGGACCAGTCCCCCCAGTTCGGGCTCCATTCTGGCCCTTTATTGCCCCTCGAGAGCCCCTGACTTGCCCCCTGCACAGTGCCTGTCTCTGGGAGGTGGGGAGAAGGCTCCGCCCAGTCCAGCCCAGCTGGCAGGAAGACAAGGGCCACACCAAATTCTGCTGGAGGGACCCACAGCTCGAATCTGGTCCAGCCACTCTAAGGCGCTTGAGTTCCCTGGGGGAGACCAGCGGCAGAGAGATCAAAGAGTCAAGGCCAGGGCCTGCAGCTGACAAAATACCCGCAGCAACACAGGCCACCCCAGGCCCATCTGGGAAATGGGCTAATGGCCTCTTCTGACAGGTGGGGCTCACTGGGTTGACCCAAGTCTCTGAGTCGGAGGGTTCACTGGAGGCAATGGCAGTGGTTTTACAGGGCCATGGGTCAACCCAAGTGCTTCGGTTGGAGGAATCAAGAGGAGCAAACCGAGTCTTACTTTTACAGCCATGAGTCAAACCATCTCTCTTAGCAAGAGGGGCATTGGACCAAACCAAGTCCTTGCAAAGAGCAGTAAGTCAAACAGAATACATCATGGTGACCAAAGGGCCAAACCAAGTCCTTTTGGCAAGGCGCTGGCCAGCAGAGCTGAATGAGTCCCTTCCAGGGAAATGATGAACTTCAACTTCAGTTCCAAGTAAGTGGAGGACCAGACAGACTCGGCCGGGCCAAGCTCAGACGCTGATGGTGCGGAAGACAGTGAAGCCCGACAGGGCGGTGCTCACCAGCACCCCGGGGCACTGTGGGTGCCAGTGCAGCTCCTTCAGGTCCGTCTCGCCCTGGTGCACGAAGAGCAGCTGCTGGGGGAGGCCCGCCAGCGCCGGCTCCGCCTCCGCGTCACCGGCCTCGGGGTCCCGCTCCACGGCCAGGTCCCACTGTGTAATCTGGTTGTCCGTACCCGAGGCTGCGAAGACCCCACTGTCCTGGGGGTGCCACTCGACGGAGGTCACGGGGGCCACGTGCTGCTTGAAAGTGGCCACTGGGGAGCCAGACTACGGGAAGATGGGAGTCAGGGGGTCTGAGTCCCTCCAGCCTGACTCCAGGGGTGACCCAGGCAGAGCCCCCCACCCCTCTCCAGCCTTAGGGTTCAGCTAGACCCTCACCCCTCCAGCCCCCAAAGACCCAGGGTCTCTGAGAGGGATGGATGGCAGAGTACAGCTGGTAATAAAGGGGTAGTGCCCCAGGGCCTGCTGGGAGTTATGGCTTCACCTGCAAAGAAGCCCCTCTCAGCTCCAGGTCACAACTCCCCTACCCCTGCTCCTCGCTGGGCCTGCTTCCGCCTCCTTCCCTGTAAAAGGAAGGTGTGGGGGACTCCCTCGTGGTTAAGACTCTGCGCTTCCAATACAGGGGGAGCCAGTTCAAACCCTGACTGGCTGGGAACTAAGATCCCACATGACATGCAGCCAAAAGAAATAAATAAAATTGGGTCTTCGAAACAAATTTTTTAAAGTAAATTAAAAAAAATTAAAACGTCCCCCCACCTCCCCTATCCAGAAGGCTGGGTTTTCTAAGTGCTCTCCCCAGTGATTCTAGAAGTCATTAATGGGGGCACAGGCACGACTCCCAGGCTCGAGAGAGCACAGATGCAAAGAAAAGCACTTTTACTAAAAGCACAGCTGCTGGGGCGGGATCAGCATGTCTCTAACTTGGAGGGGTGGCTCCACCGTTTCAACCCGGGCCTGTGATCCACCTGGCCATGCACCTTCCTGGGAGGGGAAAGGGGGCTGGAATCCACGTCAGGAAGCTTCCCGAGGGCTGATTCTATAGAGCTCATTACACTGGAGGGGGAGTAAAAAGACGATCCCGGGAAGGCCCAGAGGTGTATGGAGTCATGGCTTTGTCCAGGGGGAGGCCTGGAGCTCCTCTCAGCTCTGCAGAGTCACCACAAAGCTAGGCGATCACATCCTATCTCTTCCTGTCCCTCTGGGCCTCCATGCCTGCTCCCAGCATGACTGAGCTGAGCCCTGCTCTCAGCTGACCCTATAAAATCCACCTACAGTGCCTGAGCCCTTGAGCCCCTGGGCAGCATGGCTGGTGCACGGCTCCCCTCGGGCAGATGGGAGTTGGAGTCCCTGCTCAGCCCAGCCCCGTTCCTCCAGTCAACTCTCCAGATGGTAGAGGGAGCGACCCCACAGCAGCCCCAAGCCTTCCTGACCCTGTTTCCTCATCAGTATCCCAGTTCTGATGGTATCCCAGTTCTGATGGCAGGGCCTTGCCAGCTCTGGCGTATAAGCCATCTCAGAAGGGAAAACCCACAAATCCTAGCAGCCGCTGGGAGCTCTTCCCGCCCCAGGGGTCGGCTGGGATGGTACCTTGAACTGCCGCAGGTCCCAGACCTTGAGGGCTCCGTCGTCCCCGCCGCTGAGCAGGAAGGGCTCCCGGCGGCTCCAGTTGATGACGTTGACGTCCCCGTCGTGGGCGGTGGCGGTGGTGAGCATGCAGGCCTTGCTGGGGGCTGCCCGGATGTCCCAGATGCGGATGGAGGCATCAGCTGAGCAGGAGGCAAACACCTGGACGGGGCAGAGTCGGAGGGACCCCGGTGGACCCCCACTCCACCGTGGAGACCAGGGACCAGTGGTGGGCCAGCCTTTCTTTTAGTGACCATCCCGCCCTGCGCCGTCACTTAGACCTGCCCCCGGCCCCCTCGTTCCCCCCAAGACCCTGGAGTCCAGACCCCCAGCCCTTCCGTACTGTGTCCTCGGTCGGGGACCACTGCAGGTCCTCCACGGAGCGTGTGTGGCCCACGAATGGCCGCTGGTCCACGTGCCAGGAGCCCCCGTCCGTTGGTGTCCAGAGGTGGATGTTCTTCTGACAGTCACCGGTCAGCAGGCGCCCTGGAAAAGGCAGTCGGGACTCGACCTTGTCACACTCAGCCGGCTGTGGCTCACCAGACCCCGTTCCCACCCACCCCCGGGACTCACCGGGCACACGAGGGGACCAGTCAAGGGCAAAGCCCTCACCCATGTGGCCAGAGAAGGCGAAGATGGGCTTCACGCGGGTCTGCTCATCCCGGAGGAAGGTGGCCAGGGCTTGGGGGTCATCCACCACTTGCAGGAGTCGCCGCAGCGCAAACACTTCCACCTGGCCCTTCTCGGACCACACCCCAGCCACCGGCTCCTCACCCAGCCACGACACCTGCAGGGTAGGGAGGAGGGGAGGGGAGGTGAGCAGGACAGGAGGCACAGCGTGACGACGACAGCCCTTTCATCCCTGAGAACCAGAGCTGCCTCCCACCCAGGCCCGGGACTACAGCTCCCAGAAACCTTTGCGAGAATGGACTCACAACTTGAAGACCAGCTTGGGCTCCAGAACAACTCCCCCGACTGTGGTATAGATGATGGCTGAGGGACGACAGAATTCCTGAACTCGCAAGCCTTGAGCCCCCGGAAATCTGTTCAGACTCCTGGTCTCTGGAACTGTGGAACTGTTTGTCTCGGCAGGTCCCAGCCCCTGTCTCTGGATCTCTCTGCCTGTGTACCTTTGCTCACTAGGAGATCCTGCTCAGCCTCAAGGTTTCCAGTAGCCCCTAGCCCTGACCTCTCTCAACTCCAGGCTCACATCAAACTGACTGTTTATAGATGCCCCAAGGCCAAAGCCAAGCTCCCAATTGCCCACTGCTACCTTCCCCTCCCTGGGGGCCCCCAGCTTGGGCTCACCGCCTACTTGCCTCTCCTTCCTCACACTATGCCAGCTCCACCCAAAATGCCACCACTTCCAACCCTCTCTCGGTAGCTCTGCTGCCATCACTCAGGCTACCGCTGAAGTCTCCCTGCCCTGCATCCTGCCCTGGCCCCTCACAGGACCCTGTCCTTCTGCCCTGGCCCCCCTGCAGTCTATTCTCAACACAGCACACAGAGGGATCCCTTTAAAACACAAGTCAGATCCCATCCACTCTTCGCTCTAAACCCTCCAGTGACTCCCAGTTTCTCCCCACATAAAAGCCAAGTCCCACAAAGCCCTAAACAATCTGTCTCCTCCGTGCCCACCCGCCAAACCCTGTCACTCTCCCCCTCATCCATTCAGCACTGTTTTCCCCAACTTCCCCCAAAACTCCTCAATCAGTTTGCCCCAGGACCTTTGCACTTGTTTGTCCCTTGCTGGGAAACCTCTTCTCACAGATAGCCTCGCTTCACTCCCTCACTTCCTGTGGGTCTCTGTTCAAAGGGCACCTTATCAGTGAATGCTTCCTTGACCACACTGTTTAGCCACCCCAGGGGCTTCCCTGGTGGTCTGGAATCGGCCTTTGCAGTGCAAGGGACCCTGTTCTGATCCCTGGTCTGGGAAGATCCCACATGCCTCAGGGCAACTAAGCCCATGCTCCATGGCTACTAAGCCAGTGCTGTCGAGCCTGACAGTGTCAACTACTGAGTCCACTCGATGTAACTACTGAAGCCCTTGCACCATAGAGCCTGTGCTCCGCAACAGGAGACGCCACTACCAATGAGGAGCCCGAGCATTGAAATGAAGAGTGGTCTCTGCTTGTTGCAACTAGAGAAAGCCGGAGTGCAGCAACAAAGACCCATTACAGCTAAAAAGCTAACTAAATAAATAAAATAGCAAGTCCATTCCAGAAGACCCTAACTCCCTTACCTTGTTTTATTTTTCTCTACAACTCTTAGAACCTTTGGACATTACACATATGCTTAGTTTCTTATCTCCTGTCCCACTGCTAAGTCGCTTCAGTCGTGTCCGACTCTGTGTGACCCCAAAGATGGCAGCCCACCAGGCTCCCCCATCCCTGGGATTCTCCAGGCAAGAATACTGGAGTGTAAGTTTCATGGAGCCAGAGACCTTATGTTCCCCCTTAACTCCCCAGGTCTAAAACAGTACCTGAAACATAGTAATACCTCAACGGAAACACTTCTCAAAAACTACGGGCTAAGCACTGCTCCAAGCACTATTGCATAGAGCATCTAGTTCAGTTCTTATCGACCTGATTAGAAGGAGCTAGAACTCTGAATCACAAAAGTGACCCCACAGCCCAGGACACTCCCTGAGCAATAACAGAAAACACACAGATCTCATGTTACTGCCAAGTGCTGTTTCTAGACCCCAGAAATCACCATATTTCAGTTATTGAAATAAGGGTACTGGCTATTCCATTTTATCATCACATCAGCCCCACCAAGTAAGTTTGGTAACTCTCACCATTCTACAGAAGAGGAAAGAACATTTTTAAAAAACATCCCCATGGCATTTAGGACATAGTGACAACGATCACAATTAACACATAACTAATTTAAAAAACTATGTGCCAAGTGCTCTTCTTAAAGCTGAAGGGCATGGATGTCGGGGGGGTGGTGTGCTCCAGAGTACACAGGGCAGGCTCCTGGGGCTGCATTTACCCGAACTCTGTTGATGCCTCCATAGTGGGGCACCATAGCCAGCTCCAGCTGAGGCTTCCGCTCTTCTTCATCCTCTTCGTCGTCCTCCTCCTCTTCGTCGCTGCCCTCGGATGGTGGGGGCTTTGTCCCATGCAGATTGTGCATCCGAAGCATCATCAATCTGGGAGAGGTGTGGGAGGAATGAGGCACCGGATGGCGGGATCCTCAGGAAGGAGGGAGGGAGGAGGCTGGAAACCCCGACTGAGAAAGAGGAAGCTGGAGGCTCAGACGCCCCTAGCCCTGTAAAGCCTCAGTTCTTACCTGTTGCTTTGGGCGCTCTCGGCCTGCGTCCCAGCACACAGGTAAAGAGTAAGAGGAAGCTCAGTCCGGTTGTCTCCCAGATGATCCCGGACTATGTCGAAGCTGAGACAGGGGGCGCCTGGGAATGGAAGGAGGCATGGGAAAATTAGGATTGGACAGAGGGTTCTCGGCCCTCTTGAGTGTGATGTCAATCCTCTTAAATCCTAATTTCTCTTTCAAACAGCCTCTTAAGTTAAAGATTCAGGATCAGCTCCCCTCAGGACCCAAGATTCCAGTCTCCTCCTTCGTGAGGACCCAGGATGCCGGGTGCCCAGCCCTACCAGTCTGTGCTCGGTGGTACAGCACGTAGGCCTCCTCGTCCATGACCAGCTCCTCTCCTTCGCGCAGCGGCGGTCCCCGGCCAGGTAGGTAGACCTGAGCCTGACCCTTGGACCCCGTTTCTTGGGATTCGGTCTCCATAGACTCCCCAGGTTCACACGTGCGCCGCCGACCCTTGCGCGCCGCCATCTTCGGAGCCTCTCGCCGCTGGCGCGAGGTAATAACGTCACTTCTGGGTTGCCTTTTCCCTTCTTAGGAGGATCCGCCCTACTGCCCGGTTACCTTGGAAACCTCCTGGTTCCCCAATTAGAGAGGGCGATGGGGAAAGGGCGAAGAAGAACTAAGAAAACAGCATCCTGGCTTGGCTACCGAGGCCTGCAGATCCGAGGCAACTATACCCTTCCCGTGACTTTGGGGCGCTCTTCCGCAGAGCGGCGGCAAGGCCTCCTGGGAGTTGTAGTTCTGCAGGAGGCCTGTTTGCCCCATCAACTATACAGGCACTCCAGACCGGGATTCCATCTTCCACCTTTGACTCCCAATGCTTTCTTAATTAATTATTCGTGGATGCAAATAAGCGCTTTTACTGGCAAGGAGACTAGGTTTCTGCTCCCTGAGGATCCATAAAGCCGATTTCTCTTCCCCTCCTTGTTATGAAGGCTTTAATTTAGTTCAAAATGCTTAAGTGTAGGCAGGATGATATGTATAAATTAATTCGTTGGATCTACCCTCTAGGGGTAGTCAGTTGCTTAACCAGGCGTTCACGGTGAAGCCCTGGTCAGCAAGCACTTAATCAGAAAGTCCACCCTCTAGAGGCAGCTACTACAAGTGCTTCCGCTCTTTTTATTGCCCATCAACACCAGAGATTTGGCTAACTGGCATAATGAAATGTTAGAAATAGATTCTCATTGGTGAGATTAACAGAATTCAAGACATGTGAATTGGCTAGAATATAATAGACACTCACCTCCCTTGCATGAACAGGATATTAAGAACCTAGCAAGCCTCATTGCCATAGGAATGGTACCCTAGACTGATCCTAAAATGTTATGATCCCAGATCTTTCTTGCGTTCTCTGACCCCTCTTCTCCTTCTCGCTCCACCCTTTCTCAGCCCACCCCAGCTGTTTTGGCCTAGCTGGGTAGTTTGTGGGATCTTAGTTCCCCAACCAGGGTTCAAACCCTTGCAGTGGAAAGGCAAAGTCCTAACCACTGACCGTCAGGGAATTCTCTCTGCCCTTCTTTTCTTAGGGTCTTTTCTCACCACTTCTTTCTGGGTCTTTATTAGCCACCTTCCTCCAGGATCTCTGTTCTTGCTGAAATTCTCTTTCTGCCCCCTCTTCCCCTGTAGGACTTTTCTCGCTTTATGTTTCCTCCACAGAAGTTTGAAGGGGACTAAGAGAAGGACACGGTGCTCACACTGGGCTTGAGGAGGCATAAAAACATGGTTTATTCCAAACACTGCAATGTGGTACAGGAGAGAGGGAAAAGAGGTTGGTAGTGAGTGTGGACTCCCAGACTCCTCCCTTCCACAACCCAGCTCCAGACCCGGCTGGAGATCTGGGAGGTGGAGGTTTTGGGGCGGGGTGGGGGTGGGGGGTCTGCTGCGTCTTTACTGAAAGGGTTGGATTTGGAGAGGATATGGCCAGTGGTACCTGGGGTTGGTCGTGGGAAGTTTTGGCTTGATGGAGGTTGGGATCAACGCTGGGGCAGTGGAGGCGGGGCTTCGTTGGGGGGCGTGTCCTAGGACAAAAGAGGGGAAAGCTATTGAGGGTGGAAAAGAAGAGGGTGTCACGGTTTGACGTCGAGGGTCACAGTCTGGTCGGGGCACAGTCTGGGGCTCGGGTCACAGTTTGGGGTCAGGGGTCACAGTCTGGGGTCGGATGACCATTTTCAGGGGTCGGAAGTCACAGTCTGGGGTCAGGGGTTTCTGTGTGGCGGGGCCAAGGTCTGGGGTCACAGTTTGGCGAACGCGTCTCACAGTTTCGAGTCCCAATGGATGAACGGTTAAAAACGGGCTTCCCCGGAGGCGTGCCTGGGGGGCCGGGGAGCTGCACAGTGATGTGGGGGCCACGGCCCCGGGCGTGGGGGTGGGACGCGGGCGTGGCGTGACCCCGCCACCTCCCGCCCCATCTGGTGACGTTAAAAAGCCCTTGTCGGGTTAAAAAAAAAGTCAAGTGGGCTCTGAGACCCCCGCCCCCTTGCTCCCAGGCTGGGTGAGATTTGAGGGACCAAATCCCCTCCGGTTTGAAGTGCCCCCCATAGCGAGGGGCGCAGGACGCTGCTCCAGGCGGGGTCCGGCCAGTTCCATTTTCTTCATTTCCAACCCTCGCGGGTCCTGTTCACCCCGCGTGCCCCCTCGGGCTGTGGCCTGCGCTGACCAAGGGGGCGGCGGGGCCTCCCAGGCCGCGTCATACCTCGGACTCGAGGCTGGAGAAGTGCGCCGACCCCCGGCGGGTACCCAGGTCCCCGCCCCGGTGTCTCCGGTGGGGCGCGGCGGGCAGCGGCGGCCCCCAGTGAGCGGCGTGCGGGCACCGGCGCGCGTGGCGGGAGGGCCCGGTGAGCCTGCGTGGCGCGGGCGGCGACGGTAAGCCGGGGAAGGCGCCGGCGGGGGGCTCGGCCGGCTCCTTGTCGCGCACGATGGCGAAGTAGGAGGGCGGCGGCTTCTGTGGCGGCTGCGTGGTCGGCGGAGACAGCGGGCGCCCAGTGGCCCCCCGGGGCGCCGCGCGCGCCTCGCCCACGCCCAGGCCCTGCGGCTCGATGGGGCCGTAGTAGCGGTGGAAGCCGTCGGCCAAGCCCGCGCCGCCCGGCGGCCCCGCACCTTTGGCGCGGCGCCAGCGATCCACGGCTGCGCGTTCGCGCGGCACGAAGGGCGCTGGGCCCGGCGGGGGCCTCGCCGCCGGGTATGCGGGGCTGGGCAGCGGCTGCGGCGGCGGCGGAGGTTTGGCGGGCGGCGGCGCAGCCTCTGCGCTGCAGCAACTGTACATGCCCTGTAGGGGCCGCGGGAGGAGCCGGGTCAGCGCGGGATGCTGGGGACCACCTGCCTTCCTTCCGACCCTCCCTCCTCTCCCGCACCCGACCTCCCCAGCTGCTTTTCACTTCTCGCCATCCCTGCCAGTTTCTTCCTTTCTCTCCCACTCTGCCCCCCTCTCTCCCCCGTACCCTGGAGAAGGCCAGCAGGAAATCCATGCGGTGGGTGGGCCCCAGGCAATGCCGCAGGCGCCAGTACACCAGGTGCTCCCAGGCGAAGACCAGCAGGGAGAGGCCCATGGCCACCAGGAGCATGTAGAAGACGCCCGCCATGTTGTCGATGTCCAGCTTGCTGCTCATCACCTCGATCTTGTCATTGTGGCAGATTCCTGACAGCCACAGCCGTTCCAGCATCTCGATCTCATCTGCGGGCAGGCGGGTGGGCTGTCACCTTCCGTGGGCACCCTCTGAGGATCATCTTCTCTGATATGAAAGTCTAGGTCCTCAGACCCTCTCCCCCACCCTTCCCCAGGACCCAGGGGTCCTTGCCTCCCCTCCTCCACTTTCCCGACCTGTCTCTTAT
>SJYT01024106.1:257558-291259 GCA_006410635.1 Cephalophus harveyi | reverse complement strand
CGCCCCAGGCATCTCTGCGTGCAGCCGCACCATCCCCCAGGAACTGCAGCAGTGCCAGGTCAATGGGCCGCTTCCAGCGGGAACCCTTGTGCAAGGCGATGCCATAGCCGGTGGTGGCAAAGACCTTGCCCGAGCCGATGGTGACGAGCTTGCAGCCCTCATCTTTGCGGGCCATGTAGTTGAGCACAGCCGCGTCATAGATGAAGGCGTCCAGCTTCCTGCAGGCAGGGGCATGAAAGGCAGAGTCAGTCCCACCCAGATGCCCAAATGGCCAACCCAGAGCCCGCTAACTCCTAACCTCCAACTGCTCCAGATCCTAACTGGTGGTGAACTCCTCAGTAAGCCACTGCACCTTTCTGTGCCTCAGTTTAAACATCTGCCCAATGGGGACAGCAGCAACAACACTCTCCCTTCCAAGGTTGTCGCACAGATAGCCCTGAGAGCAAAGGAAGTGCTGGAGAAATGTTAGCTGTGAGTGTTAATGAAATAACTACTTGTTCAGTCCCTACTGGAACCTTCCAAAAGAAGGTCCTGTGTACGCCTCTGTTTTATTTCTTTATTTGAAAATTGTATTTATTTAAATATTTATTTATTAGACTGCTCTGGGTCTTTGTTGTTGTTACTCAGTCGTATCTGACCCTTTGCAACTCCATGGACTGCAGCACACCAGGCTTCCCTGTCCTTCACCATCTCCCAGAGTTTGCGCAAACTCATGTCCATTGAATTGATGATGCCATCCAACCATCTCATTCTCTGTCACCTTCTTCTCGTGCCCTCAATCCTCGTCCTGCGCTGGGACTTAGTTGGATCTAGTTCCCTGACCTGCGCCCCCTGCATTGGGAGCCTGGAGTCCTAGTCACTGGACCAGCAGGGAAGTTCCCTACTCCTCCATTTTAAAAAGGAGGGCTGAAGCTCAGAAAGGAGAATCATACCAATAATAATAATCTTAATGATGACTTCCGTTGTGCCACGCATTCTTCTAGCTACTATAATAATTCTGTCAACATTCCTGTGAGGTAGAAACCATCATCTCTGTTATTCAGACCAGGAAACGCAGGCCCAGACATGGGTCTTAATTTGCTTGGGTTCTTCCTCTAGACCCTGATTTCTACAATTTGGTGGGAAGACAAGCACAGATTCTGAGTGAGTAGTTCTCAGAGATGAATACGTTGTGGCACTTGCCACACATCACTTCCTTCCCACCTGCTGTATTTTACGTTTACTTCTGTGATGATCTGATTAATCTCAGCCTCTCCCACCAGACCGCAGACCCTCTAGGATAGAGTCCAAGACCCATCACATTCCAGGCTGTGCCAGCAGTTCCTGACACAAACAAGGTGGCGGTTATATTTGTGAGATAAATTAAAGAATGATAAAGGAATGCAAACTTCTGGGGATTACACACCGTGTAACTATCCTGCGACATAAGATAACTGCTCTCGATCTGACCTAGGAAGATGTCCAGGGTGTCTTAAGGAGACAAAAAAAAAAAATCTAGTCCCGGTATCCTAGATAGAATAGAGTTCCATAGTTATTTCCTTGGGTGAAATTTTGGTCATCTTAACTGTAGACACCGGACTACTTCTCAGAAAGAGGAATCTGTCTTGTCTAATCCAACACTGTCCAAAAGAACATTCTGGGATGCTGGAACTGTCCCATCTGCGCTGTCCAACATGGCTGCCACCAGCCCCCTGTGGCTCCAGAGCACTTGAAACGTGACCAGTACAACAGAGGGATGGAACTTTAAATTGTATTTATTCATTTATTTTTGGTCACTGCAGTGTGTGGGATCTTAGTTCCCCAACCCGGGATCAACCCGCACCTGCTGCAATGGAAGCATGGAGTGTTAACCACTGGACCACCAGGGAAGTCCCAAATTGTATTTAATGTTAGTTCAAATTCCCCCTTCATGGATCACAGCCTTGTTGTGGCACAGGGGCTTGAAAGGTCTGTATAGTCAAAGCTATGGTTTTTCCAGTAGTCATGTACGAATGTGAGAGCTGGACCATAAAGAAGGCTGAATGCCAAGAAACTGGTACTTTCAAATTGTGGTGCTGGAGAAGACTCCTGAGAGTCCCTTGGACTGCAAGGATATCAAACCAATCAATTTTAAAGGAAATCAACCCTGAATATTCATTAGAAGGACTGATGCTGAAGTTGAAGCTCCAATACTTTGGCCACCTGATGCAAAGAGCCAACTCATTGCAAAAGACACGGATGCTGGGAAAGATTGAAGGCAAAAGGAGAAGAGGGCGGCCGAGGATGAAATGGTTGGATGGCATCACTGGCTTTGTGGACACAAGTTTGAGTAAACTCTGGGAGATGGTGAAGGACAGGGAAACCTGGTCTGTTGCAGTTCATGAGGTCACAGAGTGGGACACGACTGAGCGACTGAATAATAGCTGGTGGTGTAGTGCTTAAGAATCCTCCTTCCAATGCAGGGGATATGGGTTCGATCCCTGGCTGAGGAACTACGATCCCATATGCCTTAAAGACAAAAATAAATAAATATTTTTTAAAATTTGAAAAAAAAAAAAAAGAGGAGCCAAATGAATGAATTCAGACTGGTTCAAGACCAGCATTCTGGGTGCCAGTCCCTGGAGCTAAGAGGTAAGATTTAGTTAATGGGGGAAAAATGCAAAGAGGATTTCCTCCACAGCCAAAGCAAGAGAACAGTGTGTACTTTTAGTGAGGAATGTATAAAGAGGTGTGTGCATATATGGTTTAATTGATCTGGAAAAAAAATGAAAAATAATGCTTCCTTTAGGGAATGGGGACTTGACGTTTCCTTTCTGGCCCTTCTAATGTGAGTGAGAAATTGAACCTCTCTCATGGGCTAGGCTTCCAGAACTGACTGGGAGGAGAAGCTGTGTTTCTTTATATCTTTTTAAGAAATGCAGTTCCTTTCTCTCCCCATGAGGTTGCTTGCCCTCAGCAGTAGGGTAAGCACACATTTGGTGTGTGAGCCAGGCAAAGCCACGTGAGGCTGCCAATGCCCTTGTACCTCTCTGTAAGGATGGAATTTTCTAGTGTTGTCCACAGCGGTGGCTATTTGAACTCCAATTTTAATTCAATTTTAAAATTCTGAAGTCGCACCAACTACACCTCCAGTGATCAAGAGCGGTTGGCTGCCATATCGGACTGCCCAGGTTTAGCACATTTCCATCATCACAGAAAGGGCTCTAGGAAAGGGCTGCTCTACATACATGTCCATCTGGCGTCCAGACTAGAATGGAAGCTACAGGAGAGCAGAGACTTCAATTTGCCCACTGCTATACCCTGAAGCTCCAGTACTTTGGCCCCCTCATGCGAAGCATTGACTCATTGGAAAAGACTTTGATGCTGGGAGGGATTGGGGGCAGGAGGAGAAGGGGACGACCAAAGATGAGATGGCTGGATGGCATCACTGACTCGATGGACGCGACTCTGAGTGAACTCCGAGAGCTGGTGATAGACAGGGAGGCCTGGCATGCTGCGATTCATGGGGTCGCAAAGAGTCGGACACGACTGAGAGACTGAACTGAACTGAACTGATACTCTGAGTGCCTAGCCTAGTGCCTGGTGCGAAAAGACTCTTCTGTCTTATATCTTTATGTGTGCTCACCCCACAGACTATAGCCTGTCAGGCTCCTCTGTCCCGGGGATTTTCCCGGCAAGAATACTGAAATAGGTTGCCATTTCCTTCTCCACGGGATCTTCCCAACCCAGGGATCGAATCTGCATCTTTTGCATTGCATGCGGATTCTTTACCGCTGAGCCACTGGTTTCCCAAAAGAAGACCTTAAGAAACATTTACTGGATGAATGAATGAATGAATGGACGAGTGCCTTTTAACTTTTACATCATTAGGGGTATCTTGTCAGAGGCATCGTGACTCATTATTTGGTTTCTTTCTTGGTCCTCTCTATATTAAAAGCATATATATATATATATCTAGTCAAGTCTACGGAGAAGGCAATGGCATCCCACTCCAGTACTCTTGCCTGGAAACTCCCATGGACGGAGCAGCCTGGTGGGCTGCAGTCCATGGGGTCGCTGAGTCAGACATGACTGAGCGACTTCACTTTCACTTTTCACTTTCATGCACTGGAGAAGGAAATGGCAACCCACTCCAGTGTTCTTGCCTGGAGAATCCCAGGGAGGCGGAGCCCAATGGGCTGCCGTCTGTGGGGTCACACAGAGTCGGACACGACTGAAGTGACTTAGCAGCAGCAGCAGCAGTCAAGTCTATGGTTTTTCCTGTGGTCATGTATGGATGTGAGAGTTGGACTGTGAAGAAGGCTGAGCGCCAAAGAATTGATGCTTTTGAACTGTGGTGTTGGAGAAGACTCTTGAGAGTCCCTTGGACTACAAGGAGATCCAACCAGTCCATTCTGAAGGAGATCAGCCCTGGGATTTCTTTGGAAGGAATGATGCTAAAGCTGAAACTCCAGTACTTTGGCCACCTCATGCGAAGAGTTGACTCATTGGAAAAAACTCTGATGCTGGGAGGGATTGGGGGCAGGAGGAGAAGGGGACGACCGAGGATGAGATGGCTGGATGGCATCACTGACTCGATGGACGTGAGTCTGAGTGAACTCCGAGAGATAGTGATGAACAGGGAGGCCTGGCATGCTGTGATTCATGGGGTCGCAAAGAGTCAGACACGACTGAGCGACTGAACTGAACTGATATATCGTATATACACATATACATGTACATATTCATATATATACAGGGGCGTCCCAGGTGGCACCAGTGGTAAAGAACCCACCTGCCAATGCAGGAGACATAAAAGATACGGGTTTGATTCCTGGGTTGGGAAGATTCCCTGGAGAGGGAAATGGCAACCCACTCCAGTATTCTTGCCCAGAGAATCCTATGGACAGAACAGCCTAGTGGGCTACAGTCCATGGGGTCGCCAAGAACTGGACAGGAGTGAAGCAACTTAGCACGCACACATGCATTCATATATATATATAGAGAGAGAGACAGGAAAAGAGACCGAAAAATACTGACATTGGGGATCCCCCAATACAAATGGTCCAGACAGCCCACCCTACAGTGAAGTCTATAGTTAAAACCCTGCTCATGTGCTCACAGGTGCACCGCTTCCGGAGTTTCGGATGCCTACTTCCAAATATGAACTGACTACCAGAGGTTACTAGACACCAGATAAAGCCTCTAACAAAATTAAAGATAGAAATAGGGACTTCCCTGGCAGTCCAATGGTTAGGACTCCATGCGTCCACTGCAGAGGGTACAGGTTCAATCCTGAGTCAGGGAACTAAGATCTCATAAGCCATGCCACACAGCCAAATAAACAAATAGGAGAGAGGGGGAACTTGGAGGAAACATTATACAGAGAGAAAATGTTAAAAAACCAAAACTCAGCAACTATCATTCATGTCATCAGAAAAGCAAGACAAGATACTGCAACTTTGAACCATTAATAGGGTTTTATGAAGTAGGATACTAGAGGGACTTCCCTGGTGGTGCAGTGCATAAGGACTGGCTGCTCAGGCAGGAGACAGAATCGATCCCTGACCTGGCAAGATCCCACGTGCCGCCGGGCAACTAATAAGCCTGGGAGCCACAACTACTGAGCCCACATGCCGCAGCTAAGCGCTGCATGCCAGAACAAAGATCGACGATCCCACGTCATGAAGAACTAAGACCCGGTGCAGCCAAATAAATGAATACTTTTAAAAGTCTGTATTTGACTCTCCAAACTATATGGACATATAACTCTGATAGAAATTGAATGAAAAATTAGAAAAAAAATGTTAAAAGGAACACTGAGGAGAAAAAGAATTCAGCAGAGGCAGGAAATCCGAGCAAGAGGTGACACTGAGAAACACAGGGGGATCCTTTGTGGATCCACCAAGCTTCTAGGTAAGGGGCAGAGGAGGAAGAGTCTGGGTTTCTCACGGGGTGAGTGAGGTTATATAGCGCAGTGGTTGAAAAGTTGGGCTGAGAATCAGACTGCCAGGGTTCAAATCCCAGCTCTTCCCCTCAGCAGAATTGTAGGGTCTTACCATATATTCTCATCTATAGAATGAGAACAATAATATTCACCTATAAAGAGTTAAAGCTGAGCACTGAAGAACTGATGCTTTCGAACTGTGGTGCTGGAAAAGACTCTTGAGAGTCCCTTGGACTGCAAGGAGATCAAACCAGTCCATCCTAAAGGAAATCAGTCCTGAATATTCATTGGAAGGACTGATGTTGAAACTGAAGCTCTAATGCTTTGGCCACTTTGATGCGAAGAGCCGACTCACTGGCAAAGACCTTCATGCTGGGAAAGATTGAAAGCAAGAGGAGAAGTGGGTGGCAGAGGATGAGATGGTTGGCTGGCATCATCGACTCAGTGGACATGAGTTTGAGCGAACTCCGAGAGATAGTGAAGGACAGGGAAGCCTGGTGGGTGCAGTCCATGGGGTTGCAAAGAGTCAGACCCGACTGAGCGACTGAACAGCAAATGAAAAGTTATGGGTTGAACTGTCTTCCCCCGAAATTTATAACATTGAAGTCCTATCCCAGTGCCTCTGAATGTGATCTTAGTTGGAGAAAGGGTCTCTACAGTGGTGATTAAGTTAAAATGAGGTCACTAAAGTGGACCCTGAATGGTGTTCTTATATGAAGGAGGAATTTGGATACAGGGATATGCACAAAGGGAAGATGATGTGAAAAGACACAGAAAGGGACTTTCCTCATGATCCACTGGTGAAGAATCTGTGTTGCAATACAAGGGACATGGGTTTGATCCTGGTCAGAGAACTAAGGTCCCACATGCCTTGGAGCAACTAAGTCCATACGCTGAAACTACTGAGCTACAACTAAAGACTCCACGAGCCACAACCAAAGATCTCACATGACACAACTAAGACCCACACAGCACCCCCGCAAAAGAAAAAGAATAAAAGACACAGGAAGAAGAGGGCCATCCATGAGGCCAGGGAGAGGGGCCTGGGATGGATCCTTCCGTTATAGCCAAGCAGGATTTCTAGCCTCCAGCACCGTGAGATGATAAATTTTTGTTATGGTAGTCCTAGCAAACCAATAACGGATTTAAATGAGTTAGAACTTGATGTAGAATAAACACTATAGTACATTAAAAAGATATAGGAATGATGCCAAGCCTTGGCAAGGATGTGGAAGAAATGGAACTTTCCTACACTGCTGATGAGAGTGTAAATTGGTACAACCACATTGGAAAATGTCTGGCAATATCTTCTGAAGCTAAGCAGACACCACTATAATGATCCAGCAGGTCCACTCATGGGAATTTACTGAAAGACAATGAACGTGTATGTCCTCCAAACACCTGGACAGGAATGTTCATAGTAGGATAATCACAATGGCCAATGCTGGAAACACACAAACGTTCACCAATCAGGAGAATGGAAGGATTCTGATATATTCCTGTGTTGGTATACTCAACAGAATGGAATGCAATGAACAAACTTGGTAGTAGCATTGGACAAAGCAAGCTAGACACAAAAACTATTATATACACTGTTTCTATTTATGTGATATTCAGAAGGAAGCAAAACTAATTTACACTGATAATCTATGATGACTAGGTCAGAGGGGGACCAGAAATGTTCCGTATCTTAACCTGAATGTGGAAACATGAATGTATAGATGATTAATGAGCTTCACACTGAAGATCTGTGTATTTGTGTACGGCAGGATGTAAATTGGTGCAGACACTATGCAGAAAAGTATAGAGCTCAGCTGGTAAAGAATCCACCTACAATGCAGGAGACCCTGGTTCGATTCCTGGGTCAAGAAGATCTGCTGAAGGAGGAACAGGCTTCCCACTCCAGTATTTTTGGGCTTCCCTGGTAACTCAGCTGGTAAAGAATCCACCTACAATGCAGGAGGACCTGTTTTTGATCCCTGGGTTGGGAAGATCCCTGGAGAAGGGAAAGGCTACCCACTCCAGTATTGTGGCCTGGAGAATTCCATGGACTGTATAGTCCATGGGGTCGCAAAGAGTAGGACACGAATGAGCGATTTTCAGTCGAATTGATTTTCAGTCGTGAAATTTTAGTGAAATCTAAAAATAGAGTTACTATGTGATCCAGCAATCCCACTTTTGAGCATATATCTGGGAAAGACAAAAATTCTAATTCGAAAGACACATACATCCCAGTGTTCACAGCAGCACCATTAACAAGAGCCAAGACATGGAAACCACCTAATGCCTGTTGACAGATGAGACATATGAACGGATAAAGAAAACATGGTGTGTCTAATATTAGATATATATTATATATACACATATACGTAAATACAATGGGATCTTGTTATTTGTTCGCTAAGTTGTGTCTGACTCTGCCATGGACTGCAGCCCACCAGACTCCTCTGTCCATGGGATTTCCCAGGCAGGAATACTGGAGTAGGTTGCTATTTCCTTCTCCAGGGGATCGGCCCAAGCCAGACATTGAACCTATGTCTCCTACATTGGCAGGCAGATTCTTTACCATTGAGCCATCAGGCAAGCGCACAATGGAATACTACCTGGTCATAAAAGAGAATGAAATAATGCCATTTGCAGCAATATGGATGGAACCTAGAGATTATCATTCTAAATGAAGTAACTCAGAGAGAGGCAAATATTATGTGATATCACTTATATGTAGAATCTAAAAAATATTACACATGAACTAATTAAAACAGAAACAGACTCACAGACATAGAAAACAAACTTATGATTACCAAAGGGGAAAAGGAGGAGGGAGAAATTAGGAGTTTGGGATTAGCAGATATTCTATATATAAAATAGATCAACAACAATGGTCTACTGTATAGCACAGAGAACTGTCGTCAGTATTTTATAATAAACCATAGTAAAGAATCTGGAATATATATATATATACATACATACATATTATATTCTCTTGCTGTACACCTGAAACTAACATAACATTGGAAATCAACTATACTTCAGTAATAATAATAATAAAAGATCTGTGCATGTTACATCTCAATTTTTTTTCAAGATGCAATATAAAAAGACCTAGGATGAAGCCTCAAGCTATTCTTACTTATTAAGGGCTGAGACTGTGGCTGACATTTAGATGAGAAGAAAAATACAGGTAACCCTCGTCCTCTGAACTCAGGGGCGGGATAGATTTGGATTCCTTTTCTTGAGATGGGGCTGTTCTCCCTTGCTGGTCACACTTTCACTGCTCTCCAAAACGCAGAAACCAAGCAGATTGAGGACGCAGGGCTTCCCGCTACCCAATTCTTGCTCTCCAAACGTAAGGATGAAATTGACTGGAAATGTGAGGGATCCCTGCAGAAATACAAGAGAAGCGGAAGGCAATTCTGCCTCTCGCGGAAGGGCACCTTGTGCTCGGCAAAGTAGCGGGTGAGCAGAGCCTGGGAAAGCCGCCCTACTTTGCAGAAGCAAGGTAGAGGATCTGGAATTCCCAGGGGCCTTCCCGGAGGGAGGAGCCCAGGAGGAAGGAGCGGAAGAGGGAAGGGGGAGAAATGAGTCAGCTGGCTGGCCGGGGAGGATACTCGGGGGTGAGTAAGGCAGTGAAGAAGTCCCAGGGAGGTGGGGAGGTGGCCAGAGCCCTTGTATGTGTCATGTTCATAACCTTCACTAAGAAACTTTCCGCATTTAGATGATGTACACCCAGGCCGCCCAATTCGGTAGCTACAAGCCCCTGTGGCTGTTTTGAGCACTTGAATTGAGATGTGTAGTGTGTAAAACGCACATGTATGCGGGCTAAGTCGCTTCAGTCGTGTCCTACTCTTTGCCACCCCATGGATTGTAGCCCGCCAGGCTCCTCTGTCCATGGGATTCTCCAGGCAAGAATACTGGAGTGGGTTGCCATGCCCTCCTCCAGGGGATCTTCCTGATCCAGGGATCGAACCCATGTCTCTTGTGTTTCCTGGGCTGGCAGATAGTTCTTTACCACTGGCGCCACCTGGGAAGCCCGGGGTCTAAAGGTACCTAGATGCTAAGGGGCAGGAAACTAGATGACATCTGGGGATCATGGCAAGTAAAGGAAGGAATTAAGAAGTGGAAGAAGGACCCGGAAAGGGACTTCCCTGGTGGTCCAGGGGTTGACTCCATGGTTCCAAGGCAGGGGGCCCACGGGTTTAACCCCTGGTCACGGAACTAAGATCCCACATACCCTGTGGCACAGCCAAAAAAACAAAACAAAACAAAAATTAAGGGAAGTACCAGGAAAGACGAGGAGGAGGAAGAGAAGAAAAAAGAAAACAGAGAGGAAGAAAACAACAGAAGAAGTAAAAAGACAGAGCTCTAGAATTCCACTGTGACTGCCACTAGCCAGAGGTGATTGACTCTGAATTGAGATAAGAGATGGGCTGTGATTATAAAATCTGAAGCACCCACCCTGCCACCTGCCAAAAAAGTAAAACATCTCAAGGGTTTTTTTTGCCGCGCCTTGCGGCTTGTGAGATTTTAGTTCCCCAACCAGGGATTGAATCTGGGACCTTGGCAGTGCAAGCACAAAGTCCTAACCACCGGACCGCCAGGGAATTCCTCATCATTAATTTCGATATTACATACTGAAATGATAATCTGTTGGAGCTACTGGGTTAAGTACAATGTACCATTCGAATTAATATCACCTGTTTCTTTTAGTGTGACTCCTGGAGACAATTACATTATATATGTGGAGCTACTGTACAACACAGGGAACTATATTCAGTATCTTGTAATAGCCTATAATGGAAAAGAATCTGAAAAGAATATATATTTAATTTATATATGTATATATATAAAACTGAATCACTTTGCTATACATCTGAAACACTGTAAATTTAAAAATGTTTCATTAATGAAAAAATATCATTCATCCGCAACTAAAAAAAAAAAAAAAAGAAAATTAGGGACTTCCCTGGCAGTCCAGTGTTTAAGACTTCGCCCTCCTGCACAGGGTGCTGGTTCATTCCCTGGTCCGGGAGCTATGGTCCCACATGCCTCGTGGCCAAAAAAAGCAAAACTTAAAACAGAAGCGATATTGTAATAAATTCAATAAAGACTATGTAAAAACAGTCCACATCAAAAAAAATCTTAAAATATATATAAATGTGTATGTGTGTGTGTCTCCCCAGCTCTGCTCTAGGAAAAAAAGGTTCGAGGAAATGCCTTGAAATATGAATAAGGAGGGGGAAAGGAGAGAGCGTCACTTTTTTTTTCATTTTTGCCTGTGAGCCTTGTGGGATTTTAGTTCCTTCAGCAGGGATCAAACCCCATTTCTGGGCAATAAGAACACTGAGTCCTAACCACTGGACTGCCATGGAATTCCCAAGATCTTCACCTTTTACATGATTACTTTTAAAAATGTGCAAGTGTTAAGCAAATAAAAGCTTTAAACAGAAGCAGGAAAGAGATATGGGAAGGGGAATGTTTGTTCATGAAACTTGGGAATGTGAAGTCAAAAGGTGCCACATACAGAGAAAGGGGGTGTCCTCCAGGCAGGAAGCCCTGGGGAAGGGGCTGAGGGGGTCCATCAGGCATCACAGCTAAAGGAAAGGCAGGAGGAAGCATGTTCTGGAAAGGAGTGTGAGGCTTTGTAGCCCACAGGTTCCTGGGTGTCTTTGAGAGCCTTCATGAAATAGGGAAGTGGCAGCTTGGGGAACCACGTGACAATTAGAATCCAGACACAGAGATAGGGACTTCTTTGGTGGTCCAGTGGCTCAATTAGAATCCAGACACAAAGGTAGGGACTAGGTGGGGCCTGAGTTCAATCCCTGGTAGGAAACAAGATCCCATATGCTGCATCTAAGACCTAGTGCAGCCAAATAAATAACTAAATATTAAAAAAAAAAAAAAAGACAGCCGGGTAAAAAAGATCCAGTTACTGTAAGTGGCCCCTTCAGGGATCAGCAGAACATGGGCCTGAGGGAAGGTGTCTGGAGGGCAGTATAGTGTGTGTGTTAGTCGCTCAGTCGTGTCCAATTCTTTGCAGCCCCATGGACTTTATCCTGCCAGGCTTCTCTGTCCATGGAATTCTCTAGGCAGGAATACTGGAGTTGGTAGCCATTCCCTTCTCCAAGGGATCATCCCCTGTGGAATCAAACCCAAGTCTCCTGCATTGCAGGCAAACTCTTTACCGTCTGAGCCACAGGGAAGCCCGGAGGGCAGTTTAGCTTCTGCCTAACTGGTCCCTCTGATCCCCACCCCGCTTCATTCTCCACTTGGCAGCCAAGGGGAACAGTTACAAAGAGAAATCTAATCACATGGCTCCCTCACTTAAAGTCCTCCTTTCCCATGGCTTCTCACTCCCCTTCAAATGAGGCCTAGCCCTAACCTCAACCTCAGGGATCACACACCCTATGTCCTACTCTTGTCTACCCTTTAAACTGAACTGTCCACCCTTCAGCCATGCTTGCCTTCTTGCTGTTACTTTTTCTTTGTTAAAAACTTTTTGCCTTTCCGCCCAGCATGCCAGATCTTAGTTCCCCCAACAGGGATCGAACCCATGCCCCTTGTAGTGGAAGAATGGAGTCTTAACCACTGGACCACCAGGGAAGTCCCCCTGCTGGTCCTCTAAGAAGCCAAGACCACTCCTGGCTCAGACCTTCTGCACATCCTGTTCCCTTTGCCTGCAAGGTTCTGCCTTCATAAGTCCACCTGGCTAAGAAGGGGTCCCTCACCTCCTCTGGGCTCTCCACAGGTGAGCCCAGTCACCTCCCCCGCCACTTTCTGACATGATCACGCTGATTTTTCTGCCTGCATGTTTCTTGTTCATTTCCTGCCTCTAGACTGTAAGCTCCCTGGGGGCAGGAACTGTGATCAACATGTTTGTTCACTGCCTGGGATGGAGTCAGGACTAAGGAAATAAATGCATGCTGAATGACTAAATCAATGAGGAACAGGGAGAGAGAGTCATTGTGCTCAGCTTTGTTGTAACCTTGGACCTCTGTCTGGAGCCAGAACTTAACTTTTCCCTATGATTTGGGAAACTGATGTTAAAAAGAAAAATCCAAGTATTGATTTCAGTGAGTTCAGATTTAACAATGATGATGATAGTAATAATAATAACAGCAGCAGACACCTACAGTGTGTCCTGCACTGTTCAAAGTGTTTTGCATGGATTAACTAATAATAACAATTCTTACTAAAAAAAGCCTTATGAGATGGGTTATTCCCATTTTACAAGGAGGAAACTGAGGCTCAGAGAGGTTGAGTAACTTGCCCAAGGTCACACAGCCAAGAACGGACAAAGCCAGGATCTGAACTCTGGCAGCCTAGCCCCCAAATCCATAACCACTGGATCCTTGAAAATATCCTAAGGGGTTCATTCCTACCCTCAGTGACCTCTGACCTCCAAGCTGACCCACCCTGGGCTGACCGCTGAGGCTGACAAATGACCCTGACCCCTTGCCAGCTCCGAGCCTTCTCAGGACCCCAGCAGCCACACCCCCACCCTGCACCTCCCGGCCCCCAGTCTGCGCTGACCCTGCCTTGAGCTGAGTGAGCGCTTCCTCTACGCGGGGCTGGTTGTAGCGCACCATGTAACTGTGCATGTCGGGGTAGTTGCTGCGGATGTTCTTCTCCGTGGACCCGTTGGGCACCGTCCCAAACTTCAGGGGCGGGTACTGCTCCTGGGGCCGCTGGAACTGGGGCAGAATGGGGAGATATTAGAGTGCCCCTCCAAGGGCCATCTGGGTCAAGGATGTCCTCAACCAGCCTCTCCATTCTGGGGGCCACCGGCAGATGCCCCAGTCCAGAAGTGGTTCTCACACTGGCTCACTGTGACCCCCAGCAGGAAGCACTACCCTTCACCCAGCACATATGTTCACGGTTATCAGTACATGTGCCCGCAAGTGGGTATACATACATGTATGCATACACAATCAGGAGTAACGTTGAAATATTTAATCCCCAGGATGGCCTGATCACGGTCTAATTAAAAAAGACCCCCTAATTAGAAAAGGGGCCCCTGATGGGTCAGGCATTAACCCTTAACTTGCTGGATCATGGGAGGTCCCAGGGTAGGGGCTGGCATGGCGCAGGCTAGGGGCAGTTGCTAAAAGTTACCAATCTGTTCAGAAATAGTTCACTATATATTTTTTTTTTTTTCCTTACCACATGGTACATGGGATCTTAGTTCCCTGATGAGGGATCGAACCCACATGCTTGGAAGTGGAAGTGCAGAGTCTCAAGCCCTGGCCTGCCAGGGAAGTCCCAATGGTGCACTGTTTTAACAACACACTGGTGTGCTGGCTCGATGTCGGGTGTAAATATGACTAAAACAGAAGCTCCCTACAACCATACTCACCCTGATTACAGAAAATACAGTCAAACATATTTTCTACTCTATTCCATTCCGTTAAGAAAAAAAGTTTGTCATAATTCATGGAGTGGGTCATGATGCCCAGTTAACCACGTTAGTCTCAAAGTGTACTGTGCGGACCACCTGTCCCCTGAACAAACTGTGATCTGTGGTGAGGTAAGTACAGAAACAGAGAGTGAGCGTTTCTAGTTATCTCAGATAATAATTTTGTGCCTAAGAAATAAAATGTGGGTTGGAATTTTGCATGTCTTGGTTTTAAATTTTATTTTACTTTTCCAGTCATTCCTTTCTATTTTATTTTATACGAGAGTCAGTCTCTACTGGATTAGAAATGTCAAAAATTAGCCCTTCATCACAGTTTGAGAGAAGCACTGATCTAGAATATTCCTTGTGGCACTATGGCCCCTAGAATATTTGGGAATACTCTTTTCTCCTTAGAATATTTAAATAGTTCATTGTGAAACATAACGTTTTCCCTCCAGAATATTCCATTCTAGTACTCTGGAACTGTTTCTGGGAAAAAAACCCCATCTGCCACCTCCAATCCCAGCCCATTCCCTCCCTCCCCAAACACACACACCTTTCGGTCACTGAGCCCAGACACGGTGTCCACGTACTCCTCCTGGATCATGAAGGCGGCCAGGTTGGCTGTGTAGCTGGCAAGGAAGATGACGGCGAAGAAGGCCCACACCAACACCATGATTTTGCTGGTGGTCCCCCGGGGGTTCTCCACGGGCACCGAGTTGTTGAACACCAGGGCCCAGAGCAGCCAGATGGATTTCCCAATGGTGAAGGTTGAGCCACCAGGGCCTGCAGGGGGCCAGGAGGGGGACATGAATCCCACATCCCTTCTGCTCAGTGAGGGAGAGCAGAGAGGACTACAATTCCCAGTGTCCCCTGAGGCCCCTGCTGCCTCAGGAGACCATAGCTCTTTCCCAGGGGCTGTTGGGAAATGTAGTTCTATCTGTGGTCCAGGCACACTGAGGTAGGGTGATGAAAGAAGGGGACTCACGTTTGCCCGTGGCCAGGCTGCGGTTGTAGCCGACGGGACTGAGGTACTCGAAGATGAAAACGGTGACCGCGACCACAGTGAGGCACATGACGAACATCATCACCCACACGGCAGGGCTGTATGGCTCTGAGGGCAAGGGGGTGTGTGGTCATGATTCATCCAAGGCAAGGCTTGGGTGCCCACAGACATGTGACCCCGTCCTACTCTGCTTCCTTCTCAGAGATAGACTCACTGCCCACCAGACCCCTGGGGAGAGCGGGGGTAGGGGAGTCTCTTCCAAAGACGGTCATCTCAACCATTTCTGTGATTTCAACCACCAAATACAAACTGTCTCCTAAATACCTTTCCTGAACCCCAGACCTGATTCTCCACCCACCCCCAGCAATCACCCCAGGCCATTCATGTCCTACACTGAGCCCAGCACCAACTCCCATGTGCCCATCCTGGGAGTTTCACCATTCATCCAGTCACTCCCCAGACCTTCCTCCCCTATTTGCCACCCTCTCTCCCTCCTCGCTCCTCCTCCCCAGCATCCCATCAGTCCCCACCGCCCTTCTCCAGTCCTCCCTCTATCTCTACTCCCTACCTGGACCTTTCTTCTCCATTCTCTCTGCCAACAAGGCTCAGGCCACACCCTGTCCCCTGGACCATCTCCCCATGCTCTCCCCTCCAGCCCTTCCTTCCACTATGGCCCTAAGAGGTTCTTTCTACACCCAGAGATGAGCTCTCCTCAACTCACAGTCCTCTGCGGCTCCCCTGCGCCCCCAGAACAAAGTCCCTGCCCCTCAGCCTTGCTTCCACTCTCCTCTTTGGACTGATCATTGTCTCAAGAACCCATTTCTTTAACCACCCAGAACCCACAGTTCCCCAAATTAGCCACATCTTCTCTGCCTCTTTCTCAATAGCTTCCCTGCCAGAGGCCCCACCCTGACCTGTCCATCAGCCAAACTCCTCACACTGCCTCCCGGAGCTCACTGACAACAAACCCAAATCACCATTTCCTTGAGATCAGTCCCGGGAATTTGACCTCCCTGGGCCAAGTGCCAGCAGCCAGGACTGCCCCCATCACAGCAGGGTCACCAGCCTGGACTGCCACCGCAGTATCTGGGGATCTGCCTATCACCTCCACCAGGCCACGTGGTGGGGCATGAACATGACCTTGTCACTCCCTTGCTGAAGGCAGGGGTCCCACGTGGTGCCTTTCAGGGTGCCCTGCCGAGACCTCGGTGCAAAGAGGAGGCCACAAGAGACACCACTGGGAAAACAGATGGAAAACAAAACACCAGGGAAGGGCCGTCCCTTCTCCTCCCAGCCTTTCCCCCTCCCAGGAGTTTTGCTCAGACTTCAGAGAGCAAGAGGGAACGAATGGATGTGAACCGCTGCCCTTGGCCTCTCTTTTGTCCAAGCTCAGTAAATGAGCTCGCTCCTCAGTCTACCTCAAAGCCACCAGCCCATCGGGTGTCGGCTTTCTAATCGCATCCTAAGCCTGTTTACTTGTCTCACCCTCTCGGTCACCTTCCTATCCCATGCCCCAGCCTCTCTCCGCACTGACCTCTGCAGTAGCCTCCTCACGGGCCTCCTGCCTCCGCAGAGCCGCCAGTGGGATATTTTAAAAGCCTAAATTTGATCATATATCCCCACACCACTGCCTGCAGTTAAAAACCTTGCCATTGCAAACAAAACAAAACAAACCAAAAACAGCCTTCCTACCGCAGGGACCATCTGCGCAATCCACCATCCAATTCCATCTCAGTCCTCACCTCCCACCCCTCCCATGATCACTCACTGCCCCCTCCCCAATTCACACAGGCTTCCTGATAGTTCACAAATAACCCCACAAACATTCCCACCTTGGGGCCTTTGCCTGTTCCCTCTGCCTGTGATACTTTTCCAGCCAGATCTATGCCGGACCAGGTCACCCCCTCAGACAGGCCTGCCTCTTCACCCAGGGCAGCATCAACCCTATTTCTCTCCATCTCTTCCCCGGCTTAATTTCTCGTAGTATTTACCACCATCTGAAATTATCTGGTCTAGATTTCCCTTTCAGAGATTGTTTTTGGTCTCCCCTGTGAGGCTGGCACATAGCTCTTAGAGGGCAGAGTTTTGTGTGCAGCCCAGAGCCTGGCACATAGTAGGTGCTCAGTAAACACTGTTTGACGAGGCCCGTGCTCATCTCTTTTCCTCATCTTATATTCAGGGGAAGAGGGGTTTTGTGGGGCCTGCTGCTTACACAATTTGGAGGGTTCTCTTTAAGAAAAAAGTACACACAATTATGAAGACAAGACCAGGTACAGGGCCTTGAAGGGATCGTGTAGAAGACTCCTGAAGCTCAGACTTTCTTAGATGCATGGCAAAACTGCTTCTGGCGGGGGAGATTCTCCTATTTTACAGATCAGGTAACTGAGGCCCTCAGTTCACCTGAGTCACCCCGCTGGTACAAGCAATAGCAAGACGGGAATTAGACACACAGCGGCTCCGCCCCGCTTCTGACTCCTTGTCGTTCCAGGGCCCCCGCTCACCAAGGAAGGCCGAGGGGGACACAGTGCCATTGCTCCGCGCCACCATGACGCTGATGCCGGTCTCTACGAAGGGCACAGAGAAATCCACGATTTCGGACCGCTCCTCGTTGATGGTGAGGGAGCCAATGGCCATGTCTGCTCGCTGGTAGAACACCTGAGGGTGAGGATAGGGAAGGAGTGAGGGAAGCCAGGGGGCTCTGGACAAAGACAGGCCCCAGGAGGAGACTAGCGACAGGGTGAGAGAGAGGGCTAGGAGGGTGGTGGGGTGGGTGAGGGGGACGCAGGCAGAAAGGCAGAGGTGAGAGAACAAGAGTGGGAAGGAGTGGTCTTCATCCTCCTTCCCCGCCAAGCCCCGGGAGGTTTGGGGCCTCCATCCTCCTGGTCCCGCCCCCTTTTCCTAGTCTCTAGGGTTCCACTCTCCGAGCCCCGCCTCCTCCGCCCCGAAGGTCCCTCCTCCTGGCCCCGCCCCTCCACCAAGGTGGGCCTTTCTCGTGGCCTCGCCTCTTCAAATCCAGGCGTGGCCACTTTGGCCACGCCCCCCAGACTGTAGCTTGCCCTCGTAGTCCCGCCCCTCTCGGAGACACAGCTCCTGCCTCCCGGCTCCGACCCCCGACCCAGCACTCCTTGGCCGAGACCTGGTCCTGACTCCGCTCCCCGCCTGCCCCGTCTCGGTCCCCGCCCACCTCACCTCCCCGATCATGCCGTTCCAGACGCCGTCGATCTTTTTGCCGTGCTTGCCGTTGGTGACCAGGTAGAGGTCGTAGCTGAAGCCGATGGTCTGCGCCAGCCGCTTCAGAATGTCGATGCAGAAGCCCTTGCAGCAGCGCTTTTCCGGGCGGGGGGCATCGGGCGGGGGGCTGCGGGGGGCGATCAGGCTCGGGACGTTGGGGACACCCCCTGTCTCTTATACACATCTCCATTCATGTCCTTGGGACGTTGGGGACACCCCCACCCCCACCCCACGCCTTATGGAGAGAGGGACGAGCAGCAGCTAAAACGATGGTGGGCGTCGCTGTCTCGGAAAACTGAGACTCCAAGAATTACGTGACTTGTCCAAGGTCACCCAGCTGGAGGGCTTTCTGGGTCTCAAGGGGGTGGGCTCTGGGGGCCAGGACTGCAGGAGACTGCAAGGGGGGGGGGTGTTTGAAACGGGAACCCCTGGATCTCAGGCTGTCACCTGTGGGTGCGGTTGAGCTGGCTCCGGCAGGGCACAGAGTCTCGGATGCAAGTGCCACTGATGGGGTCGGCGGGCTCCACGATGACGAAGGGCCGCTCTTCCAGCGTGGCCACCGTGAGGTGCTGCGTGTCATCCACCGGCTGCAGGAAGCGGCCGTAGCGCGACCACAGCGGGTACTTGAGGCGGAGAGTCTGCTGCTCCCAGCTGCCCACCTTGGCCAAGAGCAGGGGTTCAGGCTTCCTGAGGGAGGACTTTCCAGAATGTTCTGGTCTTCCTGGCCCTGCTTCCTCAGAGTCCCAGGCTCCCAGCTCCTTCTCCGTCAGATCCAGAAGTCTGGACCCCCTCTCCCCCACCTCTCCCCAGGACCTGGAAACCCTTCAGGCCCGTGACGCTGGGCTTTCTTCTACCAGGACCCAGGGGTCTGGGTTCCCAGTTCTTTCCTTGACCACCTGGAATCTCAGGCTCTCAGCCCCTTGCTCCCTCAGAGGCCAGCGCCCAGGGCCTCAGCCCCCACCTCTGCCAGAAGTCTGGGTCCTCACTGCTTCTTCCCCAGGACCCAGGAGTCCCACTCCTCGCCCGTGCCTGAGGTCAGCGCGGGGACTCACCACCTCCCAGGTCCTGTCTCGGGTGAGGGAGATGACCACCAGGGAGGGGTTCACAAGGAAGCCGTCCTCATTGAAGGAGTAGTCCCGGTTGTCCCAGGTAATATTCATGAAGTACCTGCCCAGGAGGAAGGGAGGGTAGTGTGGGGCCCTGGACTGGACCTTGGCACCTGAAGGCAAAGAAAGTCCCCTTGCTACTGACCAACCCCACCCCACCCCCAGTTCGAATCTCTCTTCCGGGTTCTTGAAGGCCTGAATAGGCTCCTTCTTCACTAGGCACTCTCCTTCGGCAGCCCGGTGCTCCCAAGATAAGGTCCCAGACCCTTAGCCTGGGTTTCGGGATCTCAGGGCTCCACCTGCCTCTGCAGCCCCATCTCCGATCGCTTCCCACGGTCACTCTTTCCACCCAAACCCTTTCCCTGCCCCACCACACTGTATGTGGGGTGTCCTCCAAACGCATCAAGTGGTTTCCTAGCTCTAGGTCTTTGTAGGTGCTTTTCTCTCTGCCTTCCCTGGCTCAGTTGGTAAAGAATCTGTCTGCAGTGCAGGAGACTGGGGTTCGATCCCTGGGTTGGGAAGATCTGGAGAAGGAAATGGGAAACCACTACAGTATCCTTGCCTGGAAAATCCCATGGACAGAGGAGCCTGGTGGGCTACAGTTCATGGGGTCACAAAGAGTTGGGCATGACTGAGAGACTAACAGTTTCACTTTTTCTCTCTGCCTAGGAAAAAAACCCTTGGAAAAAAGAAAAAGACCCCGATCTTCCACTGCAGGGGATGCAGGTTCAATCCCTGATCAGGGAAGTTCCACATGCTGGGCAGTGCAGCCAAAAGAAAAAAAAAAAAAAAACCACCCTTATTCTCTCCTCATCCTGACTAGTTCTTAGGTGTTTAAGACTCCACTCACGTCTACCTTCTGGACAGAAGCCCTGGGAGGGGCTCTGGACTCCCAAATATCTTTACTATACAGTGGCAGCCTGCACTCTGAATGCTTGTCACATCACCCTGGTCACTGGACCAGACCCTCAGCGGCCATCCTCAGCCCCTCACTCCCCCTCCCTCACCCCCCATGCAGGGCATCCGTCCTCAAATCCCATCCTTCCCGCCCTGGGGATATCTCTGCCCCAGCCCTCCTCTCTGTCCCTACAACCCTCCAGGACCCCACCCCAGCCTCCTACTTTGCCTCCAGCCTCCAATTTTTCTCCTCCAATCTGAACCATCCCACCCCAGAGGGGTCTGGCTATACCCCAAACTGACTCCACTCTCTCTTGCTCAGAGCCCACTCATAGCTCCCAAGGGCCCTAGAATACAGTTTGAACCTCTCAACCTGGCATTCAAGACCCTTGTAGGGACTTCCCTGATGGCCCAGTGGCTAAGATTCTGCTCTCCCAATGCAGGGGGCCCAGGTTTGATCACTGGTCAGGGAACTAAGATCCCATATGCTGCAACTAAGACCTGGCACAGCCAAATACATTTTCTTTTTTTAAAAAAAGGGCCCTTGTGGCCTGTCCCCCCTCCACCTAACCAGCCTCATCCCTCCCAATCCCTAAATTCTCCTGCCTTTATCCACCCTGAGCAGTCCGACCAAACTGCCCCAAGTTTTTCTCCCCGCTGGTCCTTTGCACAATGCTCTTTCCCCTCCCTGGATTATCTCTTTCTGGTGGACTCCCGATTGCCTTTGAAGCCAAATCTAAATTCCTAACCTGGCCTAAATGCCCTACCTACGCTGGGCCGCGTGTCACTCCATCATATTCTGCCCACTTGCCCAGTGTGCTCCAGACACATTGGCTTTATTTCAGGCATTTCCAGCCCCAGAGCCCTTAAACCTTCTCTTCCCCCTGCCTTCTCTTCACACGGATCTTCCGGTAGTTGGCTCGCTCTCTCTGTCTCCCTTTTGTTTCTGGCCCTGCTGCTCAGCTTGTGGGATTTTAGTTCCCCAACCAGGGACTGAACCTGGGTCCTCTGCAGTGAGATCTGGAGTCCTAACCACTGGACCACCAGGGAATTCCCCTGGCTCTTTCTCTTTATCCTTTTTTTTTTTAACCTCCAAATTTCCCCTACTCAGAAAGGCCTTTCCTGACGACCTCGTCTAACCTAGCACCATAGGCATTTCTCATTACATTCTGCCTGCTTTATTTTCATCTCAGAAGTTATTACCCATTGATGTTTTTTTCCTTTCTTTTCTTGTTTGTCCACTGATTGTCTCGCCTATGAGACTGTGAGCTCTGTGAGAGCAGAGGCCTTGTTCAACATTATACTCTCTGTATAAAGCAGGGCTTGGCACATCACAGACTCTTGATAAAGGGCTTTTCAAGAAATGAATGAATGAGCAATTTATTCTTCGGGTCTCAACTTAGATACCACCTCCTCCTGGAAGCTTCCCTGAACCCATAGACTGACTCATAACTTGGGTAGCCTAGTCTGGAATGTTGACTGGGGCCAACCCAATTCCTCTCCTGGGAGAAAGTTAGCTGTGAAATTTGGAGGGATTGGTGGTGGACAGGGCTTCCCAGGTGGTGCTGGTGGTAAAGAATCAGCCTGCCAATGCAGGAGACATAAGAGACGCAGGTTCAATCCCTGGGTCGGGAAGATCTCCTGGGGGAAGGCATGGAAACCTGCTCCAGTATCCTTGCCTGTCCATGGGATCGCAAAGAGTCGGACATGCCTGAAGGGACTTAGCACGCACACACGTGGCAGACACAATGGGCTGAAATGATGAGTATCATGAGGGAAGAGAAATTCTGGGTCATCAGAAGAACTGGACAGGGAGAAGAACTGCCTTCTGTGGGGACAAGGTAGAGACAGATGGAGATGTTGATGAAGATGGAGATAGTGATGGGGAGGGAAAAGAGAGAGAAAGAATTGAAAGAGTAGCTAGAATTGAGGAACTGGCCTCAATTCCTGATGTCTGAGTTTCTATGTGTGTTTATCTTTTCCAATAAGCCCCATTTTCCCCGAGGTAACTTGAATGAGACTCTGCTTCCTGCAACCAAAAATGTTCTGGCTGAGCAGTTCCTCCACGGTGCTCCCACAAAGCCCATGCAACCTCCATTATTGCAAGTATCATGCTGTGCTGTCATTATGCCGTCCCTGTCTGCTACCCCTACAGGACCCTGTGTTCTTTGAAGAGAAGTCCACGGTCTTATTCATCTCTGCGTTCCCAGGTCCCAGCAGGAGCCCTAGTTCCTAGCGGGCGCTCAGTAAGTATTTATGAACAAGGGAGGCTTCTATCATCGTCTGGTCCCTGGATCCTGATTCCCAAATCACCACTTCTCAATTCTCCTCCCTTAGGCTTTCTTCCCCACCCCTCACCTCTTCCCAAACTCAGGTCATCCTCATTTCAGTATCCAAGGCCCCTCTTGCCACTGCTCTGTCACCAAACTCCCAAAGCTTCCTAGGGTAGAGATGCTGTTTCTCACCAAACCCTGGTCCCCTCATCTAAAACAGTAGTGTGAACAAATAAAATAATATAAAACAGTAGTGTGTCAGTTGGGTACACCCCTGTCCAGCTAGAATCAACAGTCCCCATATTCCCTGACATTCCTTGCAGCTAACCCAGGCCATGGGCAGGTGATATTCAAACTCTAACAATCAGTGTGGCACAGACACTGCCAATCAGAATGGGTATCGAGCCAATCTGCATGGATGTGGCTACAAACAACCAGGAATTCAAGCCCCTGCCAAATGACTATGTTCTCACGAATGGGATGTAAGACTCATCCCTTCCGCCTCACTGGCCTAAAGGAAATGGTGTGTTCTCCACCTCCTCTCTTGCCCCCTTCTCACGAGCTAGAATTCAGACATGCCCTTTGACCCAGCTTACACCTTATGGAAAGATGGCCAAGCAACAAGGTGGGAGGGTCCTGGGCCCTTGAATGACCATGTGGAACGATGGCGTCTCCTGATAACCTGGACCATGGATCTCTGGGTTGTTAAGTAAGAGACCTCTCTACCTTGTTGGAGACATTGCATTGTTGGGTCTTTTTGGTTACTGAAGTTCAGCTCCTACGCTAACTAGGGTGGTGGTGGTGGTATAGTCACTAAATCACGTCTGACTCTTTGGGACCTCTTTATGACCCTTGCCAGGCTCCTCTGTCCATGGGATTTCCCAGGCAAGAATATTGGAGTGGTTGCCATTTCCTACTCCAGGGGACCTTCCCAACCCAGGGATCCAGCCTGCATCTCCTGCATTGCAGGTGGTTTCTTTACCGACTGAGCCACCAGGGAAGCCCCCCAACTAGATATTTCACCGAACTAAGATGTGGAGGTGATGGAATTCCGGTTGAGCTATTTCAAATCTTGGAAGATGATGCTGTGAAAGTGCTGCACTCAATATGCCAGCAAATTTGGAAAACTCAGCAGTGGCCACAGGACTGGAAAAGGTCAGTTTTCATTCCAATCCCAAAGAAAGGCAGTGCCAAAGAATGCTCAAACTACCGCACAATTGCACTCATCTCACATGCTAGTAAAGTAATGCTCAAAATTCTCCAAGCCAGGCTTCAGCAATACGTGAACCATGAACTTCCTGATGTTCAAGCTGGCTTTAGAAAAGGCAGAGGAACCAGAGATCAAATTGCCAACATCCGCTGGATCATGGAAAAAGCAAGAGAGTTCCAGAAAAACATCTATTTCTATTTTATTGACTTAACCTAGATAGTATATTCAAAAGCAGAGACATTACTTTGCCGACTAAGGTCCGTCTAGTCAAGGCTATGGTTTTTCCTGTGGTCATGTATGGATATGAGAGTTGGACTGTGAAGAAGGCTGAGCGCCGAAGAATTGATGCTTTCAAACTGTGGTGTTGGAGAAGACTCTTGAGAGTCCCTTGGACTGCAAGGAGATCCAACCAATCCATTTTGAAGGAGATCAGCCCTGGGATTTCTTTGGAAGGAATGATGCTAAAGCTGAAACTCCAGTACTTTGGCCACCTCATGCGAAGAGTTGACTCATTGGAAAAGACTGTGATGCTGGGAGGGGTTGGGGGCAGGAGGAGAAGGGGACGACCGAGGATGAGATGGCTGGATGGCATCACTAACTCGGTGGACGTGAGTCTGAGTGAACTTCGGGAGTTGGTGATGGACAGGGAGGCCTGGCGTGCTGTGATTCATGGGATCGCAAAGAGTCGGACACGACTGAGCGACTGAACTGAACTGAACTGAAGATGCTATCAACTAGAAGATGTATTGCTATTTTTACAACCATGAACGGGAAAAAAAAGCACTGCCATGAAATCATGATAAGTGATGATTGTAAGACATGTCTTGATTTCAAAGACATTAAAACTGCAAAAAAGCACATGCTAAAATCATGAAATACAGTAATCCTCTCCCGGTATCTCAGGTGTTTTTTTTCCAAATCACTTGATTGAATCCCAGAAAGGAGAGCCAATTTCACTTATTTTACAGAGGAGACTGAAGTTCTGAGAGGCAAGGTGACCCATTTGAGGTCACCGAGCACCCCCGGTGATCTGGCTCAGGAGTCCTCCCATGGCCCTCCCAGCCCAGCCCTGCTCACCTGTGTAGACTCTCCCCCCGATGGGTGCGGTTCTGGGCCCGACAGTCGTGGCCAAGTTCAGGCAGGAAGCCATAGTCACGCAGCAGGGCCTGGGCACCTCTGGCCACGACGGCCACACCAGCTGCCACACGCCGGGCCAGGTCATCCCGCCAGCCTGCCGAGCGCACTGCAAACAGCCCAGCGGGCAGTGGGGCGCCTCCTGGCAGAAGAGGCGGCTCCCCGGGGGCGCCTGAGCCCCCGCCTCCAGCCAGCTGGGGCCCCACCATAAACCAGACGTAACCAGGCCCAGTGAGGCCAGCCTCCTCGGCTGCCCGGAACACGGGCTCGGCCTCCTCACGGGCACAGAAGAGCAGGCGGATCTGGGCGCTGACACTGCGGAGCTGGGCGCCCAGCACAGCCTCGCCAGCCCCAGGGTCCAGTGTCAACGCCCCGCGGTGCTCCCAGCCCACCAGGCTGCCATCAGTGAGCACCTCGATGTAGGACAGGAAGGCCCGGTGGCCGGGGGCACGCGTGGTCACGGCTACAAAGGACGTCCAGTCGTATTCCTCCAGCACCTCGAAGATGACCTGAAGCTGCTGCTCTGTGGACGAGCCCAGCTGCAGAAAGGTGGAACCTTTCTCCTGCAGGGGAGAAGGAGGATGTCAGTCCTCCCCTATGTGGAGATCTCAGCTCCCAGATGCTGACCTTCAGCAGCCAGCGAGGGGCTCACAGCTCCCAGGGATCCAGAGGGGACCTCATCTCCCAACAATGGATAAGGACATCTAGCTGTTTGCCAAACCCATCTCCTTTCCTTGCTTGGGGCACAGAGCTAGACTTGGGTTAGGTTTAGCCTCTGGACTGAGTTCTAGGCTCATCCATAAAAACCTCTCCGCCCATGCACCTTACTCTTCCCTGTCCGAGGGCAGATGCAGAGACCCCCGAGGAGGAATCTGCTGCTGCTGCTGCTAAGTCGCTTCAGTCGTGTCCGACTCTGTGCGACCCCATAGACGGCAGCCCACCAGGCCCCCCGGTCCCTGGGATTCTCCAGGCAAGAATACTGGAGTGGGTTGCCATTTCCTCCTCCAATGCATGAAAGTGAAAAGTCAAAGTGAAGTCGCTCAGTTGTGTCCGACTGTTAGCGACCCCATGAACTGCAGGAGGAGGAATCTAGGGGATTACAAAGCCACATCATGGAGGAAACTGAGTCCCTGAGTCAGAGCTTGGAGGAGAGCCAACTCCAATCAGGAACACCTGTTTGGATTTTATATGAGTGAGGAACAACCTTCTATGGAGTTAAGCCACTAAGTGGGGATTTATCTGTTACAGCAGCTAACATAACCCTAGTGAACACAGGCAGCAACCCAGGAGAGAACTACAGTTCCCAGCATCCACTGAGAGGGACTACATCTCCCAACAGGCCATGAGGATGCTGAAGGTAGTCTCTCCCAACTGGGAGAAGCTTTGCTGAGTAGGCTTGCCCTTCTCTGCTTTTTTTCCTACCTTCCTGTCCCCTCCTTCTCAGTTTCCTTTGCTAGACTCTCTTCCTCCGTCAGAATTCTAAACATAGGAGTGCCCTCATCTCCTCTTTCCTTCTCTGCCCTCTCTTCCTGATGATCTCATCCAAACCCATGGGTTTAAATATTGTCTCCTGTGGTCTCCAGTATGGTAGCTGCTAGCCACCCATGACTATTCAAATTAAATCAAAGTTAAATAAAATTTAGTTCTTTGGTTATACTAACCACACGTCAAGTGCTCAACAGCTCACATGGCTAGTGGCTATCATATTTGACAGAGTAGATGAAGACCACTTTCATCATTTCGGCAGAAAATCCTGTTGGACAGCCCTTGGGCCCACATCCAGGCCATCTCCAAGTCTTCTCAGTTCTCTGTTCAAAACATGACCCCAGCTGTTCATTCTTCACTATGGCCCCATCATGACCCTCATTGTTTCCCCTTTCTTGCCTAGACAACAACAGCTTCCTAACCCATCTCTGCTTCCTTTCTCGAAACTTTCATTCTCCAGACAGCAGCCAGAGTGATCTTTTCAAAATATTAGCTGGATCGCCTCCCTTCTTGGTTGAAAACCTTCCAAAAATTCTATGTCAGAGTTAAAGCCAAAGTCCTCGCTGTGGCCCGTAAGGCCTCACATGACCTGGTCCCTGTGGCCTCTTTGACCTCATGTCCCGCCAGCCCCACCTCTTTGCTCTTCCTCAAACACCTCAGGTTCCTTCTAGACTCAAGGGCTTTGCCCTTCACTCTCACCTTTCTCAGGGACATCCCCCAGCTCCTTCCCCTCCTCTGTCCTCAGGTCCAGCTCAGTTTTACCTCCTCAGGGAAGCCTCCTCTGACCACTATCCATGGCCTTGGTCATTACTTCTGCTCCAGGACAGATTTCACTATCTGTTATTTGTTTTGTCTGTCTCCTCATTAGAAATGCAAACTTCGTAAGAGCAGAGACTGTGTCTTTTTTTTTTTTTTAACCTTCCCTAACTGTATTCCCCAGAACCTGAAACAGCCCTGGCACAGAATCAGTGCTCAATAAATCTTCCAGTAACGCAATGAGACGAGCAAGTGGGCTTTCTCCCTAGGCATATGCCTGTGGTTAAATGTGCGCAGGTTAGGGCACTTGTCCTGAGGGTATGAGGTTTCCCAGAATGCTATGAGACCCTGTGAGGCCCTCATCCTTGGCAGCTGAATGTGTACTCAGGGGACCATGTTCCCAGCATTCAAAGGGGACACAGTTGGAGCTGTGAGGACCACTCTAAGACACTAAAAGGACTACATTTCCCAGAAGGCAACGGGTATGCACTGAAGGGGCCAGAGTGCCCAGCAGACAATGAAATGGAGGGGCACACACTTCTCAGCCGCCGTGGAGGCAGGAGGGACCACATCTCTCCGTATCCCAAGGAGGCGTCAGCCAGGAAGTAGTAAGTTCACCTCGCAGGTGATCTGTCTACAGATGTCTGGACAACCCCATGCCAAAGAAGAAGAAAGTTGGACAGAGTTCTTTCCCAGAGTGCTCGAGACAGAAGAAAACTACGAGTCCCGGCATGCAATAGAGATCTATTCACAAAGCCGCTGGGCCCTCACAGCAGGGAATTGGTGGAGACTTAGGCTCCACCCACTCAGGTGGCCCCATCCTCAGGCGATACCCACTTCTCTGTTACACTGGCTCCACCCCTGAATAGGCCCCGCCTCTTCTCAGACGCCTCCTCTAAACTGACCTGGTTCTTCTCAGTCCGCACACCAGGCTTGTTCAAATCCTGCCCTTCCCTACCAGAAGTCCACTCCAGCTGACCCCTCCTGTGCCCTCGGGAGGCAGGCGTCTCTCCATGCCACAGCCAGCTCCAGCCTCTGCCCCTGCCTTCCCTGCAGGCTCCTGGCTTTGCCCTCTCAATGGCTGAGCCTGCCTCTAAGGGGGAGGCCTTCATCTTTCCAGGCCCACTCTCTGGATTCTTGCTTTCCACGCCTTCCAGTTGGGTACCTCCCCTGCCCAAATCCCACCCCCAGACCGTCTTCCTCTCTAGACTCTGCCCCTTTAGTACCGAGCTAAGGGCCTGTCCTCCCTGGCCTCCCCCATCACCAGCTAGCCTCGCCCCTTCCTTGACTCACCTCTTCCTTGACTGGCCTTCCCCCACTTTCTAGCTGCAAGGCTACCCCTCTCTCTCTCACTCACTAAGGACGCCTCCCTTTCTCATACTCATCCTTCCACCAGATGGTTCAGTCCTTCTACACTGACCTCTAGACCTCATGCTCAGCTGGCCGGGCCCCTCCTGTCCCTCAGTACTTAATAATCCTTTATCCTGGTCACCGTCTCTGACTTTCTGGCTCCTGGTTACTCTCTAGCCTTCAGCCCTTTTTGAGCCCCATTCCTTTTCACTTGACACGCCGTCGCTGATCCCAGAGCCCACCCCTCACTCAGATCTTGCCATCGCAGGCATGCCCCATCTGGAACCCACCCAGTCCTCGCCCCTTGCTGGCCGGCCTCGCCTCTTCCTCGGATCCCACCCCCTCCCGATTCATCGCTCCCGCAGCCTCTCAACTCTTCCCATAGCCTGGTCACCTCAGACCCTGTTTCTAGATGATTCCCCGGCACACTCTGTACCTCCTATAGATCACGTCCCTCCAAGTCAGCCCCGCCCGTTACCTAGACCTGACCTTTACATCTGTCCTCATTGCATCCCCGCGGCTGACCCTCAGGACTGGCCACGCCCCTTACCACCCCGCCCACCCACGGCCGGTCCAGGCCCCGCCCACGGGTCGCCCTTCGCCCCCCCCCGCCCCCGAGCCCCGCCCACGGGTCGCGCGCACCTTGGGCGTGAGCACGAGCGCCGCGCCGCCGTGCACGGCCACGATGGGCAGCGAGGTCTGCGCCGACAGGAAGTCAAGGATGGGCGCAACGGCGGGCGCGCGCGAGTCGTCCTCGAAGACGACGCCGTGCACGCGCAGCCCCGACAGCAGGTCGCAGAGTTGCAGCACGAGGCTGCGTGGATCCGAGCCGTTGAGCACCAGCGCCACCGGCCGCACGTCCAGGCCCGGGCTGCGCACGGCCGCCGCTACGGCCGGGCCCAGGCGCGCCGCCTCGGTCGCGTACGCGGGCCCCGAGAACACGAGCGCCACGTTGAGCGGTCGCGCCCCGCCGGGGCCCCCGCCAGGCCCGCCGGCCCCGCCCGACCCCGGCACCTCCTCCGGGAACGGGCTGGCACAGGCCAGCGCCAGCAGCAGCAACATCTTAGCGGGGCCCCGAGGGCCGCGGGGGCCACCGGCGCCGCGCATCGCCTGCGGGCCCTGCCGGGCGGCCTCTGAGCGCGAGGGCGCCCGGGGAGGGACACGGAGGAGGGAGGGGGGGCGCAGAGATGGGGCGGCGGACACGCGGAGCAGAGAGAGGGACAGGAATGAGAGACAAGAGGTAGAACGACAGAGACACGGAGAGATACACGGTGAAGGGGAGATGCGAGGAAGGAGAGATGCGGAGGTAGGAGAAAGGTTGGATGGAGTAATAGAGAGAGAGACACAGGGAAATACGGAGGCAAAGGGAGAGATACAGAAGCGAAGGGAGAAACACAGGGAGAATGGGTAATGGGGCCACAAAAGATACAGAAGTGGGGAGAAGGGATAGACAAGGGACGACAATGAGATAGGCCAGATGGAAAAGAGACCCGCAGAGACCGGATCAGAACAGGAGCAGAGAGAGAGAGGCCCAGAAGATAGGAAGAGATGAAAATACCCACAGAGAGATGGTCAGGGAGAGAGAGTTGATGGAGTGGAGGAAAGAGATGGAAGGAGAAACAGACAGGGACAGATAGGCTCAGAGTAACAGCGAGAGATAAGACGGAGTGACAGAAATAGGGAGGGAATGAGAGAGGCGGAAGAGATGCAGAGATAGACGAAGGAAGGTGGGAGAGAGAAGAGAAACCCGAAAGTTGGACCGAGAGAGGAAGGTGGAAAGAAACCCCAGGAAGATGGAGACAGAGACCCCACAGCCACCACAAGACACGCACCCACAAGAGACGGAGAAACAGGCAGAATTAGAGATCGAAGAGGCAGGCAGAGCAGACAGAAAACACAGGAAGACAGAAATAGCGAGGCAAGGCAGAGATCAAGACCCCCACCAGGGAGGTGCCCAGCAGAGACATGAAAGGAAGGCCGGGAAGGCGAGTGGCAGGAGGGATCAAAAATAAAAGGAAGAAAAAGTGAGGGGAACAAAAAAAAAAGAGAAAGGGAAAAGGGGTCAGGTGTGGGGGGGGAGAGAGAGAGAAAAAAAAGAAATTAGTGGGCCATCCTGCAGGGAGCAAATGCCTCCGTGACCGTACCCCTCTCCTGGAACACAAACCCCCCAACCCATCTTTGTCCCCTTACTCCTACCCCTGTCCCTCCACTCTCAATAAGAGCTAGAAAGAGTCACAGTCCAGACTGGGCTCTGGGGTTAGGGGGAGCACAGCTGTGGAGAGCTGGAAGGGGTGGGGGTCCCTGGCTCCCAGCCCAGAGCAATTTGGTAAATGAGAAGCAATACAGCATCTCTTCCTATGTCCCCTGTTGAATACTAGCTGCCTGGGGTGGTCGGGCTGGGAGCCCAGACTCCTGGCTCCTGGGTCTTGAGGAAGGAGGGCCCTGGGAGCCTGGACCCCTGGTTCCCAGAGAGGGATTGGAGCCTGCAGAAGGGGCTTCTGGAAAGGGGTGAGGGTCCAGACAAGGAAGGGCTTGCTCTTAACTGTCAATCAGTCTCCTGTCCGGTTGCCATGGTAGCGCAGAGCCTCCATCCACCCTACATCCAGCCAGGGGTAGGGGAAAGGCCCACACCCCTTTGCCTGCCTAGAGGCCTCACTCCCCACCCCCTTACCCCCGGGCCTTCTTAGGGACCCTGGGGCACTGTCTCCCCAAGGGGTGGGGGTGGGGGCTCCTAGCATGCTTCAATCCTGGCTCCCCCTCGCCCCTCCTCTCCTCTGCCCTTCCCCAAGCAGCTGGTTCAATCAGTGCTCAGAATAGCCCCCCTCTGCCCCAAAATAACCCACAGCTGTGGCCTGGCGCTCCCCCCTCCCCAGGATAACACTGGCTCTCCCCTCCCTTCCTGGTGGCTGCTCACCCCTCAGCCTCTTCTCTGCCTCTCTCAGACTCACCCCTGCCTGGCCTCTGGCCTTGGGGATTCTGGGGTCCTGCTCCCTGGCTGAAGCCCAACAGGGCAGCTCCTGCCTCACCCTTCTCAAGAGGCTGGATGCCCAGTTCTCTCCGGTGAGGGATTCGGGAGGACAGTCTCCCACCCCTCCAGGGATGGATAGAGAGGTGGCAGCCCCAGCCGCTGGGGCAGTCTGGCGTTCCAACCCCCAAACCTGCACCCTCAGGGATCACATTGTTCAGGCCTCCAATCGCCACCTCCTCGTGAGTCTCAGTCCCCACTTCCATCTGCACAGGGCCAAAGGGTCCAGAACCTCATCCCCTGCCCTGTCAAGGGCCTCAGGACACTGTGCCCCCAGCCCCCTCTTCCCTCAGACACAGAAGCCCCGTCCTCCCAATTTCTCCCATCAACTCAGGAATCCTGACTCTCGGGCCCCTTCTTTCCCCTGGACCCACCGGGGACTGTGGGTGCTCAGCTCCATCCCTTCCCAGGACCCAGGAATGCCGGCTCTCTCCTGCCCCCAGACTCAGGAATCCAGGGGTCCAGCCTCCTTTACGCCCAGGACCAAGGAATTCAGGCCCATAGCCCTCTCCTCCCTTAAGGACCCCTTGTGGTCTCAAACCCCATTCGTCCAGTATCCTGGGCAACCCCCGCCCCAGCTCCAGCCTCTCTGAGTCGCCCCACACAGGTCCTGTGCACAGCACAGCCTGTCCCCCAGCTGAGGAGGAGGAGGAGGGTGCCAGAGATTCCTGGGGTGTCCCTGTCTCCATCACTCCCCCCAGATCCATCACAGAAGAGATGAGAGGCCACTTCGATCCACAGCCCGCGTTCCCCGCCCCCCCACGGTTCGCGTCGTGCTGCGGACGGCTCCCGCCCCCCCACTCCAACCCCATTCTTTCCCCACCCTAATCCTGGTGCTTGGAAGAGACTAGAAGGGTATTCCAGAACCTTGAGGAAGGGATGGGAGCTTGGGGCGAGGGGTGCCAAGGCCTGGATACTCTCAAGGTCCTTGGCAGGGGTATTAATAGCCGACTGGCAGCTGAGGAGGGAGGGGAGATGGAGCTGGAGAGAGGGAAGCGGACCAGCCGAGGGGGGAGGCTGATGCGGGCGGTGGGGGGGGTGGCGGCTCAGAGAGGGAAGGTGAGAGGGAGAGATGGGGGACAGAGAGACGGGGCGTCAGATGTATGGGGCTAGGGAGAAGGATCAAAGTGTCAGCAATGGGAGGGGGTTAGGAGATCTGGGGTGCAGAGACCTGGGGAAAGGGCTCAGCAAGGGAGAAGGAGATGGGGGCAAAGATTTCCCCCAGGGACCCCTGTCCACCATTCCAGCCCTCTCCCTCCAACTGAGGCCCCTTGCCAACTTTCCCTGTCCTAGATCTGGAGCGGCGCGGGGCGGGGGAGGAGGGGGCAGTCCACGTTCCCACCCCCTCCCCTGTAGCCCACCCAGCCTTACCTTTTCATGACCCTGTTCTGGGGGGTGTTGCGGGGGTGCCAGGAATGGAACCGGAGTCCAGCGACCCGAAGATTCGGCGAGGGGCTCACGGAGCCGCAGGGTGTGTGTGTGGGGGGTGGCCAGGCCCTGGGGCGGCGGCGGCAGCCGGGACCTCCTGCCCGGCCCTGGCTCCCTGGCTCCGGCTCTCTCTTCCTCAGTCCGTCCTGCCCTGTCTGTCCCCCAAGGTTGAGGCCACCCCGGCTAGGCGAGGACGCGGCTACACATGTTGCGCTGGAAGTTGGGCCCCGGACATTGCGGAGGCTGTCGGGGTGTCCTCTCGCCGCTCCGACCCCGTGGGGATCCCCCCTCCGCCCACCCGGGGTGCCCCCCTCTGCCGCTTCAGCCCCGGCTCCTCCCCCCCGTCCATGTGTCCGGTCCCGCCTCTCCCTGTCTCATTCGCAAACCCCCACTCTGTGCCCTCAGTGCCCCCCCCCCAAGTCTGTGTCTGTCTGTCTGTCTGTCTGGGTCACCTCTGAAGCCGGTGGCCGGTGTGTGTGTTTGCGTGAGGGGCAGGCGGGAGA
>SJYT01024106.1:243856-257397 GCA_006410635.1 Cephalophus harveyi | reverse complement strand
CCGCCCGCCTGCAGCCGCCGCAGCCCTTACAGACACACCCCCCCCTCCAGCCCAGCCCCAGACACCCGCACACACAGATCCTCACCGGGCAGATGGCAGACGCACGAGAGACCCCTGGGGGCCAGGCGGACCCACCCGGCCCGACACCCCTGAGCCGGGCACCGGTGGCCAGGGAGGCTGCAGGCGGGTGGAGGGCGGTGGCGGCGGCCAGGGCTTGGAGGAGCCGGAGCGGGAGGGACTCGCACACTCGCTCTGTTCTCACACACTCACACACACACACACACACTCACTCGGGATGCGATTAACATTCAGTCCTCGTTCGCCCCTGCCAGGAGACCCACAGCCCCCCCTCTTGGGCTCCCTCGGGACCCCTCCTCCTGTCATGGCTGGGGGAGGGGGCCGGCCCCCTCCCCAGCTCCCAGCCTCTGCCTTCCCCCTGGGACCAGAGAGTGAGGGGCTGCAAATAAATCCGGGGAGAGGGAAAGGGGTGGGCGAAGGGGGGAAGGTCGGGGACTCAGGACCCGGACCTGCGCTCCAGGGTCCAGGGGCTGCCCGCCCTCCACTCCCTCCCCACGCTGAGGTTTGTGAAGCAGGAGGCCATCCCCAGACTTGAGTCTATCATGCTAGGACCCATCTTTTGGCTTCGAGTGCCCCGGGAGGCCAGGCCTGCAAGCAGGACTCCCTCATGAAGCCAGGAACCCAGGCGCCCAGGCCCCTCCTCTCTCAGCCCACCTCCTTCCTCAGTTTCAGGGGCCCAAGGCCCTGTCTCCCTTCTCCGCCTGGGACCCAGTAACCAGAGCCCCCTCCTCCAGGCCTGAGTCCCTTTTAGACCCTCAGACAAACTGACTCCTTAGCACAAACCACCCTCAGGGGCCCACGCGTCCAAGACTCATGGATGTCACCTTCAAGCACCCTATCCATCCTGCGATCTGAGGAAACTGATGCCGCTGTACCCCTTCTGTTATTGACAGACCCTGACATCCATCACCCATGGTTATTCAGACATCCAGGAAGAAAGCACCATGCCCCCCCTCCTAGACACAGCCTGTTTCCCCTCGAGAGCAGTTGCCCAGCTCATGCCCCTCCTGATAGAGAGGGAGGCTAGGCCCCATGCGTCTGTAAAGGGGTGGGGTGGAGTGTGGCACAAGACACCTGGGCTCCCGAGAGTATGTCTGTGTGCCTCTGAGAGGGCAGTTCCGGGATGGGTGGGTGGGGGTGGCCAGAGCCAGGGCTGCCAGCTACCAACTCCAGGGTCATGGAGAGCAGGAGTGAAGGCTCCTATTTCTGAAAAAGAAGAGAGTGGGTGCCTGAATTTGTGGGTCCCAGAGGGAGGAAGGGATTGTGCATCTCGATTCCTGGGTCTACGACACTTGGGACACAAAATCCTCGGGTGGGACCCTAAGCCCCAAAGAAGCGGGGACTGATCTCTTCTTGGGTCAGGGAGAGGAAGGGCTGGCAGCTGGACTCCTGAGCCCAGGGAAGGAGGACACTGAGGTCCTGGACTCCTGAGTCTGATGGAGGAGGGGCCGGAGGAGGCTTTCTCTTCTCTCTGATGGATTTGGAGCTGGAGGCCCCTGAAAAGCCAGCCTCTGGGTCTTTGTGTAGGATCCTGAAAGCTCAGAGACCTGTCTCCCGAATCGCTGTCAAGGGCAGAATCTATGCGGCTGGGCTGCCACCTTTACAGAGGCGCAGAATGCCTTGGGGAACAGGCGCCCGGATTTGGGAGTTGCGGGTCTCAGCGACCCCGCAAGTTCCTAGGAGGCGGCCTTGGTGGGGAACATTCAGCGCCCGGCTCTGCAAGCGCGGAGAAGCGGGGGTAGGGGGCGCCAGAGAGCCGGGACTCCGCCCTCGGGGGCGGAGCCTCCCGCCGGACTCCTCCCCCTCCCGCCCTCCTCCCTCTTCCTAGCTCCGGCTCGGCCACCAGCTCCGGCCTCGGCGCCCCCTCCCAGAGCCCCCTCCCCGGAGCGGAGCCCACCCGAGGGCACCTCTCCCGCCCTCCCGACAGCCCAGCCGCCCGGCCAGAACAGCAGCCCCGGGGGGCAGCCCCCCTGCAGCCTCCCTCCAGCCCAGCCCTTCCAGATCCCCCCAACCATGAATCTCTTCCGATTCTTGGGAGACCTCTCCCACCTCCTAGCCATCATTTTGCTACTGCTCAAAATCTGGAAGTCCCGCTCGTGTGCCGGTGAGACACCCACGAGGGCCGGAGGAAGGGGGAGAGTGCGGGGGACACCCCAGGACTCGGGGAGAGGGTTTGGAGGCATAGGGGGACGGGTCCCCTTTCCCGTCCCTGCTTGCTGGGGGTCCCCCTTCCAGGTCCGGGGTCACCACGGGGGTCAGCTCCTTTCCGCAAACCGGGGATGCATCCAGTTTGGTGGGGGTGGCTCCAGGCACCGAGTTCAGCCTCCCCCCGGCCCCCATCAGGGTGGCCTCAGAGTTGCTGGGGCTGGGAACAGGGAGCTGTGGCAGGCAGGGAGGTGGCTGGAAGTTGGTGACGTGGACTGTAGCGGCCAGGAAGGGAGCCGGAGGCAGGCGACCTGTTCCGGTGGCCAGAGGTCAAGGAGGGGTCCTCCTGAGGCCCCACCTTGGATCCGGACTGCAGGAGGACCCTGAGGGTGTTGGGGGTGGCCGTGAGGCCTAGCCCGGGACACAGCCTCGGGCTGGAGTAGCTTTGGGGCCGGGCTGCCCCCTGGCTGTGGGCCGTGGGAAAGAGCCCTGCTCCTGCCGCCGGCTGGGGAGGCCTCCGGGGACAGCTGCCCTCCAGAGCCGCCTCCAGGCTTGTTCCAGGCCTTGGCCCCTGGTGTGCTGACCCTGCCTCTCTGCACCACAGGGATTTCAGGCAAGAGCCAGGTCCTGTTTGCTGTGGTGTTCACTGCCCGCTACCTGGACCTCTTCACCAACTACATCTCACTCTACAACACGTGCATGAAGGTAAAGGCCTCCTGAGGGGCAGCCACCAGGAGGGTCGGGGGAGGAGGGAACGTGGGTCCCAGGCTTTAGGGAGGAGGAGGCTGGGGGTCCAGACTGCTGAATCTGAGGGGGCCGGGGACAGTGGCTGGGACTCCTGGGTCTGAGGGCTGGGGGCCAGGACTCCCAGCCTGAAGGAGGAGGTGCTGGGGGCTGAACCCCTGGGTTGGAGGGGGCAGGGGCTGGGGGTCCGGGCTCCTTAGTCTAAGGAGGCTGGGGCTGGGGCCCGGTGCCTGGAGCTGAAGCTGCCTCCTCATCCTCCTCCGACAGGTGGTCTACATTGCCTGCTCTTTCACCACAGTCTGGATGATTTACAGCAAGTTCAAAGCCACTTACGATGGGAACCACGACACGTTCCGGGTGGAGTTCCTCGTCATTCCCACGGCCATCCTGGCGTTCTTGGTCAACCATGACTTTACCCCTCTGGAGGTAGGCCACCTGCAGGGTCCCGGTAGTGGTGTAGTGGGGTGGGCTGCGGGAGAACGGCTGTAGGCGGTGGGCCCAGTCAGAGGCTTCCTTCTGCAGGGTTTGCTCAGACTTCCTCCTTTTAGGAAATAACGTTCAAAACAGGGGCCCTGGAGTCGGTGACAGCAGCGTCATGGCAGCAGCGCTCCCCAAGCAGCAGACGCTGCTCAGCGTGCCACGCGTGCCATCGCGTTACTTTTCACAGCAGCCCCATTTTATAGATAGGAAACTGAGGCTTGGGGAGTCAGAATGGCTCTTCCAAAATCATCGGCCTAATGAGTAGTTCAGGAGTTGGGAATGGGGGCTCTAGAGGGCCAGGCTACTTGGATTTGAATCTGTTACTTTCTGTTAGCATGACCTTGGAACTTGACTTTTTTTGCCTCAGTTTCCCTGTCTGTAAAGTCAAGATTAGGTCACTGTGAGGATTTTCTGAGACTAGCCAGCATCGCTTACACAGGGACTTTAGAACCAGAGAGCCAGGATTTGAAGCCCAGGGCTTCCCTGGTGGCTCAGATGGTAAAGAAGCTGTCTGCATTGCGGGACACCAGGGTTTGAGCCCTGGGTAGGGAAGATCCCCTGGAAGAGGAAATGGCAACCCACTCCAGTGTTCTTGCCTGGGAAATCCCATGGACAGAGGAGCCAGGTGGGCTGCAATCCATGGGGTCGCAAACGCTTGCACATGACTGAGCAACTAACACTTTAGAAGCTGTGGGGCTTTGGGCAAGTCATGTAATTTCTCTATGTCTGAGTGTTCTCATCTGTAAAATGGGGATAGTTTCTACTTCATAGGTTCTAACTCGGGACTGACATTGATAAAGCACAGTGTCTGGCAGTAGGTAGGAAGTGTTGTCCATGACTGTTTCAGGGCTTTGGACCAAGTGTATACTTCTACTTCTAAAGGCTAGCTGGCGTGGTGTTTATTGCCTGGTATTTTGGTAGGAGCTATAGTTTCCTGGGAGTAATTTTGAGAGGGACTGTGGTCAGTCTGCCATCTCCTGCCTCCAGGGGTCTGGCAGGAATCAAATTCAGAGCAGTCTTTCCTCCCCCAGTACCACTCACTCCTGCTTGTAAGAACCTGGCCCTGGAACTTCCCTGGTGGTCCGGTGGTTAAGACTGGTGGTTAAGACTCTGCACTTCCAAGGCAGGGGGCGTGGATTTGATCCCTGGTTGGAAAACTAAGATTCCCGCAAGCCACCCCTTCTGTGCTGATGTTTTCAACAGAAACTATAATTCAGGAGTTTTCCCAAGATGTCTCACTTGACAGTTTTGGCTACAGATTCCAAATCTATTTCTAAAAGCACCCTGCAGTCTTGACAAATCTGATTGAGGGGTAACTTTGGCCCAAGTGCCCCAGAAATGTCAGAAGGAGGAAACCCAAAGCTTAGTTGCAGGGTCTGGACTTGGCAAACTTCTGATCACCATCATCTTGCATGGAGCACTCACTGAGCTGGACCCATTTTACAGGCGGGGAGACTGAGGCTGGAGGAAGGCAGTGGGGCTTGCTCTAGGTAGAAGAGGCTGGACCAGGATCTAGGCTTCTTGACTCCAGATTGGGTGGTTTGGTTGGATGGTTCCCTCATTCAGAAGGAGGTCACTTGTCCAAAGTACTGGCACCAAATCTATGTCTGGCTCTGCACAAATTCGTCATCATCCCATCTGATCCCTTCGCCACCTTAGGAAGCAGACCTTGTCATCCCTCTTTCTTTTAGGACTAAGGTGAGGCACCCAGCTGGCAGTAGTGGTAAATAACCCGTTTGCCAATGCAGGAGATGCAGCTTCGATCCCTGGGTCAGGAAGATCCTCTGGAGGAGGATATGGCAACCCGTTCCAGTATTCTTGCCTGGAGAATCCCATGGACAGAGGAGCCTGGCCAGCTACAGTCCATAGGGTCGCACAGAGTCGGACACGATTGAAGCAACTTAGCATGCAAGGTGAGGCTCAGAGGTGAGACCTCACAGAATTTGAACCAAGGTTCACCTGCTTTCAAAACCCATACTTTGTTAGTCTCTTAGTCGTGTCCAACTCTTTGCAGTCCCATGGACTATACCTGCCAGGCTTCTCTGTCCATGGGATTTTTCAGGCAAGAATAAGAGTGGGTTGCTATTCCCTTCTCCAGGGGATCTTCCTGACCCAGGGATCAAACCCTGGTCTCCTGCATTACAGGCAGATTCTTTATCGTCAGAGCCACCAGGGAAGTCCTAAAACCCACGCTACCTCCAATTAAAAAAAAAAACAAACCCTTGCTAGCATTGGGTGCATGCTGAAAAACTTTAATCATAGAAGGAAAGGATTCCTTAAAAATTCAGATGTCATGAATAGATCAAGTAAAAATACAACAGACCTTTTCTCTCTTTTTTTGTCATGATTCTATTCCCCTAGGCTAGGAATTGGGTATATATCCATTTAATTGGTATAGTTTCCTGGCATAGGTTTCCTGAGAGCCTCAAGTAACCTGATTTACCGAGAACCTTGCTGGTGGATTCTGAGTGATTATGGGAACAAGCCCTGAAGTCTAGCTGCCAGGATAGGAATCGGTTTCTACTCACATCTCAGCTGTGTGGCCTTGGACAAGTCACTGATCCCATGGGCCTCAGTCTTCTCATTTGTATAAGGGGGATAACAATAGGTCTTAGCTCATAGGGTTAAGGCATAAGCCAGTTAGTAGCTGTAAGGTGCATAGAGCAGTGTCTTGAATGTAGTAAATGCTATGTAAATGTCAGTTCTTAGAAATACATCCTGATGGTCACCACTTTGCTCCCACAAACCAAAACCACCCAGGAGGAATCACACCTGCCAGCTGGTGGTGTTGTCTGAGTGGAGGTTTCAATGAATTGACACCTCACAAGTCACCCCAGGTGGGGCTTTCAGGGAACTGGGGACTGAAAAGGGGCCAGCAGCTGTCTTCCCTCTCTTGGTCTCCCTCCTACGATGCCCTGTCCTGCTTGCAAATGATGATGGTCTGTGCTCCCTGAATGGTGGCCCATGACAAGCACTTGGGGACCTTGCTCCCATTCTCTCGTGCGTTCATCCAGGCATGGAGTAGGTTCCAGGCACTATGCCAGGGGCTGGGCCCATAGAGCACCCAAGGTGTAGGCTCCTGGGCCTCACGGAGCTCACAGTCCGGTCCGAGCTGCCAAGAGGAAGACGAGACAGGGGATGTGACAGTCCTGGGGTCACAGTGAGGTCACCTCCTCATCAGTGAGGTCAGGGAGGACCTCGCTGATGAGCTGAGGTTGGAAAGAGGTAGAAGAGGCAGGATGTGACAGTCTGCGGGGAGAGCTGCAGGAACAGCAAGTGCAAAGGTCCTGGGGCAGGAAGGAGGCTGGTGTGTTGGAGAACCAGACAAGGCGTGGGTAGTCCATCGTAGCCTGGAGGGACTAGAAGATGAAGTTGGATCAAGGTGAGCCTTGAAGGTTAGGAACTTAGAGCCAAGGTTAGGAACTTGGGTTTTATTCTGGATGTGATAAGAAGTAGCTATTGGAGAATTTTGACCCAGAGAGTGACATGGTCTGATTTATGTCTCTCAAGCTTGCACACTGAACGTTGCCCCTACCAGGGCAGGAAAATCACCCCCACTTTAGAGAGAAGGAGGTGGGGGCTCTAAGAATCTGGGTCTCTTGCCCAAGGTCTCGTAGAAGGGAAGTCTCAGAGCCAAGATCCCAACCTGGTCCTCCCTTGGGAGAGGCGTAATTGCCAAGTGCTCCGAATACCGGCTCTGAACTCTTCGTTCGAATCCCAGCTCTGCCACTTTCTAGCAATGTGATCCTGGGCATATCTCTTGCTGTCCCTGAGCCTCAGTTGCCTCATCTGTAGAAGGGAATGCTGGGGATTTCCTGGTGGTCCAGTGGTGAGGACTCAGCACTTTCACTGTCAAGGCCCAGGTTCAGTCTCCGGTCGGGGGGAACTAAGGTCCTGCAAGCCATGTGACTCGGCGGAAAAATAAAGGCAGGGAGAATGCTAATAATTTTGCCTCTCTCTTGAGTTATTGTGGAGATCGACAGAATACGTGTGGGGTGGGCAGAGTGGTTGGTGGCACACGGCGAGTGCCCGGCAGGCGTCGTTATCCGCTCTCCCGCGTCACTGCGCCTGTAACCAACACACCCCGTGTCCTCCCCCTTCTCTTCCGCCCTGTTCCCTCTCGCCCTCTGCCGCCCACTCCCCGGCACCTCCTGGTAGATCCTCTGGACCTTCTCCATCTACCTGGAGTCGGTGGCCATCCTGCCGCAGCTGTTCATGGTGAGCAAGACGGGCGAGGCGGAGACCATCACGAGCCACTACCTGTTTGCGCTGGGCGTCTACCGCACGCTCTATCTCTTCAACTGGATCTGGCGCTTCCACTTCGAGGGCTTCTTTGACCTCATCGCCATCGTGGCAGGCCTGGTCCAGACGGTCCTCTACTGCGACTTCTTCTACCTCTACATCACCAAAGGTGGCTGGCGGGGAGGCGGCGGGGAGTGGGCCCGCACCTTCTCCAGCCCCCGCCCTTCCTCCCCCGGGGCCCTGGCTCCATCTCCTCTGCCCTGTATCCCTTGAAGGAAGACAGAACAAAGAGAGGGTCAGTGGTAGCCTCTGACTTTTCTTCTCTTGGGATTTCTCCTAAGCCCTTTCTCCTGCCCTGAGCTTCCAGATCCACAGTCTCTCAGTCTCACACCTGCTAACAGATCTGCAATCTGCAGCCCCAGCAGCGCTCAGGGAAGGGCGGGCGTCTTCTCTGCTGATTGATCTCTGTCCTCACCCTGAGGGACTCAGGCCCACCAAGATTCATTCATTCATTCATTCAGTCAGTCAACCAACAAATTTAGGGAACACTTTCTATGTCCGTGGTCAGGGCTAGGCTCTGAGATACTACCATAGGGGAAAAGATGGATGAAGCCCTCTCCTCCTTTTTTGTATTATCGTGTGTGTGGAGGAGGGTCGGGGGGAGGGTGTGGGACGAATGAACAGGAGAAATGACTGCAAACAGTGAGAAGGGCAGAGATGGAAAGGAACCAGGGAGGTGGTGGTGGAGAGTGAGGGGGTTACCGTACATGGGGGTGGGCGGCTGGGGGAGGCCTCTTAGAGATGATAATTAAAAGCTAGGTCCCGAGTCAGTTAGCAGGAAGGGAAGAGGAGACTGAGGGCAGAGGCCTGGAGGCAGCCCAGGATTCCCGGCAGGGAGGACAGAAGGTGGGAGTGGTTTCGCCCACTGCCCATCAGAGATCCAAGGCCTCCAGGCCCAGGAGTCCTTCCGGGATGGAAGAGGAGTAGCCAGTGTTAGGAGAAATGGGTCCATGGCTCAGTCCTTCAGCCTCAACCCTCAATAATTCAGGTTGATCCCCCGCCATGGCTAATCGACTCCGGAGGCTGTCCGTGCCAGCCCAGCGTCCAGCCCCTGGTGTGGGCGTGGGAGGCTGTCCCCTCTTTGGGGGCCCTGTGGTTACGCCCTCCCTCGCCCCTCTCTTCACAGTCCTAAAGGGGAAGAAGCTGAGTTTGCCGGCGTAGCCCCAGTCCGTCTCCGTCTCCAGGACAGCGGCGGCGAGAGGCAGTGGAAGGCGACGTGAGATAAAGAGCCTTCCAGTCCAGGGGTGACTTTTTTAAGAACCCACCTCTCCTGGCTCCCCAGCTCCACGCCTGCTGGGTTTCAGGGGGGCGGTGGAGGACCCAGGTGTTGGGGGAGCTCAGGACCTGGGCTGTTTGTAGTTTTTTGCCTTTTAGAGAAGAAAAAAAAAAATCTTTCCACTATTTAGTTTTTGATTCTGATGAGTCCTTTCTTTTCTTACTCTCCGGCTCCGATTTTTATAAACTGTTTTAAAGTGTCCTGTGGGGCGAGGCAGGGTTGGAGATCTTTCCCCTCCCCTGAGGCCCTTGGCTTCCTTCTGGATCCCACCACCCCACCTTCCACCCCACCTCCAGCCCCACTGGTCGCCAAACACTAACTCTGCCGACACCCGCCTGACACCTGCCTGCCTGCCGGACCTCTGACCGTGGCCATGAACACACACCCCCATCCACCCCCTGCCCCCCAAACTTTTGCACTGGGGAGAGGGAGGAGGGGAGGAAGTTCTCCCCTGATTTTTCATAGTAATTTTTTCCAGAATTTGGATTTTTTGGTCTTTTTTTTTTTTTTTGACAATTTAGGGGGGCATGGGAAAGGGGTTGGCCCGAGGGTCACATTTTTGTACAGAACTGAAGGTTGATTCTCTGTTCTCTTGAAATAAACTGAGGAAAATGATGCCTCTCTTTTGCTACTCCTTGCCCTCTCTCTGGTGTCTGTGGGGGTACCCCTGACCCCGGCCCCTCTCTCTCTGCTTCCGCTTTATCCTGACCACTGTTGGCAGGAGACCCAGGCCTGGGAGGAGCAGGAAGATAAGAAACTGGGCTCCCTGAGACTAGTTGCACCCTGACCACCGGGGAAGAGGTTTTGGAAGAAGAAAAGATCTCGAAGATTCTTTTTGTCTTGGCACACCACTTCCCTGACAGTTAGTTCTCCCTAATCTCAGGGTGGCAGAGGACAGCCTTCCAGAGTCTGTGATTTGAAAGTCACCAAGGGACAGCCCCCCGCCCCCGTCCTTCCGTCATTTTACATTGTGTGGAACCGCTTTATGTTTTCCTTAAAAAAAAAAAAACGGAATTGGTTGCCAGCCTTTAAAAACCAGATTTTCCCATTAAAATCGAGATTTCTGGCTCCTCTTGAAAAAATATCCGTCAATCTGACAATGCTGGGTCCTCATTTCTGGGTGGCAGCAGATGGCTGGAATGAATGGCTGGGACACGAACTCCGCCCCCTCCCCCTGACTCCCGCCGCCTCCCCCTCTAGTCCTCAGGACTTGGCTGAGGGGTTGAGACCATCTATTATTGGGCTGATGCTGTTGTTTTGTGGTTTTGTTCTGTGAAGTTCAAAGGAAAGTGAATATTTGCTGTGTTTCCCTCCAGACTGGCTTCACATCTGGTCTGTTTCCTTCACTCATGTTACCTGCCTGGCCCTTGTCAGCCTTTGGAGTTTTGCCCTGGATTCTGCCAGATCCCCTACATGTCTGCTAAGACCTTCCTTAACCGGCCCCGGTTCTCCCCTAGGCTGGCTCTGGAAGCTTTAGGAGGCAAGGAGCTGGCATTTCTGAGCATTTCATGAGCACCAGGCAGAGAGTATTACACGTGTGAGCCCACGGGGACCCTCAGAGCCCCCTCCCTTTGCTGCAGAGGAAACCGAGGCTCAGCGGGGTGCGAGTGGCTGAGGTGGCGTAGGCACCCCGGTTTCCTGCTGCTGGATCCCGGGTGCTTAGCTGCTGCTGTGGAGCTTTGCAGATGTTTTCCCTTCCTTTCTTGTAAGCCCAGAAGCCTCACACAGAAGATGGAGGAGCAGGCCTGCTTCGGTTGATTCAGGGTCGGGAGCAGGTGTGTTTTTGACCACAGTCTGCAAACCATTGATCTAAATCCGGTCCGAGGCTCTGGTATGACAGCCAGCCCAGTGTGGGCCCAGAGACATTAAGTGGCCCGTCCAAGGTGATTCAGGGTGAGGACCAGAGCTTGGGGGTTCCTTCTGTCTCCCACGCCGGAAGCCTGCCCTCTGCAGGGTTGCTTCTTCCTCCAAGTGCCCATAGAGACCACAGCCTGTTTATTTCTGCACCCCTAGCACTGAGCACTGCCATGTGTGAAACAAAAAAACGGGGACCACGGAGCCCATGTTGGACTCCCCACAGCTCACATCCCTTTGCCCAGTCTGTAAATGAGCCCTCTGCAGCCACCATGGCCCTTGTGTGGGTGTGTTTGGATGGCTGGCATAACATTAAACTTCCTTTTTTTTTTTTTTGTATTCCTTGCCGATCTATCCCACATAAAAATAAATGGATGTCTAGTTGTTCTAGAAATAACAGAAGGTTCTAGAGCTGCACCATTCAATACGATGACCATTAGTGCTTGAAATGTGGTGGCCCCAAGTCAGGGCGTGGTGTCTGTGTAAAATACATGAAGGATTTAAAGAACTCAGTGCCCGAGAATGTAAGCTATCTGGCTAGTGACCTTTTATACTGATGATATGTTGAAATGATAATATTTTGGATGTGCGTGTTAGTTGCTCAGTTGTGTCCAGCTCTTTGCAACCCCATGGACTGTAGCCTGCCAGGCTCCTCTGTCTACAGAATTCTCCAGGCAAAAATACTGGAGTGGGTTGCCATTTCCTTCTCCAGAGGGTCTTCCCAACCCAGGGGTTGAACCTGCAAAAGAAATGCAGGCAGATTCTTTACCATCTGAGCCACCAGGTAAGCCCCCAATATTTTGGATACATGGGGTTAAATAAAATGTATATTCATTTCACTTGTCTCATTCAACTTTTCATCCTGTGGCCAGGGGACAAATTTAAATGCCCCATTTCCCTGACACCAAGGCTCAAATTTTACTTCTATTGGACAGCACCATTCTATATATATATATATTTTTGGCTGCTCTGCTGCTGGTGGGATCTTAGTTCCCTGACAAGGGTTCGAACCTGTGCCCCCTGCAGTGGCAACACGGAGTCCTAAGGGCTGGACACCCAGGGAAGTCCTGGACAGCACTGCTCTAGGCGTCCTGGGCCACCGCGCTGAACGCTGGGTGCTGAGTGAGGGCTGCCCCCTCCCAGCCCCCACCACTCCCTTCACGGGTGCTTCACCCACTGGAGTCACCTGCTCAGAGTCTTGTGACCCGAGCACAAGACCCTGATCAGCTTCGGGGTTCTGGAAGAGGATTCCTTTCTCCCCACACAAGCTTTCAAATATTTGAGGACGAGTATCTCCCCTGATGTCGGTCAGGGACTTGTCATCCCTTGTCCTTAAACGACTCCTCACTCAGCATGGTTTTGAGCTGAGGAGGTGTCACTGGGGTGAGTTAAAGAGGGTGGGCCCTCGCTGGGCAGCCAGGGGGTCCTGAGTGTTGGCCCTGGTTCTCCTACCCTCTCCACCGGTGGAAGCATTTTGTCTGTGAACTTGAGCTTCCTCGATTGGACAATGGGGCACCTCCGGCCTCCCTCCCGTGGCCAGTGCGAGTGGTAAAGGGCTCACTGTGCGCAGGCCCAGAAGAAGGGTTTCCTTTCCCTCCCATCACCGTCCGTAGCTGTCAAGATGGCACCCAAGGGACTTCCCTGGGGGGGCCAATGGCTAAGACTCTACGCTCCCGACACCGGGAGCCCAGGTTTGATCCCAGGTCAGGGAACTAGATCTCACACACCAAAACTCAGGGCTCCCACGCCGCAACTAAAGATCCCACATGTTGCAACTAAGACCTGGCACAGACAAATAAAAAAAATAAATATTTTTTAAAAAGTGACACTCGGAGAGTCTGGGAGGTGGGATGGAAATGGGACCTGCCGCAGAGACACCCCCTCCCCCCAAGGAGACCCCTGGCCGCTCGAGGGACTGGAGAGGAACAGACGTGAAAGGACAGAGGGCTGTTTTCCGAAACCCTTCTGGAGGGAGGATTCTATCTTTATTGGTGTAAACAAGGCTCTCTAGTTGTCGGGCATCATGGCGAGGCGGGGGGCCTTCGGGGTGCTCAGATAGGGGGACAGGGAGGAGCTGGCATAGCTCGGGCCATGGGGGCCGGTGGTGGGCACGTTGACTGGGCTGGCGGCAGACGGCGGGGAGAGGGAGGTCAGGACCACGCCGCCCTCGTCCAGGGAGCGCTTGTAGGGGACTGGGGCATCGTTTCGGAGCTCCTGGAAGGCCAGGTAGGCCTGGAATATCTGCAGGCAGAGGAGGGTGAGCTGGAGGCTGGCTGGGGCGGGCTGGGAAGGGGGCCGCGGGGCCCAGCGCTCCCTGAAGCTGGGCTTCGTCTGCTGGGAAGAAGGTGGGGGGCCTTCTTCCCCATTTGCCCAAGACACAGAAGGGGCTTGCGGAGGCCCGGGTAAGCTTTGAGAGCAGGTAGTTTCTTGCCCTGTTAACCCACACCATCCCGCCCTGCCCTGCTGGGGGAGTAGGGGTGGGACAGGGGGCCTTCCTCACCCAGACGAGGATGGAGAAGAAAGAGAAGGTGATGGCGGCCTTGGCGCTGTTGCTCCCCAGGAGGAAGTATCTGGGTGGCGAACGGTGCCACTGGTTGGCCAGGAAGCAGAATCCCACAGCCCAGATGCCTGCCCAGATGACTGGGGGGTCGAGGGAGAGAAG